>CAWUFW010013637.1:0-463207 GCA_963921515.1 Calotriton arnoldi | reverse complement strand
AAAAAAAATGTTAGGGATCTGTACTTTAGTGTTACGTCCTCAACCCTCTAGTGCTGGCTGTCTCCCTCTAATGTTAGGGATCTGTACTTTAGTGTTACATCCTCAACCCTCTAGTGCTGGCTGTCTCCCTCTAATGTTAGGGATCTGTAGGTTAGTGTTGCGTCCTCAACCCTCTAGTGCTGGCTGTCTCCCTCTAATGTTAGGGATCTGTACTTTAGTGTTGCGTCCTCAACCCTCTAGTGCTGGCTGTCTCCCTCTAATGTTAGGGATCTGTACTTTAGTGTTACGTCCTCAACCCTCTAGTGCTGGCTGTCTCCCTCTAATGTTAGGGATCTGTACGTTAGTGTTGCGTCCTCAACCCTCTAGTGCTGGCTGTCTCCCTCTAATGTTAGGGATCTGTACTTTAGTGTTGCTATTTTGTTGAAATGTGCATTGCATTTTATATGCATTGACTCACTGTTGCAATCTTTAAACAACCATCTCCCCTTAATGTTAGGGATCTGCTCCTGCGTTTTATGTCTTCTGTCCCTAGCTATTGGCAGTTTCCTCTTAATGTTAGGGATCTGTCCCTAAGTGTCACACCATCTGCCTTCTAGTGCTGACTGTCTTCCCTTAATGTTGGGGCTCTGTCCTTAAATGTCACGTCATGTGCCCCATTGTGCCGGCTGTCTCCCCTTATTGTGAGGAGTCTTGTCTTAAGCCTTGCTAATATTTCTCTGTTGCATTGCATTTTATATGCACAAGATTACTGCTGTAATCTTTGTACAGCTGTCTCCCCTTCAAGTTAGGAATCTGCCCCTACGTTTTCCTGACTGTTCTTTGGAGCGCCATGGCCCTCTGCAGGCCAAGACCTCATCCCCTTAGAAAGGCCTTTGCTCCTTAGTGTTCTGTGCTCTGCCGCTAAGGACTGTCTCTCCTTAAGCAGGGTCTTTGTCCCACAGAGCTGGTTCTCCCTCAGGGTGCGGCCTCTGATCCTTAGTGCAGGGTATTTTCCTTAAGCATTGAGAGATCTGTCTCTCCTAAGCGAAGGTGTCTGTTTCGTAGTGCACGTAGGCTCTCTTTAGTTTGGGCTTCAGTCACATAGTGCAGGCAGCATGTCCTAAGGCAAGGCCTAAGTCTCCTAGAGCAGACTGTCTCCTTAGTTAGAGCTTATATCCTTTAAAACAGATTGTCTCTTCTTTGTTAAAGCAGCAGTCGATTACCGCAGATTGTTTTTCCCTAGTTAGGATGTCTGTCTCCTTAGCTACGGTTTCTGTCCTTTAGTCCACACTGTCTCTCCTACGTTAGGACCTTTTTCCTGTAGTGCAGACAGTCTCTCATACCTCTTTTAGCTGGTGTCTCTCTTAGGTTAGGGCCTCAATCCCCAAGTACAGCTGTCTCTCCTTAATAAGGGTCTCTGTCCCGTAATGCAGCCTGTCGCTCCTCCATTATGGTATCTGTCCCACTTATGCAGGCTGACTCTGCTAAGTTAGGGCCTCTGTTACCTAGGCCAAGCTGTTTCTCCTCAGTTTGGGACCATAAACATGGTTCACCTGTACATCCTCAGACTCCCTAAACATCGTCCTTCCCACAGGCAGAGCATCCATCGTGTGGACCCATTCCTAAGAAAGGAGGAGGGCTCTCTGTCATACATGAGCCCTCCTAGTGCCGCACCCAAGGAAAGCAAGTAACTGGCATGCCATTTCCCGCTCTCTGCAGCTCAGACTACCACCATCAATCTCATTTACAGGCCTCCCCGGGCAGAACAAGGACTTCATTGATGACTTCTTAGATCTTGGCCATCCAACAAGCCATACCACCTTCTTGGGTGACTTAAACCTTGTAGACAACACAAGCGCAAAAACATTAAGAGACGCCCTCTTCAACCTCATTTCCGCACACAACATGGAACAGTATGGCACACAACCAAAACACTTCAAAGGCCACATCCTCAACATTGTCTTCTCAACATCACATACAATCCATTGCAAACCACCCATACTGCTGGATTAGACTGACCACTTCACCATCCCTGTCTCCCAGCTGTCTCCCAGCTAAACTTCCTACCAACAAGCCAGGGCCAATGCAAAAGAGGAGAAAAGGCCTTCAAGACCTTCAAAGTCTTCTCCATTGACAACCCAATGCTTGAACTCATCTTTTACCCTATCAGCTGTACTTCTGACACCAACACCCTTCTAAACAACCTAAACACTTTTTGGGAAGACTATGTGAGCATCTACGGACGAATTAAAACAAACAAGTGAAGGCCAAAGCCTTCAGCACCTTGGGACTATAAAATAGGGGGGTGTAAAAGTCACAGAATTCCCTTTTGCATAATTACACAGAATTTCAGCAAAATTATGCATAACCACATAAAGTCTGAATCTGTCACAGATGCATCCTCACGCCAATTTTTGACATGAGGGTACATTTCATGCTGAAAAAAGAGCTAAAAAACAAAAAAGCAGAGCAATCACCCACTCACATTCTGTTCCCATTTGTTTGCACAAACGTTTACCACAAATTGCGCATTCACAGTAAATTTTTACAGCAAATAGCGTCTAATTACACTTAATGGTGGAATTGCGGAATTTCATGAATTTCATGTAAGAAACACAATGTGAAATTCCCAAAATGTAGTGAATTAAGCTGGCATGATTGAAATTTCACCCCGGCCTACTACAAAGAACCTACTGCCCTAAATGATCCATCCGCAGGCAGGAAAGAAAATGGAAGAGAAATAGAACCCCTGGTGACCTCCTGCTACTGAAATCCGTGCAACAAGCAGACAGCTCCTTACCTCAGACAAAGCAAAGGACTGTACCAACACCATCAATTGAGCCACTAATAGAAGCAGACCGCTTTTCAAACCAATCAAGAATTGCATCAACCCAAATATTCTTAAATCGACAGAAAGGTGCAATGCCATCAAGCTCTTCTTCAGTTAAAAAATCCAGAAGATCCGACAGCACATCAACAACACCAACCCTGCTTCATCTCTTATGCTCACCCCTTCCTGTAGAATCCTGCAGTGGTCAGCCTTCAAAGCCCTACCCCTTGCAGATCTCGCCAACATGCTCCACCTCCTCAAAGCAACTTCTTATGAGATGTCTTACCCTCGTTCGTCATCAAATCTCTCTTCCGGGATTCTCTTTCACCACTACTCACTATTGTCAATGCTTGCTCACTCAAGGCATCTTCCCAGAAGCTCTCAAGACAGAGCAGATCCTCTCACTCCCGAAAAAACCTGTACTAGACCCTGATGACCTCGCCAACAACCAGCCCATCACTCGTCTACCATTCATTGTCAAGATTATTTGACAAGCATTTGCAATGCAATAGGTCTAGCATTACTGAAAGTTTGACCTTTTGGTGTTGCTTTATTATTCGCAATGCCAATAGGTCAAACTTTTAGTAATGCGAGACCTATTGCATTGTAAATGCTTGTTACTTTTGCCTTCAAACTGCAGCAGGCACCAGATTTACAAACATCTTTCTGTGAGGTGTGATTCACTCTTAACATATTCCTGAATTTCAGTCATGTCTACTTATGGAAAAAGCTTTGGAAATGTAGCTTGTAGTAACTTTTTGAAGGGGTGGAGGCGGATATGTTCTGACTGAATTAATTTAATACATGATGCTGTAGTTATGGGAGCACTGAATAGGAGGCTATGTCATTGTGAGAGGGATGGGCGGAAAGTAAAGCGAGGAGGTCTTAAGTGTGGTTGAATGATGGCTTCCTTTATTCAAAGGAGTTCAAATGACAAAAAGAAACAATCCAAATGAGGAGTCAGGTAGGGTAGGGTAGGGTAAGGTTCGGACGTCGTCTGCTTCTGTTATGTTGGTTGTGGATCCTCTTCTCCTCATAGGGCGACGGTGGCACAACCCCAGGGTGCAGGCGGAAACAAAAGGAGAGAAGACAGTCAATGTAGCTGTCCCGTAAGGGAAGGATAACGTGAGGTAACTCACGGTCCACCACCTTAGGTCAAGGAATCCACCGAGGGAGTGCAAGGGATGTAGAAGAGACGGAAGCGGGTTAAACGAAAAGAGGGAGGGTTATCAAAAGAACCAAAACAGACAGGAAGGACCGTACTTGTAATTCAGGCCCTTCCTTACTCCGGGCTCCTTATATTTCAGGAGTAGGCTACTGTCTGGTACACCGCTACGGATAAGCCAGATTAACAACCCGGTAGCAGAGGGTTTCTAATAGGCTGGTGCTCGTGCTGTACAAAATCTCATGCTGTGTGTGCGGGAGTGGAGCTGTGACAAGAGGGGGGGTGAAGGAGTCGGTGATAACTGTGAGAGAAATCCGTGACCACCACACTATCCCGTGTTCCCTGAGTCCCTTGGACTCGCCTCCCCCTTCCTAGACTGCAATACCCCCTGCCCTGTTTCACGTACCGCTGTGGCCGCAACTCTCCTGAGCTGCGGCGGCGTTGAGGCGTCCTCTGGGGGTGTCCACCACTCTTCGGACCACTCCTCCCGCTCGGCTTCGCTTTTCTCCTCGTCCTGCTGGGAATCCTCGTCTGCTTCTCGTCCTGGCTCGGTAAGGCTCTCCGTCTTCTCTTCGGTACTCCGTGCTCCTTCCTCCGGCGATCTCTCTCCGTTTTTTCTCTCCTCTGCGTCTTCCGGGTTTAAAGCCAGAGATACCGCCCCTTGAGACCACGAGGCGTCCTGCCATTGGCCGCCATGTTGAAAGGGGCATTCTTGGTCCTGTATGGGAGAGGTGCCGTAAGGGATTAACTCTTTCCGGGCTATACCCGGGTTAGCGAAAGGCATTCCTGGTATCCTAGGGGATTTAGTATGGGCCACGGGCGGGGTGATGTCCCGGTCCTCCTCACATCCCCCTTCCCTAACATTCTTGCCAGCAAGACCAAAGTCAAGAGGATACCGGGATAAATAGTCAGCGTTGGCTTGATCCCTACCCTTCCTATGTTTGGTGTGGAACCGATAGGGTTGTAATGCCAGGAACCATCTCAGTACCCGGTCGTTATGCCCCTTATTCCTGGATAACCACTCTAATGGGGCATGGTCAGTGAAAAGGGTGAATTCTCTCCCCTCAAGGTAATATCGAAGGGAGTCAATTGCCCATTTGATGGCGAGGGCCTCCTTTTCAATAACTGCGTAATTTTTCTCCCGAGGGAATAGCTTTCGGCTTATATAGAGGATGGGCCTTTCCCTTCCCTGGGAGTCAACTTGGGACAACACCGCTCCTAAGCTGGTGTCGGACGCATCTGTTTGTAAGATGAACGGTTGAGAGTAATTGGGGCTCAGTAACACTGGGTGACAAGTCAGGGCTTGTTTTAATCGTTGGAAAGCATGGAGGAGGAGGGGAGTGGGGTGTCTCAGCTCTTTTTCTGTCACCACCTTCTTTTGTAATATATCAGTCAAGGGGGAAGCTATTTGGGAAAAGTTAGAAATGAATCGGCGGTAATACCCCAGGACCCCAAGAAACGCTCTTAACTCCTTTTTTGTCTTGGGAAATGGGATGTTGGAAATGGCTGCTACCTTCTCGGTCTGTGGTTTTATGTACCCTTCCCCCAAAAGGTATCCTAGATACTTCACGGACTGGGCAGCGAGTTTACTCTTAGCTGGGTTTATGGTTAGACCTGCTTCTTTCAAGGCTCGGACTACTTTCTCCAAATGGTCGAGGTGTTCGGCCCAGGTGGTGCTGTGGATAACGATGTCGTCTAGGTAAGCAGCCGAAAAATCAGAACAAGGTTTTAGAACCGTGTTCATCAGGCGTTGGAATGTGGCAGGAGCCCCATGGAGACCGAAGGGGAGAACCGTAAAATGGTATAGACCGCTGGGAGTCGCAAACGCCGTTTTCTCCCGGTCTCCAAGACGTAGGGGCACCTGCCAATATCCCTTGCACAAATCAAGGGTGCTGATGTATCGGGCAGTACCCAGATGCTCCACCAGTTCATCGACTCTCGGGAGTGGATAGGAATCGAAACAAGAGATCTTGTTCACTTCCCGAAAGTCGATGCAAAACCGGATGGACCCATCTGGTTTGGGCACCAGAACGATTGGTGAATTCCATTCACTATTGGAGGGTTCGATGATGCCCATTTTCAGCATTTGTTGTACTTCGCCCTCTATCGCCTGCCTACGGGACTCTGGAACGCGATAGGGGCGCAGTTTCACCTTTGTACGAGGAGGGGTCACAATGGCGTGTTCCGTCAAATGGGTTCGGCCTGGATACAGGGAGAACACCTCCTGTAGGGATCGTAGCTGGGTCGCTAGTTCTCTTTTATTGATTTCTGGGAGGTCCCTATCTATGCTTAGCAGAAACACAGGTTCAGGACCCTTTGTAAGCCCTATCTGTACCGGAATGGCCCCCTGACACTTTTTAAGCAGGTTGACATGATATATCTGTGTCTTTGTCTTCTTTTGGGGATCCAATTCTAGGCGATAGGTCACCGGGGTAACCACTTCCACCACACGATAAGGGCCCTGCCATTGCCCCAACAACTTATGGTCAGAATTGGGCATCATCAAAAGAACATAGTCGTTAATGCCAAACGTGCGGGTTTTGGCTTTTTTATCATATTGTGCCTTCTGTGCTGTTTGGGCTTGTTCGAGGTGGGATTGGACAATGCTGCGGATCTGTCCCAGATGGGTTTTCAGATTGAGAATGTACTCCGGGAGGGGTTTCGTCCCTTCTGGCTCCTCCTCCCACTCTTCCTTCAACATGTCGAGCAATGTGCGTGGCTGTCTGCCATAAAGCATCTCGAAGGGTGAATACCCAGTGCTCCTTTGGACTTTGCAACGAATCGCAAAGAGAGCCAGAGGGAGCATGTCCTCCCATTTCCGCGTTTCAAGGTCCAAAAGCTTTTTTAGTGTCGTCTTGAGGGTGGCGTTATAGCGTTCCACCAACCCATCTGTTTGGGGGTGGTACGCCGAGGTGCGGATCTGTTTGATGTTCAGGGAGAGGCATACCTGCCTCATGAGGCGAGACATAAAAGGGGTCCCCTGATCCGTGACCAGTTCCCTGGGAAAGATGGTGATCATGGCTTTGGCTATTTGTGATGCGTTTGGTTGGCGCATGCCACCGCTTCCGGAAAGCGAGTAGCATAGTCAACCAATACTAACACAAATCGGCAACCACTACGAGAAGGTAGCAAGGGGCCTATGATGTCCATACCAACCCTGGAGAAGGGTTACAGTATGATGGGCAAGGGTTGTAAGGGTGCTCGTGGGGGTAGGGACCTACTGTTTCTTTGGCATATGGCACACTCTCTGCAGTATTTTCGGACCTGGGAGAATATGCCAGGCCAATAGAACCTTTCCATTATTGTCTTTTCCGTTTTATCCTCCCCGAAGTGCCCTCCCAATAAGTGACTGTGGGCTAAGAATAAGACCTTCTCCCTATACGGTTGAGGCACCAATAATTGGGTTGGTAAGCCCCTCCCACCCTTACGATAAAGCAGGTTTTTTTTGACAAAAAACTGGGGACCTACTTGCTCAGGATCCTCTTCGTTTGTGGCCTTGTTCCAGGCCTCACGTAAAGCTGGGTCGTCCCGCTGGGCTTCCTGAAACCCCCGTTCGTACTGCCACACCGGGGTCTCCTTACTTTGGGTTAGAGCGACCCTTGTCCAATTCCATTTTTCTTTCTTTTTTTGCTTGCTACTTTTCCGATATTTCCCCGGCACTAGATCAGGTTCTGTTTCCTGTGAAAAGGGTGCTGTCCTCCTCCATTCCTCCCCTTCCGCCCAGGACTCTTGTATCATTTTAGGCATATGGGGGTAATCGTTTCCTAACACTAAGGGTTCGGGTAGGCGGGGAATAAGCCCTACTTTCAATGACTCTGCTTTCAAGGACGGATCGTGTTGGATCTCGATCTCTGTGGTGGGATACTGATGACTGTCCCCGTGTACGCACTGTATGGTGACGTGCCCTGTAGGTCGTGGACGCCCCCCCGGGATGGCCTGTGGTTGGATCACACTTTGTAAACAGCCAGTGTCGATCAAAGCCTGTCTTTCCTCCCCGTTGATCCGTACTACTCTATGGTAGGGAAGGCGTGCGCCAGAGGAACTACAATAGTAGTTGCGCACCAGTCCTACCTCCATAGGTTCCTCCTTCTGAGGACAAAAACGGGCTATGTGACCTATGGTTCCACAATTATAACATTGTGGTCCCTGTTGGGTAGGGACCCGGGGTGGTGGTATAGACGGCCCTGGTAGAAGGGTGACTGTTTCTGGCTTGCGTGAGGGTTGGAGTGGTTTGTGGGGTTTCATAGGGGTTCCGGGATGTTTCCAGTACATATCCTCCCGTCCCCTTTGGGGTTCTTGGGCCCTATAAAAAGCGCTAGCAATCTCAACGGCTCGGTCCAGAGTCAGGCCCACGTGTTGTCTCACCCACTTTTGTATGTTCGGGTGCAGGGACGACAGATATTGTTCTAAATAGACCTTCTCCATAATCTCATCCTTGGTTGATTGTTGCGGCTTCAACCACCTATCAGCCATATCCCGTACTCTATAGGCTAAGGCACGGGGTGTTTCCTGAGATCCTTCCTTGATTTGTCGCAGGCGTAGGCGGAATGTCTCCTCGTCTATGCCCATTCTCTCCAGTATACTTTTTTTAATGTCATCGTAAGGGGTAAGACCCAAGGGGTTAACAGCCTGGTAGGCCGCTTGGAGATCCCCGGATAACAGAGGGCCCAGGTATTGCCCCCATTTGTCTTGGCCCCAACCTGCGGCCCTGGCCATGCGTTCATAGTTCGAAAAGAAGAAATCGGGGTCTTCCCCCCCCACGTACTTCTGTAGGACCACCGAGGGGAACCCCATTGTACCCCTCTGTTGGCTAAGGGTGTCGGCCAGCTTCCCTATGACGGCCTCCTGGGTCTGGCTCTGTTCCTCAAGGGACTTGTGTATCTTCTCCCGGTCCTCTTCGGCTACGGACAAAAACTTTTCCATACACCGTTCCAACTTTTCCTGGCTTTCTGCCATCTTTCGCACGACTGCCTCCATTTTTCCGGATCCCACTTCTGACACCAGATGTGAGAGGGATGGGCGGAAAGTAAAGCGAGGAGGTCTTAAGTGTGGTTGAATGATGGCTTCCTTTATTCAAAGGAGTTCAAATGACAAAAAGAAACAATCCAAATGAGGAGTCAGGTAGGGTAGGGTAGGGTAAGGTTCGGACGTCGTCTGCTTCTGTTATGTTGGTTGTGGATCCTCTTCTCCTCGTAGGGCGACGGTGGCACAACCCCAGGGTGCAGGCGGAAACAAAAGGAGAGAAGACAGTTAATGGAGCTGTCCCGTAAGGGAAGGATAACTTGAGGTAACTCACGGTCCACCACCTTAGGTCAAGGAATCCACCGAGGGAGTGCAAGGGATGTAGAAGAGACGGAAGCGGGTTAAACGAAAAGAGGGAGGGTTATCAAAAGAACCAAAACAGACAGGAAGGACCGTATTTGTAATTCAGGCCCTTCCTTACTCCGGGCTCCTTATATTTCAGGAGTAGGCTACTGTCTGGTACACTGCTACGGATAAGCCAGAGTAACAACCCGGTAGCAGAGGGTTTCTAATAGGCTGGTGCTCGTGCTGTACAAAATCTCATGCTGTGTGTGCGGGAGTGGAGCTGTGACAAGAGGGGGGTGAAGGAGTCGGTGATAACTGTGAGAGAAATCCGTGACCACCACACTATCCCGTGTTCCCTGAGTCCCTTGGACTCGCCTCCCCCTTCCTAGACTGCAATACCCCCTGCCCTGTTTCACGTACCGCTGTGGCCGCAACTCTCCTGAGCTGCGGCGGCGTTGAGGCGTCCTCTGGGGGTGTCCACCACTCTTCGGACCACTCCTCCCGCTCGGCTTCGCTTTTCTCCTCGTCCTGCTGGGAATCCTCGTCTGCTTCTCGACCTGGCTCGGTAAGGCTCTCCGTCTTCTCTTCGGTACTCCGTGCTCCTTCCTCCGGCGATCTCTCTCCGTTTTTTCTCTCCTCTGCGTCTTCCGGGTTTAAAGCCAGAGATACCGCCCCTTGAGACCTCGAGGCGTCCTGCCATTGGCCACCATGTTGAAAGGGGCATTCTTGGTCCTGTATGGGAGAGGTGCCGTATGGGATTAACTCTTTCCGGGCTATACCCGGGTTAGCGAAAGGCATTCCTGGTATCCTAGGGGGTTTAGTATGGGCCACGGGCGGGGTGATGTCCCGGTCCTCCTCACAGTCATATTACACCCAAGACGATATTTGAATATCATGAAATCAAAGAAAATGAAGATCTAATAAAGAACTGCTCAATAAATGTAGTGGAACGTAAAATAAACAAGAATACAGCAAAATGAAAAAAGTCTGAATCAAAAGTTGTTTCAGCTCACCTAAATCAATGGTAAGATTTCATCTCAAGAGACCAGCCTTCAAACCATCAGGAGAAAGCATGGTGGAAACGCATTGAGAGATGGAGGTAGAGCTCTGGTAGAGATTTCCTGCATATGCAGTTCTTCTCATAATTTTGGAGAACACTACATATAGAGGGCAGAGATAAGGAGGAGAGATGCTTGGTGTGCTCTGGTCGCAGACAGTGCTTAATTTTAGTCGGTGGTTACAGGTGGGGGTCACGACACATATTTTTGGGGACCGACACTTATATTTCCTCATTATACATTTTTCGAGGACAAGAGAGTGAAAAACTCCCAAACGGGAAAGAAGGAGAAAGAGAGAAAAGGGAAACCCCATCACCCACTGAGAAAGTAGGTACGTACAGGAGTGTGAAAAAAGGGAAGGCAGTGTCTGGCAGTGGTTGAAGAGGCCTGATGTGTACTCAGCAGTGCTTTAGGCACCGGCACTCATTATTTTACAAATTAAACACTGGACTCGCAAGTAGGGATGTATCAACGGGCACTGGGTTAACACCAACTCCTTAGGGACCTCACCAGGGGTAAAAGAAGGTACGAAATGGCTGAGAGCAGCGGAACAGCTCAGTCACAACAAACACCAACAATGCAAATTGGTCTCACATTTGTGAGAGTTAGAGGTATTGGCGTTTTAAATGATCATGTTTTTTACCTATGTGTTTTGTATCGGAGTGAAGTGGATGTGTGTGGTGTGTAGTGGATTTATGTGGGTTGCATTGAAATTGTTAGTTGTGGAATTGTGTGTGGTGGAATTGTGTTGTATGGAGTGGATTTGTGTAGTGGAATTATATGGCATGGTGTGCAGTGGAACTATGTGGATAGTAATTATGTGGTATTGAGTGTAGTGGAATTATGTGGAGTGTGATTGTGTGTTATGGAGTGTAATTATGTGGAATGGTATTTTGTGTTGTGGAGTGGTATGTAGTGGAGTTTGATTATGTGGTGTGCTGTAGTATTTTGTGTCATGATATGGAATTCTGTGGTGTGGATTGGATGTATTTGGTGTGTTGTGCAATTGTGTTGCTGAGTTGAATTATGTGGCTTGGTCTTGAATTATGTGGTGTGGATTGCCAATGTGTGCAGTTAAATTGTGTGGCATGGAACTGTGTAGATAATGAACACTAACTTGTCAAAAGAAGCAACCATGTTTAGTAACAACGCAAGATGACCTACGCTAAATAGCAAGTATTGAAGAGCACACGAAAGCACACATAAAACGGATAAAACTCCACCACTATAACCATAGCACACTGATATCAATTTATTGGTCTGTGCATACCAGAACTATGCAGTAACCTTTAGTCAAGCCATCACAGAGTACTGCTGGCAGGATTGGAGAAGGAGTGGTGTGAGTTTTTTTGTGTATGAGGTGGAGACCTGGGAGAGGAGGGGCATGTTGATAAGGGAGAGGGTGCTCAGAAGTGTCTCTACGTACTTGCAATGAGAAAGTTAGGAAGAAGCAGTGTCAGACAGGTGTGGATCATGCATGCCCCACCCCCACTTTTTTCCTCTCACCTAAAGCTCTGTTCTCCTGTATCTGATAGCTTCCATCGCTGTGTGAGCTTCCATTTTAGAAGAAACCTCCTCCTTGCATAAGATGGTACTGCCGTTTTATGGCTATTAATAGACAGGCCCAGCAATGGTGTGTGAGGAGAATACCTCTAGCTCTGGCTGAGGACACTGGACTGTGGGCAAAGCCAGCAAGGGACAGCTGGATTGACCGGAGTTGCTATGGTGGTGCACTGCCTTGCACTTTAGGCCTGCTGCCACCTGTACGCCTCCATCTATGCAATGAAGAGGCTTTGAACACCCACAGCCCACTAAACAGCTGTATCCCAGGCTCTGCCTGCAGCCGTTCGTAGTAGACATGTGCACAGTAGCTGTTTAGAGGAGGAGAGAGCACCGCAGAACCACACCGGCGGAAGAGGCGCATGAGACAAGTGATTTTGGGAGATTTAAAAGACATGGAGAGGATGCAGATGGAAGGGCACGCAGATACACACGAGTAGAGAGCAAAGCTGACAACATAAAGAGACGGATTGTTGTACACAGAGGGCGGTTGAAAGGAAAATGTACATTATCAGAAAAAGTACATGTAGGCAAGCACACAGTTACTGACAGCGAGTGGTACAGCCAGAGAGCAGGGTGGGCGGATGAATAGATGCACGTATGCATGCAAAGATGGGTGGGTGAGCGGACGAACAGAGAGAAACGTAAACAGATTAAAAGACAGATGGACAGGTAGGAAGCAAGCAGATACACTGCCAAATATTCACAAAGACAGATAGGTAGACAGATCAGCAGAAAGGCAGACGCAGACAGGCAGATAGATAGACAAGACAGACATATTTGTAGACAGACGGGACAGTGAGACACATAGATGGAAAGGAGGACAGATTTTGGTCCGAGAGATAGGGAGGTAGACCGACAGAAGGGGCTCTGAGCCGTGTCTGTGCCCAGGCAGTGGCACTCAAGGATCGATGCTTGCTGGCTGCCCGTGCCCTGGAAGCGGGTGCCCCAGAGCAGGGGCTGCAGTTGATCCCCTGCCTCCTCCCTTCCGAGAAAGTGTAGGACATAATCTAGGGGCTATTCGTACATGCAACGGCAAGTCCTTGATGAAACGCTAACAGTGGGCACCATCAAAAATTACATTCGCTCTTATTTGTCCCATTCTTTTTTTTTTTTTTTTTTTTTTTAAAACCTTTATTTGTAGTTGAACAAATGACACAATAAAATGCCTACATCCCCAAGTGGGCCGGCACAGCGAGGCAGCGCACATCAATGCGTCATTAACAGTCGAAAGCCAACACAGCATGTCGCCTACAACCACAACGGGCCGGCCGCGTCTGTGGGAATGTGGTGCTGTGAACAGTCAGGGAGTGCCCTGTACGTGCCTGATTCAAAGCAACAATTTTATTAAACTAAAGGAAAACCGAGAAACAATTTCACTTCGCTCACATGTACCATATGTAACCACCAAAGTATAGTGTATATGCTGCGTCGAGTAAGGGGGAGATTAAGACCGTGCTCCAGAGTGCTCCAGTATCTATCATGTGGAGTTTGTGATGTTCTATACAGGGGTTCGTCGCAGTTCCATCTTTCTCATGGCTCCGGGTTAGGGTGGGGGGGGGTCATTGGTGTCTGCGTCGTCGGTGTGTTCTAACAGGTATAGCTGCAGGGGTGCCCATATGTCCCTTGGTCTGGAGGAGGGGGGTAGGAGTTCCGCATAGAGGTATAGTTGTTCTTGGCAGTATATGAGGTCCTGCAGCCAATCCTTGAATTTTGGCGCCCTCCCCCTACCCCACCTGCATGCCACTCGTCTCTTTGCGAGGAGGAATGCAAGGGAAGTGTACCTTCGTATTTTAGTAGCTATAGGTGCAGTGTATCCCAGAATCGCAGTCAGGGGTTGTCTGGAATATGTAGCCCCGTCATTTGGTCTAGTGCTACGAGGACTTCTCTCCAATACTGACGTACGGGGGACAGTCCCAGGCGAGGTGTCGAAACCCGGCCGTCGCCCCGCCACATCTATCACATCTGTCGGTATCTCGAAGACCCAGGCGGTGTAGGCGCATTGGTGTATAATAGAGGCGGTGGACAAATTTATAGTGGAGGATACGGAATTTGCTGTTAGCCGAGATTTCTCCTGTTTGTTTGCAGCAATAGGTCCATTGTTCTTCCGTCAGTGGACGCCCCAGCTCTGCCTCCCATTTAGTTTTGGCCGGAGGGGGGTCGTAGTTTCTATCTTTCTGCACAGTGCGGTAGAGTAGTGATATGACATGGGAAGGGGTAGTTTGTTGCAACAGGGCATGCAGGGGAGACAGAATGGGAGGCTCCAGCGGAAATTCGGGTGTGAGGGCCCTTACACTCTGTCGTAATCTGACATAATAAAATCTCTCCAGAAGGGAGGGGGATACGGAGGCAAAAAACTCCTCACTCGTGAGGAATTTGGATTTGTCGTATAGTTGTCCCCAGGTTCGAATGGACAGTCTACGAAGTAGTTTGCGGCACCCACCCTCTTGCGTTACTGGAATGTCATGTCTGCCGGCAAGGGGCAGAAGGGGGGAGTATAACAGCGTGGTGCGCGTAATGTGCGCTATGTCTCGCCATGCGCTGATGGTGCATTGAACGGTGGTGGAAGTGAGTCGCCGTGGGACCGCGGGAGTACTTAAGTAAGCTGTGCTGGGGGTGGGATTCATGTATCCATCTTCAATCGCCAGATGCGGCATATAGGGAGGTGGGTGTATCCAGTATGTGGCATAGTGGGCTTGGGCGCAGATGAAGTATAGCTCCAGATCTGGTATTTCAAACCCCCGTCGCTAAAGGGCCGCGTAAGGACATCCCAGCGTAGGCGGGCCTGCTTACCACCCCAGGTAAGTCGAATGAGTTGACTTTTGATAGCCGAGAAAAATGACGGCTCGGGGCATATGGTATATTCGCGAATAGGTATAATAGTTTAGGCAATATTACCATCTTAATAAGGGCAGCTCTGCCCGCTATTGACAGTGGCATCGCAATCCACCGTGTGATTTTGTCCGTCAGCGAGGTTAGTACGCGACCATAATTAGCTTTCATGAGTTCTTCTCGGTTGCGGGATATTGCTATGCCAAGGTAAGTGAGTGTGTCATCGCACCATGTAAGTGGGTAATCTGGTACAAACCTTAGTGAGGAATCGGTGAGGGGGTAGATTTGGGACTTTCCCCAGTTGATATTTATTCCGGATATTCGTCCAAAAAGGATGAACAGTCGGAGGATGGGATTTAGACTTTCTGCTGGGTTTCGCAAGTAGAGGGTAATATCATCGGCGTATAAAGAAATTAAGATTTGACGCTGCGGATATATAATGGCATATTCCCTAAAGTGTTGGCGTATTTTGGCGGCCAGTGGTTCAACCGCCAAGGCGAATAGAAGGGGGATAAAGGGCATCCCTGCCTGGTACCCCTGGCTATAGTAAAGGCGGGCGTGCGTTTGCCATTAAGCAGCACTGTGGCGTGTAGATCAGTATATAGTAGATTTATCCAGGCGAGAAACGGGAGTGGGAATCCCATGCGTTGTAACACAAAGGCGAGGTAGTCCCACTCCAGGGAGTCAAACGCCTTAGTAGCGTCTAAGAAAATGGCCGCAGCATTAAGATCTGGGTCTATGTCTTGGAGGATCGCGAATAGGGTCCGCAAATTATGAGAGGTGCTCCTAGTCGGCACAAATCCCGATTGGTCTGGGAGAACAAGGGCAGGCATGAGGGGGCTTAGACGGTTGGCTATGATTTTCGCCAAAATCTTGGCGTCCACATTAATGAGAGACAAGGGCCGATATGAGTCTACCTGTGTGGTCGGTTTTCCCGGTTTGGGCAGGGATATAATGAGCGCTTCCCGCATCGATCTTGGGAGAATACCCGTCTCGCGCGCATCTTCAAGCACATGTCGCAGTATAGGGATAAGAAGGTGCCGGAATGCTTTATAGAACTCGGCCGGGAGGCCGTCGGGCCCCGGGGCTTTGCCTGATTGCAGTTGCATAATTGCCGTAGTCACCTCGTCGTCTTCATAGTGTGCAAGGAGGGACTCTCTTTGACCATCTCCCAGCCAGGCTATGGCCGTATCCTCAAAGAATGGGGCAAAATCTACCGTGTGCTCCCTGTGTGTTTTATACAGGTGTTTGTAAAATTTGTAAAATGTGTTCGCTATCTCCGAGTTGTCTCTATGTACTTGTCCATCGTTGTCCTCTATTTCCAGTACCGTATTAGCGAATCGTGGGGGGCGGATAACTGAGGCCAGCGCCTTCCCCGGTCTCTCCCCCTCCCCGTATCGTCGCGCTTGATGATACTTCCCCCTGAATTTACACTCCCTTTCCGCTGTTTCTTGGTATTCAGTCAGGAGTTCGCGGAGTCTCGCTTTCTGGTCAGGAGCGGGTGCAGCCTCCAATGCCAGTTCCGTTTGTCTCAGCTTTTGTTCTATTGTTTTCAAGGTATTGCGAATATCTTTTAGTATCCCACCGCTTTTTGCTATGCATATGCCCCGTATAGTGACCTTAAAGGCCTCCCATACCGTCGAATATTGTGTAACTGAGTTGTCATTGCGAGGGAAGAAATCTATTATTTCTTGTTCAAGCTCACTTTTGAACACTGGGTCTAGTAGCGACTGAGGGTTGAGTCGCCAGGAGATATACGGCGGATCAGCCTTGGGAGGCGTAAGAGAAAGGAGGACCGGTGAATGGTCCGAATATGTGCGGGGAGGTGCGAGGCGTGTGTCAGCCAAGTGGTTAATCCTTTATCCAGGAGCCAGGTGTCTATGCGTGACCAGGAGGAGTGGGCAGTAGAGTGGCATGTCCCTTCCCTAGTGTGCGGGTGAAGCGTTCGCCAGGCGTCAGTCAGGTTATTGTCCTCTATGATGCTGCGGAGGGTTGCTTGCGCTGCAGTGTAATGCCTGGTCTGTGGGTGGGATCGATCCAGAGTCGGATTGACAGTTACGTTGAAGTCCCCTCCCCATATCAGGTGTGTGGAGCCTATGTCCATAATCTTGCCCCAGAGGATGCGGAAAAATTCTGGGTCGTCAGTGTTAGGCCCATAGCAGGAGACCATCGTAATGGATTGTGCCGACAGTCTCCCCCATAGGACACTGTATCTCCCTTGTGGGTCTCCATAGGAGCCGATAGGGGTATAGGGGATTGAGCGTTTCACCAGTATGAGGGTGCCTCGGGCATATGAGGAGTAGGAGGAAAAGCAGATACTGGTGGCCCATCTGGCTGCGAAAGTGGGGGGTGGAGTGGGAGCTAGGTGAGTTTCCTGAAGCATGGCGCAGTGTACATTATGTCGTTCTAAGTAAGCGAGTATGTGTCGGCGTTTTCGTGGATTCCCCAGTCCCCTGATATTCCAGGTCAAGAAGTTATAGGGTAGAGGTCCGGAGTGTGTCCCCATTTATGGCTTGCGCACTACGCGTTGGAGGATCGTGTGGCGTATATCTTTGGTGTACTGTGTGAGCAGGGCCGTGTGAAGCGAAACAGTGAGGTTTTGTGTACATAATGAAAAAGAAAAACATTTCCCTTACCCCCCTCCTCCCACATCAGCGACCCAATTTCGCCGTGTCCCATCCCACCCCCTCCCACCAACAACAGGCCTATCACTAATTCCCCAACGGGGGGAGTGGAGGCCAAACATTTAACCATTTACTGTATGAAGTGTTAAGGGTTCACCTGTGGGGTGGTCGTCAGAGGGCGGTCAAGTTCTCCTCGCCGGAGCGAGTGTGCTCGGGCGGCAATGGTAGGCGGCATCCCACCGTTAGCAGAAGAGCGGGCTCGCAGGGACGACAGTGTCATAGATAAGTGTCCCCCACCCCCCGCATTGCAGTGGGGGAGATACCCAGTGGAAATGAGCAGAGCGTCCGGCGTGAATGGGAATAGATTACATCCTATATGTGTCATTCGATATCCGACCCGTTTCCATTATCGGCGGGCCGATGTTCCGGGGACAGGCGTTCTGTGGGTGTTTTGGGCAGCGTTTTGAGAAAGTCCTGGACGTGCTGCGGGTTTGTGAAAAAATGTTGTTTTCCCTGGTGCGTTACCTTGAGACGGGCCGGGAACAACATGGCGTAGGGTACATTGAGCTGTTGCAGTTTTTTCTTCACCTGTAAGAATTTGCGGCGTTGGTCCTGGACAGCCATGGTGAAGTCGGGATAGATGGATATTTCCATGCCGCCGTATTGCAGTTGTCCTTTTTCTCTGGAGAGACGGAGGGCAGCGTCTCTATCACGGTAATTAAGCATCCTGGCGATGATAGGCCTAGGGGAGTGCCTGGGGCTGGACGGTTCGCCAAGGACCGGTGTGCGCGTTCCACTACCAGTAGCTGTGAAAAGGCGTCCCTCCCGAAGAGTGTAATGAGGAGTCTTTCAACATACTCTTCCATCTTACCGGTGGCCGTGGATTCCGATATTCCTAGGATCCGTAGGTTATTCCTCCTTGAGCGAGATTCCAAATCTTCATTTTTGGCTGCTATTACTTTCAAGATTCTCTCCATCTCAAGGGTGCGACTAGTATTGGTGCTGGTCGTATCCTCCAAGTCTGAGACTCGCCGCTCCGCCTCTACGAGGCGGTCATCGTGTTTCTCCACTCTATGCGTTAGGCCCTCTAATCTGGTGTTCATTGAGTCCATTTTGGATTCTATGGAGGTTAGACTGGATTGCATCGCTAGTAGCAGGTCTTTGAGATCCGCGGTCGAGGGGGGAGGCGCATCCTGTTGGTCCTCATCGGGCTCCGTCTGGGAGCGAGTCGACTTACGGGCGTCGAAGGTTAGTTTAGGCTGCCGCCCATCCGGCTTCCCCATGGTTGCGGATTGTATGGTCTGGCGTTTATGATGGTGCTATACTCGGTGCGGGGCAGGGAATTCTAGCTTTGGCATGCACAGTCCGCCGTCCAAAACCAAGACCAGTGCCAGGCAAGGTTGATTACATGCGGGTCTAGCTCCTTCAGGTCGTAAGTAGCAGAGGGGGCAAGGGGCTAGCCCCAAAGGTCAGTCGCGTTTTTCCCGGGTCTATTCACTATCTCCGATGAGCCGCCCTTTGTGCAGATGTAACTGCAGATGCTATGTATAGCTGCGGGCCCTCTAAGGCGTGGGTTTCCTGGAGACGGCACTTCGCACAGTACATGGGCCCCTGGGGCACTCCTGGCTCCCAATGTTAAATGCGGGCAGTGATGTCCGCTACCAGTCTCCAGTGCGGTTCACCTTCGCATGTGGCCGCAAGAATCTCTCTGGGCCTGTCCCCTGTAGGGGGCCGCCTGTCCAGGTCAGCCAATGTACCCGGGAGGAGGTCGAAATATGGGTCAAAATTCCCCCAGGCTGGCGTATGGGGTCCTGAGGCGAGGCCGCAGTAGCGCGCTCTTCAGTGTCCGGGCCCAGCGCCCGCTAGGTTATGTAGTGGCAAGAGTCGCGCGTTGCAGTTCCTGATGCAGCTATTGCCTTGTCGCTTCGTGCACAAAGGGCCTAGTTCGCTCTTACCTCGGGAGCGGCAACCAAAGCGTCATCTCAGCCCTCCCGGTTCCGTTAACGCTGTGAGTGGGTGGCGAGCTCCAGGGGGGGAGGGGGGTGTCGCCCCGTATCGTCGCGCTCGGTCCGGAGCAGGTATCACGGTGTTCCCGGCGTCGTCAGTCTCTTCACAGGCCTGTAGCGAGGGGTCGACAGTTCATCGCATCTCCGCATCAGCGTCGCTTCGGCCCCAGCGGCGGTCCTCTCGCCGCCTTCCGCACCGCCCTAGACGGTCACAGCGGGTTGGCAGCTCGCGGCGGACTCCACCGATTCAGTATTCCACCAGGGATCGCCAGGGCAGCCACGGTGTAAGTTTAGGTATCAGGAGGCTGCGGTCTCCCCACTCGTACGATCCGCGTCTACCAGCATACAGGGACAGCAGGGTTCAGCTCCACCTCCGGGTTCCGCAGTCCGCCATTTTGTCTGTTTCGCCGGCCCACCGGCAGAGTCTTCTAGGGGCTTATACGGTCCGATATGTCAGCTGTTGGGCAGTGCAGGCCATTCCCTGATGTGTCGGCTCTCCAGTGCGGTCGTTTTCGGGCTAATACTGTCTAGGATAGCCAGGATTATGAGCGGATTTCAGCCCGAGCTGCAAGAGCCTCACGAAGGTGCGGCCATCTTGCTTGGCGCCCTCTAGCGCCCCCCCTTATTTGTCCCATTCTTGTGAGTCACATTTGATCACATATTTTGATTTTTTTTTTCACCTCTGTTGTTGATGGCAATTCTTTGTGTTAATGTCGACTTAGAGCTTTGAGTTACTTAGAAATTGATCCAAAGCACGGCAGCTCGCCAATAGCGGCTGCAAGTACTGAGGAATATTTCAGCTAATTGTATCCACCAGAGCAAGATGACTATGCTAATCCTCCCCAGCACTTTGGTCATCGCGACCGACTGATGCAAATGATGCTATGAACACAGTCTCCCGGCCAAGGGAAAGGAAATAGCAGCAGATCTAGACGAAGACCCTGAACCTGTAAAGCATTTGGTATGTTATACATCTATTTTGGAACAAGATAGTAATAATTAACTTACATACTAATAACTAATCATCCTGGTTCAACACTACCCCCTTTCATTTTCAGCCTCGACATGGAGCCTCTTGGTGCTCTGCTCACAGATAACTGCATCAAAGTTCACTGATATGCCGATGATACACTACTCTTCTAGAAAGGATCCTCTGCTTCAAACATCTAATTGCTGCAAGTGTCCAGTACCTACCTGAAATTCAGCCCAACCAAGACAGAATTCTTATTACTTGTCAAGAGCAACAAATAAGAAAAAGAACAACCTTGCTCAATTACATGAATCTTGACAGCTTTGAATCCCAACTTTTACCAGATGCCAAGGCACATGCATTCACCGTGGACCTCACCCTCAATGAACACATTGCCAACAAACAAAGATGGCCTGGTACTAGCTCTCTCTTTTAGAGATAGCGAAACTGTTTCTTTCAGAAAGTGACTTTAGAACTGCTGTTCAAGCTCTCGTACTCTTACATATGGATGTTAGTGATGCTCTGCTCCATGGTATGCCAGACACGAGGCATCCTACATGCCACAGCCTGTCTCATCCAGTGCCTCAAGAAGTATGATCGTATCACTCATATTCTGATGGTACTCCTTTGCCTCCCCTTGCTGGGCAACACCACCTTCAAATCCAGCTGCATCATTTACAAAGCTGTCTCAGCCAGTGTCCCTGCTTATCTTGCAGGCAAGTTCACTATTTCTGATGGTTCTCGGCACACCTGCAGTCAGGGCACTATCACACCGCAGAGTAAGAAGTGTCAAAAACAAGGCAGCAGGTCTTTTCCATCTATGTACCCAGGATCTGGAACTGCATCTCCATATCCATCAGGACCGCCCCAATGATGCTCCAATTTAGGAAAGAGTTGAAGACAAACCTCTTTAAAGAACACTATAACACAATGCATTAACTGTCCACACATCAGCTACCTCTCCTATCGCTTACCTTTAGCCTTGTCTTTGATCCTGTACAACTGTCTGCTGCCTTTAGGCTAGATTGTGCTACACAAATAGCACCAGCATACATACATCCAATAACGCATCTTTCCCATTCTGCAAGCAATCAATCCTACACTAGGGAGCCTGTTTGGCTACGAATGAACAACCCCTACCAGTCCCATGTGGCGTCTCTTAGCTCTTTGACAATGATGGCTAAGAGTCTAATGACTTAGGAAAGACCTCATCTTCTTTGTTATGGCCTCCTCCCCTAAGTGCAGGCTCTTTGTATTTGAAATGAGGCCTCCACCCTAAGTGCGGACTGTCTCTCCTTAGTTATGGCATCCTACCCCTTAGTGCATGCTGTCTAAGCTTAAATATTACCTCTGACACATATTCCAAAATATCTCTTCCTTGTACAGGCTTGTTCCTCTTATAACTTATGGCCTTCAGTGCAGATGTATTTATTTATTGATTTTGTTTTATAGAGGTCTACATATTAACTCACTGTCAATTTAGACCGTTTCTGTATCAATACAGGCTGTCTCCTATGGGTATTCTAGCGACCATAGACTCTCTGTACTCAGCTAGGGCGTCTGTTTCTCCTTCAAAGTGCAGACTGTCTCTCCCTTGTGTTATATCCTCCTTTCCTGATGCTAGACTTTTTCTCCATGGTTGTGAAACTCAATTAGGAAGCCTGTCACTAGTGCAGAAGTATCCCCTTAGTTATATCCTCTGACCTTTAGTATAGACTGATTCTTTCTTAGCACAGACTGTCTGCCTTTGGTACTAGTAAGTCAGTACATGCAAACTCTCTCTAAAATATGGCCCATGTCCCTTGGTAATGGGAGCCTTCCCTTTGTTCTGACCTCTAATTCAGTATTGGCTCCTTTTAGGTCTCACCTACAGACATCTTTCTGTTGTCTGATGTTGAAACAATAGCAATTGTTGCAGTGGGATTTTGCCTATCAGTTGTTGGCTTTCTTAACATTCTCATTTCTTCCTATTCAATGTTTTTCCTTCCCCTTCTTGTGTTTGCCTCACCTCTTCAGCACAGCTTCTTCACCATTCTTTTGATTGGATGTCTTGTATCCTTCTACTGCTTACATTCAGGGAACCGCTTATTAGGCCTCTCCTACCAAACAGCTTTTAGCTGGCTGATCTTGTGGAAGCTTCCTGTGAACATACCAAAAACTTACAGAGGGGCTAGAGAATGATGATTGATTATTATTGGTTGACTTTGTTGTCACTATGATTTGTTTGCTTCTTATTCACTGGTTTGCCTTCCTTTTCCTGTGTTTGTCCTTCCACTAGAGCATTGCCACTTCTAGATTTGTTTGGTTGTTTGCCTTGTATCTTTACACTGCTCACATTAAGGGACCTACTTTTTTCCTTTTCATTAAGCACTCCATTGGAGTGCATGCAACTTCTTTCTTGGATTGGTAAATAAATAAATAACATGGGGTCCAAGTCATGCCATAAACATATGCATCCATGGTGATGCATGCACCTACATATGTCATTATACATGCATGTGCCTACAAAATGATGCTGTCCTTTTTTTGGCATTTGACAAGACCAACCAAGACATTGACATTTAGAAATAAGATGTCCTGGCAACTGAGGAAGTTCACAAATTGAAACACAGAAAGAGTAGTGTACATGATTACATGCCCCTGTGGTCTCCATTACATTGGGATGACAATAAGGAAGATAAAGACCAGGATCTGCGAGCATCGCAGCAATCTAATCTGTGAACGTACAACAACCAAAATGTCAGCACACTACATAGAAAAGAAGCATACGGTACAGGTTTTCAAATGGGTCATTTTAGAATCCATGGAGGGAGTAGGTGGTGTTGAGTCAAAACTGTTTGGGAAAGAACAACGGAGGGTTTTTAAACTCAAAACACATACAGAGGGTCTGAACGACAATATCACATGGGGCAGTTTTGTGAGGTGATCATAATCAGGTCGCCCACAACCCAGCACTGTACAATGAGAGCCAGCGCTGAAGGTCCAAATAAGACAAACACCATGGTTTTAGGACGACTTCTGCCCACATGTAGAAAGGGAGCATTACACACAACCTAGAAACATGAGATCATCTAGTGCAGCTACAGTACTTCTATACATGTGAGGCATTCGCAAGTTAACATTAAATAAATATACACAATATCTTTTGCAACCCATACAGTCTACCAGCCCAACTCTTAGGACATAGACCTGATACCAGTCTTTTCACATGAACCCCATAATGGTATTTACATAGGATATATACTAATATAAAAGACGGTCTTTCTGGAAACCCCATAATGGTAATCAAAGAACAGACAAGAATTATATAGGGCTCACACGTGATGACAAGATGCCTATACCGATATACTTTCTTTCACCGCAAGCCCTATAATGGTATTTACAGACCATACAGAAGGAACGCCTATAACAGTATACTTTCATTCACAACGAGCCCCATAATGGTATCTGCACACCATACAGAAGAAATACTAGAGACAAATTTTTTCTTGAAAAAAACCCCATAATGGTAATTACAGAGCGCACATGCTAAACTGGAATCTATACGTGACTAATATAGATCCTATACCCCTGATATTTTTTTCCAAACAAAAACTCTTCCTCCACTATTGGTAGAAAATTGACTGTACATTACAATAATGGAGTTAACAGAGATACTTTGACGGCGGACTGCTGTTTCTGCACCTCACATTAGTTTCATATATATCGAATGTCCTTGCGCAACAAGCCCTGGCATCAGCCATCAATTGAGTTACTGCCTGGAACACCAACTGGATTGATGGATGGATCACTTATTCATGTTCTGAGCAAGAGGTCTAGTTGGAGCTAGGCTGCACTGCTTCCCCTGTATCTTAGGAGTGGAAATAATTCTCAATAAATCTTATTTCACCTTAAGGACATACATCCACTGAGCCCTGACGAAGTTCTCACCTGAGAACGAAACGCGCTGGCTGACCGTAAAATCACCAATTTCAAGTGAATTAACTGATTGCAAATAAAGATTTAACTGAAAACTAAGTACTGATTACAATAATGGCTCTTCCCTATATGAGCTTAGAGAAGATATAGTAGGCTCTGTCAAAAGAACATCGATAACGATAAATCCGCCAATGGAGACTGGGTAGCTCCACCACGCGACTGCCATCTTGTTTTTTAGCACTCTAGTCATCTATACGCGAGGACGCTACGTGCGAACGTCCTCGCTCTGTCTTAATCCACCGGAGCACTGGAAAACAGCAATATCTGGCTCCTGGGCGGCTCCCAAGTAGGTGAGAAACGCAGAGTAAAGTCTTCATGAGGTAAGCGCGCACCGAATACTGTCCATTTAATCCAAGTAAACGACAACGAAGGTTCTACAGTGACTCTCTCTCTCTCCCCCCCGATTTGGGACACAATATGACCCTTGACCTGAAACTATTTTTTAACATCGAACTTTCAGAAGGTTCTTCCCCGATAACTCTAATATGCTCTCTCCAACAGAGTGTGACTGCAGACTTCACTCTCCGCAGGATGAACCATGGAGCATTAGCTGAATATTACATATGTACGTGGTGGTTTTTTGTCTCTGTCTGTAGATTTTTGTGTTAAAATACTTAGAAACGTTTCAATCACTCAAATATTTTTCCATTGGGCTTCACACTAGATGTGCCACTGTTTGCCACTAGTTTGTTGATAATGAGTCACGAAATGTTCTACTTCACCCTGAAGGTGCTCACTGATAGTACAGGGTATCAATTGCATCGGGGGCTTTAATTTGTATTTTTGACCCTGACACTAGGAAAGTTTAATTTTCTCCCTATTTATCTTTGCAGAATTCAATAGTATGAACAAAAGACAGGTGGTATAAGTATATGCACCTTCCTACTAGCATGCAGGTTTAATGTTGGTTAATTGTATAACGACAGGAGTGGAACCAGGTGTTGTAATGAATGAAGAAAATAATGAATATGCTAGGTCCTGAAGAATAGCCAATAGGGGTATGGCTAGAAACATGTCGACCATTAGGAAATAGGAACATTAATTCCCCTTTTTCCTAATATTTCCCCTGTTTTTTAACCATACAGACTAGGGGTCGGAATAAAATAATCATAATCCACTAGCCAGGTATTTTTAAAGACTCTCCCCCTATCTCCACTCCTCCATCACAGACCATCTTGTCTCTCATAGTCATTAAAAGTGCTCCAGCGTAACCCGTAGGTCGCAGCATACCCCGTTCTGCCGCGGAACGGGAAGGACACTATGATGAAGCATGCCACCAAGGGGTAACCCTGGTGGGTGAGGGTTTTACAGAAAACCTAGTGTTTTCTCCTAGGCGCAAACTAGACTTTCCCTAAATCTATTAGGTGCCTTTTTTCTGTGCTATGGATCGTGTTTGGAGGACAGCCTCAGCTCTTATCCTCTTACTCCCTCTTTATTTTCAAGGTCAGGCAGCGCACAGCTGTGGGAGTGATAATGCCAACATATACTTCGCAGACAGAGAAATTCCATCCATCGCTTCTTTCCCTGAGCAACCAGCCTTCCCACAACCGATAATGGCAGAGATCACAGGTCTGACTTTCTCAGGTGAGGAAGTGGGTAGGATTTTAGCCACCATCTCACCTTTTGAGGGGGAACATGCCCCTAAAACAGGCACAGGCAATACAAACTGGGATGAATCGGCCAAACTAAAAAGAACCCAGTTTGAACCAATGCTACATGGTCTAATGATGACCGAGTACCTACGGGTCAACTCAGCTCCACGCGGACTTATAGTCCGTAATGAACCCTTTATATTTCAAAATGACAAGGCATTTAAGAAAGATTGGTCCCTGATCTTATGGCACTGCACAAGCGATTGGTTGGTTCTGATAATAAAAACAGCGGCACGCCTATCACAGGAATTAAAGACGGAAATCCACACAATAGAGGACCGGCCGAAAACATACCAGTCCCCAGCGAGTCTCAAGAAGAGACTCAACGAGTTAAATCAAACAATGAATGATTTCGAAGCAACACTCTGACAAACCAAATTTAAGAAATTTAAGAAGGATTCAAGCAACTTCACTCATGAACGAGTGTACTCTTACATCAGGGACAATTATGTGATGTTGGGTGGAAATCCTGGATATAACACAGACACTGAAGGTTCAGACACAGGATCAAGTAGCTCTGAATCAGGCTCAGGCACACACAAATACCGACGAGGTAGAAGAAATTTCAGGAGAAATCCAGGGCAGGGTTACAGACAGGGTTGGACACCATACAATGGCCCACCAACATACCGCGTGCCTTACTATTACGGTCCACCACCTCCACAAATCCATCAGCAACCACCTGAGTTTTGGGGACCTCCCCAAGGCCAATATCATAACTACACACACAACCAACAAAAACCTTTTTTAGGACAGGGCCAGGGATACCCCAGAGGAAGAATGAAGAGAAGCACCCAGGTCCATTGGACATCAGCAGCGGAACAAGCAAGGATGACCACAAGGAGCATGAGTACGGAGGGGGCGAACCAGGCAGGAATGAGCCACCGCCCAGCCTAGTTGTAAACCTCACAGAAAAAAATCTAACAAGCACCCAAATGGGAGTACTAGAAAAAGGACTGGGTTTTGTCCCTACAGCTAGCCTGGATACATTTTGACTTAGCATTGAAAATAATGAATTCATTAGGAAAATCAAACTAAGGGCCTTCTTCGAAGAAAAACCACCAAAAGACGAACATAGGGGTGACACCGGACTTTGAGTAAAATCTTCTTTCACCCCTCCTCCCACTACCATTCCAGTTGAGATTCTAGCCTTTGAAAAGGCGGTCTTGAAGGACATCGGGGACATAGACCCTAGAACTATACGGGTTTTCCATAACACTACGAGAGAAGAAGAGAAGGCTATACATGACCTATCCAGAGATAACAGCATAGTCATCAAGCCAGCCGACAAAGGGGGTGCAACAGTCATTCAAACAACCGAAGCATACAGGAAAGAGTGCCTAAGACTGCTAGGAGACAGGAGGAATTACACACCCCTCACCACGGATCCCACAGAGTTCCTTAGGATCCGAATCAACAGCATGATAGAAGAAGCCTTGGCACATGACTGGATTTCATGCAAGGAAGGGGAGTTTCTGAATAACAAGAACCTTGTCACTCCCTACTTCTATACAATCCAGAAGATCCATAAAACCTTGGAAAATCCCCTAGGACGCCCTATTGTATCAAGGATCGGCTCCATCCTGGAACCACCATCAAGATTTGCAGACCTTTTCCTCAGACCGATTGTGAAGAAAACTGGGACATATTTGAAAGACACCAAGGCAGTGCTGAACCAAATAAAGGATGTGCAGTATGACCCTGGAATACACCTCCTTATGGGTTTGGACGTCGAGAGCCTCTATACCAGTCTCCCGCATGCAGAGACGCTCAACATAATAGAAGTGCTCTTCGAGGCAGAATGGATCTACCAGACACCAAGGAACCTGTTTATAGAATGCTGTAAGTGGGCACTCACGAAGAACTTTTTCCAATATGAGGATACTTTATATCTCCAACAACATGGGACCAGTATTGGGAGCACTTTTGCTCCACGTATAGCAAGCCTCTATGTGCACCATCTGGAAACACATAAGATACTGGGACCTCTCAACCCTTTTCTGAACCATATTAAACTGTGGAAGGGATACATTGATGATGTGTTAGTCATTTGGGAGGGCAACGAAGATACAGCAACGGCGTTCCTGACCTGGCTCAACACACAGAATGAGTTCCTAAGATTTAGCAGCACCATGAGTAAGACGGAACTAGTGTTCTTGGACCTCAATATAATAGTGGAACAGCACGGAGGTCTGAGGACCACCACTCATGAGAAAGCCACGGCTACGAACTGTCTCCTACTCTACAACAGCTTACACCCCCGGCACCTGAAGGAAAACCTGCCATTCGGACAGTTCTTACGGCTCAGGAGGAACTGTTCTGAATTAAGGGACTACAAGACTCAAGCAAACCACTTGGCAGGCAAACTGATGGCAAGAAAGTACCCGAGGAAGATGGTATCACAAGCAAAGAAAAGGGCACAGAATAACAACAGGGAAGCCCTGTTGGAACCACCGTTTGTGAAAGAAAAGAAAGACAGACCTATCTGCATAACAACTTACAGCATAGCAGCCAATGCAGTATCCAAAATCATCAACAGGCATTGGCGCATTCTCAACAGTGGCTCTCTGTCAATACTGCGTCCAATGTCCTCTCATAAGAAAGGCAAAAGCCTCAAAGATATGCTAGTTCATACACGCCCTCACAAGAACCTGAACAATCAATTGAACACCGAAGGAACTTCGGCACCAATCATGGGTCATTACCCTTGCGGTAATTGCAGTGTTTGCCATTTGACAAGACCAACCAAGACATTGACACTTAGTAATAAGATGTCCTGGCAACTGAGGAAGTTCACAAATTGCAACAAGGAAAGAGTAGTGTACATGATTACATGGCCCTGTGGTCTCCAATACATTGGGATGACAACAAGGAAGATAAAGACCAGGATCTGCGAGCATCGCAGCAATCTATGCTGTGAACGTAACCAAAATGTCAACACACTACATAGAAAAGAAGCATACAGTACAGGATTTCAAATGGGTCATTTTAGAATCTATGGAGGGACTAGGTGGTGTCAAGTCAAAACTGTTTGAGAAAGAACAATGGTGGGTTTTTAAACTCAAAACACATACAGAGGGTCTGAACGACAATATCCCATGGGGCAGTTTTGTGACGTGATCATAATCAGGTCATCCACAACCCAGCACTGTACAATAAGAGCCAGCGCTGAAGGTCCGAATAAGAGAAACACCATGGTTTTAGGACGACTTCTGCCCACATGTAGAAAGGGAGCATTACACACAACCTAGAAACATGAGATCATCTGGGGCAGCTACAGTACTTCTATACATGTGATGCACTCGCGAGGTAACATGAAATAAATATGCACAATATCTTTTGCAACCCCATACAGTCTACCAGCCCAACTCTTAGAACATAGACCTGATACCAGTCTTTTCACATTAACCCCATAATGGTATTTACATAGGAGATATACTAATATAAAAGATGGTCTTTCAGGAAACCCCATAATGGTAATCAAAGAATAGACAAAAATTATATAGGGCTCACACATGATGATAACATGCCTATACCGATATACTTTATTTCACAACAAGCCCCATAATAGTATTTACAGACCATACAAAAGGAATGCATATACCAATATACTTTCATTCACAACGAGCCCCACAGTGGTATCTGCAAACCATACAGAAGAAATACCAGATACAAATTTTTTCTTGAAAAAAACCACATAATGGTAATTACAGAGCGCTCATGCTAAAATAGGAATCTATACATGACTACTATAGATCCTATACCCCTGATATTTTTTTGCAAACAAAAACTCTTCCTCCACTATTTGTAGAAAATTGACTATACAGTGTACATTACAATAGTGACTCGTCCCTATATGAGATGAGAGAAGATATAGTAGGCTCTGTCAAAAGAACATCGATAACGATAAATCCGCCAATGGAGACTGAGTTGCTCCACGACACGACCGCCATCTTGTTTTTTAGCGGTCTAGTCCTCTAAACGCGAGGACGCTATGTGCAATTGTTTTAACCCACCGGAGCCCTGGAACCAGCAATATGCACCTCCCGGGCGACTACCAAGTAGTTGAGAAAAGCAGAGTGAAGTCTTGATGAGGTAAGCGCGAACCGAATACTGTCCATTTAATCCAAGTAAATGACAACAAAGGGTCTACAGTGAATCTCTCTCTCTCTCTCCCCCGATTTGGGACACAATATGACCCTTGACCTGAAACTATCCTTTAACATCGAACTTTCAGAAGGTTTTTCCCGATAACTCTAATATGCTCTCTCCAACAGAGTGTAACTACAGACTTCACTCTCCGCAGGATGAACCATGGAGCATTAACTGAATATTACATATACACGTGGTGTGTTTTTTTGACTCTGTCTGTATATTTTTGTGTTAAAATACTTAGAAACATTTTAATCACTCAAATATTTTTCTATTGGCCTTCACACTAGATGTGCCAACTAGTTTGTTGATAATGAGTCACGAAATGTTCTACTTCACCCTGAAGGTGCTCACTGATGGTACAGGGTATCAATTGCCTGGGGGTTTTAATTTGTATTTTTGACCCTGATACTAGGAAAGTTTAATTTCTCCCTAGTTATCTTTGCAGAATTCAATAGTATGAACAAAAGACAGGTGGTATAAGTATATGCACCTTCCTACTAGCATGCAGGTTTAATGTTGGTTAATTGTATAACAACAGGAGTGGAACCAGGTGTTGTAATGAAGGAAGAAAATAATGAATATGCTAGGTCCTGAAGAACAGCCAGTAGGGGTATGGCTAGAAACATGTCGACCATTAGGAATAAGGAACATTAATATCCCTTTTTCCTAATATTTCCCCTGTTTTTTAACCATACAGATTAGGGGTCGGAATAAAATAATCATAACCCACTAGCCAGGTATTTCTAAAGACTGTCCCCCTTTCCCCTCTCCTCCCTCACAGACCATCTTGTCTCTCATAGTCATTAAAACTGCCCCGCGTAACCCATAGGTCGCAGCATGCCCCGTTCCGCAGCAGAACGGGAAGGACCCTGTGATGAAGCATGCCACCTAGGGGTAACCCTGGTGGGTGAGGGTTTTACAGAAAACCCAGTGTTTTCTCCTAGGCACAAACTAGACTTTCCCTAAATCTGTTGGGAGCCTATTTTCTGTGTTATGAGTCCTTTTTTTGGCCTCAAAAGATAGCAGCACAGTCAGCCATAATACAGAAACATGGCCAGAATTTCCCTTATAATAACTACAAATACCAAAAAGTGATCTTCAGATCTACTAGCTAATGCTGCCTGCATATCTCAAATTGTATATCAGGCATCTATCCCTCATACAACTTTCACTCATCATACCTCAGAGGTCATCACGCACAACATGAAAACATTTCCTACATTGGTTCAATACTAAGACAATATTCTCCCAACCGCACACCCAACTGGATGTAGCATGCTCCCCAGGTGGAGAAGCACTTCAGCACCCCTCCTGAAGGTAGTAAGCGATATGTAAGTAATACAATACAATTAGGCTGTCCGGTTTTAGGTTTAAACCTATAATAACTGATAAAACCCCACCGGAAGGGAAATAGCCCTCACCAGTGTAAACATATAAACACTGAAAAAAAACCTGCACAACCACAAACTAAATGCCATTCAAAGAAAGGAAAAGGAGAGTGAAAGAGTCATTTTTATTCCTTCCTGAAGGGGCCAATACAATGTGACTTTGTTATATAAGGTAGCAGTAAGAAAGACTGGGCTAACATTATTCTGCTTGAGTTTTGTTGTTTAGGGATGTCGATGTCACTAAAATATTGTTTCTTCTTCCTATTTTCAGTTTTGTGGTCTTTGGTCTAAAGATATAGGGGTTAGAAACATGTTTTAGGAGTTGTTTATTTATTTTATAAACTGTAGAGAATCAGGAAATATCAAAATCCTATTTGATTTTTTGGCTACGTTTGAGTCTTTCACTGATAGGAAAAAGATAGGTTTCATATGAATCTTTCCCATTATGTACCATCACATTTACCCACAGAGAATGGGTAAAAACCCTTGATACATCAGCCCCGTTTTCTAGTGAGTCAGTATTGATAGTAGGTGAATTGCCAAACACCTCAGGCTTTAAACATTCGATGCAAGGTATAGTGACAGGTATATGTGAAAAGAGTGCAGTCACAAAGCATCTGGGATACTGCTGAAAACATGACACCAGACCTTTGGAAAACATGGCACGCAGTGTCACTTGGAATGCTGCTGCAAAAAGTTCTTACCAAGTTCAACAAAGATTGGAGTGATTTTGTTTGTATTTGCAGTGATTCAGCTACGTATATAAAAAGTTGTGTGATGACCTGTCAAAATCGATTCCTGAGCTGAAGTGCTTCCCTGTGAGAGATCCTTGCCACTTGTTAGATGGTATGCTGAAAGCATCTTTACAATCTTCAGAGTTAATGAAGAATGCTATTGACTTTTTAATCCATTCTGGTTTTGTTATGCACGGAAACTAAAACGCAAATATTTCTCATTTTGTGCTTTGTGTGGCATCAACGAAAGAGTTATCCCAACTGTGTCACTTAGCTGGTGGTTCTCAGTCCTAGAGGCCATGAATGCTATATTATCCATGTGGCAACCGTTTACAGAACTTTTGCTGAGTGATGATGCCAAAGGCAAGAAATGTGAGGATCTTTGGTCACATATTGATAGTGATTTGAAAAACAATACACTCTACTGCATTCTTAGATTTTTACAGGAAAGCATGACTGCTGTAGTGGACATAATAAAAACACAAGCATTGGAAATGCAATAGGTCTCGCATTTTTTTAAGTTAGAGCTATTGGCATTGTAAATGGCAATGTCTGTTACCTACTAAGGGAGGATGGAGGGAGCAGTTGGTGTCGGAGTGCCAAAATGCTCTGTTGGAGAGTGACTGGCCAAAAGTAAATCAAACAAGCAGCGACTTTTAAAAAAAGAAAGCATGTGTGGACCGTGTAAGTGTGTAGCCATGAAGCATATTTTTAACAACTAAGCTTGGGGAATACTTGGATATTACTTTGTGCCAGGGAACAAAACAGAGCCCGATAGAGACCCGTTTCAAGGCCCCCTTTTAAAAACTGCCGGTGCTCAGCACCGGTGAGACCCAGCCCACTTAAAGCCCTGGGTTTTGCACTCTAATTGTGGAAATAATCATAGGTATTGGTGCTTGGGTACCAACTCATGCACGTTTTCCATCCTAACCAGGTGGTTTTCCCATTAAATGATTCCTCCTTGGGAAATGTGAATAGGAAAGAAGGATGGCAGCACAATTCAAACACACTACTGCAATTCCGGTGAAAACAGGTTTTTCTACCCACAATGGTATCATGAAAAAGCCCGGGAGACGGGCCCTTCAAGTATATGACCAAATGGTTGTGCAGTGGTTGCCTCTCAGACAGTGTGTTCTGGACTTGTAAAGTCTAAGTTGGGCAAAGGCGGGCGCATGTCCCGGTGCTGGTGCCGTGGGGAAGGTACTAAGTTAGTCTTCCCAGTGTCAAACACCAAGGAGTTAGCCACTGAAGTAAGCGTACTTCCTTAGAAGGGTGGGAAATACACTATACAGTTGGACACACAGGATAGGGGATACCGGCTGGACGGTATACAGGTAAGGGATGTGGGAGAGGGGACTAGAGTCCAGAGCCATAAGGTGATAGAGGACAGAACAGGAAGCTGGCAATGGGGCGAGAAAAGAGGAGACAGGAAAGAGAGGAAATGGACAATAATTGGGGCCGAGCACCAAGCAGACACAGGGGCAGAACAGGACATAAGTAATAGCGATGAGAAAGAGGAAAGAGAAGGGGCATGGAGCAAGAGATGGTTCAAAACAAAAGGGGCAGCCAAGTCAGGAGAGTGGAGCAGACGAGGCCAAGGCACAAGGAGAACAGAGGAAAGAGCTTTTGCCCCGTGCAGACTCCGCCTTGTACGCTGCAAGCGGTTCCGTACCAACATGTCAAACAAGCAGTGAGCAAGCACCACTCAGCCATGCCTGTTCTGTGCTGCTCAGTAGGTCACTTCCGGGAACTGTATTCCTGCATCTCTTGTGTAAGGCATTCGTTCAGCTTCCTTTGGAAGACTACAAAGCAGCTATTTGCAGTAATACATTGCAGTGAGATCACTCGTTTGGCAACCTAACACTATGTGACGGACCCAGCTATGTCTGCCCTGTTGTCTACATTGATAGTTATACTTCAAGTGGTTATTAGGGTAGAGCATAAAACGAACCCAAATTACTAAAAATCAATAACATTCTAAACAGAAGGCTCATTCTGTAGTCTGCACAAAGGTTTCAAGGTCAACCTATAATGGACAGTTTGTGAAACACGGTATCAACCAAACATTTTTTACAATTTACATTCCTTCTAAATGTAAGCACTTCTTTCAATCCAAACCACTCTTACCTTTCAGTTTTGATAACTCCCGGGTATGCTTTTTACTTCTGAACAATTCATCACTTAAAGCGCTATGAACAGACTTGTTGCCACAAGCCAGCGCTTTACAAATCAATATGATAAATAAATTATCAAAACAAACTCTTAGAGCGGGCAATCATACTCTAAATGTGCCCGCCTGTAATAAGCACTGTTTGCGGATTCTGAAAACTTAATCAGCGCCAAGGTGAGCCTTGCATGCGATGGTGGGGTCAGCTGCATCAACTCTTCCAGAGCATACAGTTTTCTTTCAGGAATGCTACAGACATCCATTAAAAACAGTGGTGCGCACGCACCACAGAGGAGCAGGGGGAGGGAGCGCGGCAGCGGCAGCGAGGCGAATGCGCGCTGCTGTGCGTGCTAGCCACCAGTGGGAATGGGAGGAGCAAAGGCGGGACATGCGCCCGCCTTTGCCCAATCGCGTGCTGTATTTATTTTAAAAAAGCACGCGAAAGCCAATACCAGCAGGCGAAAGCAAAACCACACGCACGAGCGTGTGGTTAGCTTTCTAAAGCCCTTTCTAGAGGTCTCACATACCTCCTCGTTTGTGCGCCCTCCTAATCAGCCCTCAATCCTCACTGCCTGCCTTTAGAAAATGTCTCTCGATGGCATAGACAAGGACCAACAGAAAATTTTAAATCGCAGTGGATATCAGCCAGGCATTTTGCCTAGAAAGTAGTGCTTTGAAGGAACCCCCCCCCCCCATGCCCCCTACTGCTCCTACACAAACACACAAAACTGTTGGTTTACAGCATTCATCTCTTCAACTTTAGAGAGCCGGGGAATTCTTTTTAACAGACACAACAGCATATGCTGTTTGAGCCCAAAAAGAAAAAGTTGGATCAGATCACTGCCAAAATGAGTTCCAGGAAGAAAAAAATGCTTGGGGAAGGAGGGGGTAAAAAGGGGATACAGAACTAAAAGAGAAAAGTAGTAGAAGAATACAAGGCAAGACCAGAAGTGGAAATTTAGCAACAGACATAAGACTAAGGAAAATCGGTGAAACGAAAAGGACTGAGAAATATCAAGCCAAAAGAGTAAAAACTGCACTAATAAAAATATAAAAGAAGGAAAAGGATGGTTGAGTTAAAGGGGAACAGATATAAAGAGTGAAATTAATAGACGGTGGAAGCTACAGAGAAACATGTAAGGAAAGGAAAAATAACACAATGAACAATGATAGAGACAAAATAATAAAAGGAGTAAATAAAGGAAAGTAAAACTTTAAAAAAAAGATAAAATAGAAATACATTTCAGAAGTAAGATATAAAGCCTGAAATAGAAATGAGGAGACGGGAAGAAAACTGAAAGAGAAAATGGAAATGAAAATGGTAAGAAGCAATGACAGAAGACGAAACTGCAAACGAGAAGAAAAGAAAAAGATAAAGCAGATACCTTACTGTGCTTGGAATCTTAGAACACAGGCATATCCCTCACTAAACAGAAAATAGTGCAACCCCTAACGAGAAATAAAGGAAACAGGTAACGACCATAATGTAAACCTAAGTATCTGTTACGTTGTTGGAAGCATTATTTGCAAAAGAAAACCAGAGAAAACTCAATTTACTGTATTACTGGTAACGTTTGCATCCTTGAAGGCGCTAGCCAAAATAGCTCAATTAAACTTTAATAACTACACTAAAAATGACTAAAGAAAATACATAAGTTGTGGCTTCAGCTGACAACAAAATTGTTTTTGTACCCAGCAGACAGCTGGATGTGTACGAGCATAAAGCGTGTAAATTCTTATTCTTAACCCTGGGGATACCAGCAATTTGGCATTGTTGGAGATGTAGAGATAGTAGGGCACAGTACTCGTGCTTCGAATGTGATTGCTTCCAGGCGAAAAACTGAAAGTATAATTTCACTGTTAAGTAGGTAGGTCTGTCACTTACCCATTAAAGTATTCCCCGACCCTTGAAAATAAAAGTGGTGGAGAACAATAGGTTATGGCAGATGCCTACTCCATTTAAACAGTGCCAACTGGATATGCATTGAGAGCACCTGCTCTGTTCACAAAGCCTTGGAAGACCGGGCAGACATTGACAGGTTTTGGTCACGATATGCTGGGGCTGGATACGAAATGCCAGCACAATGGTTAAAGACTTACTGACGTTCTCTCGATGTGTTTAACTCTCCAGTGCCCTTTTTCCAACTTTCTGCACTAAACTCAAGGGGATTCAGCTATAATATGTGACTAAGCAGCACATGATATGCAAGGACCCTGATTGGTTGTAGGCGTGTGAACTCCAAACTGTCTTACTGCATCTACCCTTAGATACTGAGGTTTACAGCTGGTGCATCACGGAATCATTGTACTATTGTAAGCTTGAGGTAGTATGACCAGTTGAAGTTCTAATCACGCAAAGCAAGAGAGTCATGTCACTCCTGTCGTCACTTACTATGTGTCATTTCAATGAAAGCTCCAACATTCAGTGGCAAAAGGCAGAAGTGCCGATTAGCTCATATAGACCTTATAAAGTGCATATTAATGCCTGAATTGTATCATGAAGAAACAGAGTTTCATCAACAATCGAGCTCAGTAAAAGCCTCAATTGTCTGTAACTCACCCTTCTACACCCCAAATTTTACTTGTTTAATTATTGTTTTTCCATAGCATGGACACCTTCCGAATGATAACAGTGATTTGCCGTAGGACACAAATTCATGTCAATAAAGAATCCGTAAAATATTCTTACCTTGACAGCATAAAAGTATTAAATCAACATTCGTGTCACATGGATGAATTATTTTCCATAATTTAAGGGAATTACGTGATCCTCATCAATTACGGATTTCAATGAATGGATAGTCATATACCTATTTTGTCTTTAGCATTCAAAATACAAATATATAATAAACTTATACAACATGTGTATTGTAGTCCAAGACGTCATCACTGGGTCTGGTATCATCTACAAAGCACTTAGTCCTAAGTGATTGTTCACTATTATGTTAGCAGGACCTCTCATTGTCATCATGTGGCGATAATACACATTGAACCATTATGTATCCTCTTCATAACAGCACACTGTACATACATGCAAGATCTATACATGCATACGTATACATTAAGTATATACTTTTTACACCTCAGACGATGAATCAGTCCTACTTAGCCGTCGTGATAAAGCTTATTCATATGTAACAAGCACAATTAATCTATTTATGTCAGAGGACACACAATTACATTGAAAACAGATATTATAATACATCAGCTTCTTAACTCCTCCATAAATACTTTTTAAAAGTCTAAAGTTGTTAGGCAGTTTACCGATATTTTTGACTCTCAAGTGGATCGCACATCTTCGAGGAAAGTGGTGAGGGAGTACATGCGTAACCCTCGGGGAGAACAGTCAGCCCCGGTGGCCGCAAGTATGTGAATAAGCAGCCCACAGATGCAGGCAGTGCAGCTTTAAGGAGAAAGCAAGAGTTTGGCTGGGTGCAGTATTTATACCCAGAAAACCACAGAGCACCAGACGAATGTGTTGCTCTAGCGCAGAAGGATTTTCCAATCTAATATTTAACAAAGAGAAAGTTCAGAAGTAATTAGCGTTAGAGAAACCGATCGTTCTGAAGAGGCAAAACACAATTGGAGTAAATTAAGGGGGTGTCCTCTGCTTCCGCTTGAAGCTACGCTGCCACCGACCCCCTCCCTCCAAGTAGGTGGCCGCTGAAATGCTGCGGCCAGAGGGGAGGGGCTCGGCAGGCACTAACCGTCCATGTGCAACAGCCATAGTATAGTACAGCGCCCCGCACTCCTTAAAACTCCAGATTTGTGGCTAACGGCGTCTTCAGCTATTAGATGAGGAACCAGGTCTATACTACTGCTCACCGTCCCCAAATACAGCAGCGCGGCACCCCTGTGGGGAGTAGAAAGTGGGCACGGGGGTTATGATGCAGTAACTGTCATGCCCCACTGCATGCCTGCCTACCCTAGTTACCCATCTCAAACCAGTGGTGCGCGCGCACCACAGAGGAGCGGGAGGGGGCGAGGGAGCCTGCCGTCTGTGCCGCGCGCTGATGCGCGTCCTAGACACAGACGGGAATGGGCGGAGCGAAGGCGGGACATGCGCCCGCCTTCGCCCAATTGCGTGCCGGTATTTTTTTTAAAAAGCCGCTACAGCCAATGTGGGCTTCACAAAGCAAAACCACACGCACGAGCGTGTGGTTAGCTTTCTGAAGCCCATTCAAGAGGTCTCGCGCTGTGCGAGCAGTGCTGCGCACTGCAACGCTAGGCGCGAGACCTAACTAGGGTTTGAAAACACCCTTGTCTACCAAGTGTTCAGCATAATTGGTGTAGATGTGAAACATCTCCTTGAGAGTAGGCTGGGCGACACTTTTAGTGACTTTGGCACTGCAACTTATTCCATGTTAGAGTGCTTGCCACTTGGTAAGCAAAACAATGTTGAGGAGCAATACAGGAACTTTTATTTTACAATGTATGAGAAATAGCCCTTCACCAACCATGGCATTTGAAGTCACTGAAGCCTCACTGTGGTACTCTGCACAAGTTATAGATCCCTTCGGTAAAGGGAAATTTTCTCCAGAGTTTCAAAAGGGCTGCCTCATTTTTGACCGCTTCAATAACTCTGAGGGCATATGCGCCCAGTTCAACGCACATGTTGCAGAACCTGTCGAAGAGAATCACAATCTTCAGGTGCACCAGTATTGGCATGGAAAGCTATGTCAGTGGCCAGAGTTAGCAAATTGTACACTGGCTATTTTGGCGTTGCCTGTCTCAAGTGCCAATGTTGAGAGGGCCTTTTCACAGATAAAAGTTTACATGGGAAGGAAAGAGCGAGCGTGCATGACCAAAGACTCGCTGAAGTATTGCAAGGTGTAGTACGATAAGTTTGATTTGTAAAAATGTATTTGGACCTCATTTACACTGTACGTACACTATCTATAAACCATGCATTATCAGTGCAGAAAGCAAGCAATAATAAAAGCAAAAAGTTCCATAAACACTGGAAAAACACTGTTTCTGTTGTTTTTAATGGCCGAAAATGTGTAACCACTGATAACCACTGTTTTTTTAAGGTATTGAAATCCCTTGAAAACACTGAAAAAACCCCACCAGAATTTACCAAAAATAGAAACTGCAAAACAGGAAAGCCTAAATACAATATATTAATTATCATTCTCTTATCCAAGCCCCAAGGGGTGTTATCTCGCACGGTTCTATAATCTATAATGCTCAGAAGAAACTTGGACTACTGGATTCATTTCCATAAAGATAAAAATTCACCCGGTAAGTGTGACGAGAAACACTCCTTCAATTGTAAATATTTAAACAACGATTTAAAGTTTATTATTGCTGCGATCATTCAGTGTCTTTATGGCTTGACACCATTATTGTTTATTACTGCATGGGACTTTGACACTCATTTATGCTTTTTACTCATTGTGGATACACACTACTTGTTTATTACTCCAAGGGACCATTAATGCTCATTACACCCCCAGGTTCATTCAGATGATTTAACGTTAAGATAATAAGGTATTATCTAAATTCAGATGACGCCCAATTGGTCTTTGCATTTTCCTGGGGGAATTCTAATGGATTGACTCTGGCCTTTGGTCTTTCATGGGCCCGATGGTGGATGTCTGCAAATTTTCTGAAAAAGAACCCTTTGAAAACTGAGCTGTGAATCGTCTTAGATGGAAGCCTAGCATCCTAGTTACTACTCTGGCCAGACGTTATGGGCCCATGCCCAGATCCATCTTAGGCGATCCCTAACTTGGGGAGTTGTATTGACTCCAGCATGTCTCTTGAATCGTAGATAGCAAAACTGTCTAGTACCTACTTTCTTCAACTGAAGCCTCTGTATCACATTCTTCCAGCCATTGATTAAAAAATCCAGGTTTCTATTAGCAATGTCCTGGTCCAGTCTCGGCTATGGTAATGCTATCTATCTCTCTGTCCCAGCCAATAAACTGAATCATCTTCAGGTGATTCAGAATACCGCTACCAGTGACGGCTGGTAGGGTATGGTGACAGAGAGGAGGGAGGGGGGGTTTAAAAAAAAAAAAAGAAGACTTACCTTCTAGTCACCAGCCGCCTCTGTTCTCGGTGTATCCTTATTTATTTATTTATTTATTATTTATTTGAGTTTTATATAGCGCTGGCTAGACCCGGAGGTATCAGAGCGCTTTACAAAAGGTTCCACAAAATTGCAAAGTTACATCAGTTACAAGTTACATCAGTTACTAGGAAAACGTTTCAAGAGCGTAGAAGACGAAATAAATGGAGTTTAGAAGGGTAAAGGGGTAGGAGGTAGATAGGATGGAGAGACGAAGGAGAGTCTGCCCAAAGTCCGGCTGGGTAGGTGACGGCCGTGGGGGAAGTCCACAGCCCATCTCCTCTATAGCTATCAGGTAGCTCCACCGGGCATCAGCCAAACAGCTAGGTCTCAACGGGAAAACAATTAAAGAGTAAAGAGGAGGGATAAATGGAGCGTAAAGGGGGTGGAGTAAAGGGGTAGGAGGGAGAATACAATGGAGAGACGCAGTAAGGTCTGCCCAAAGTCCGGCTGGGTAGGTGACGGCCGAGGGGGTAGTCCACCGCCCATCTCCTCTTTAGCTATCAAGTAGCTCCACCGGGCATCGGCCAAAAAGCTAGGTCAGCTATCCTGTCTCCCAGAAGCACCCAAGCTCCCAGACTCCCATAGTCAATCATGACGCTTCTATCATGGACATGACAGCAGCATTGCGATTGGTCTGAGCGCCATGGTTCGGCGCTCAGACAGGGAGTGTGAGGCTGTGCATGTTCTCCACCCAGGCTGTGCAATACAGCGGGTGGAGAACATGCTAAGTGCGTTTGACGGTTTGGCCAGCCCAAGCCAGCCGGCCAAACCGTCATGCACACATATGGTGCAGCATCCACTCCTCCTTCCTCTTACTCACGCGATCCCAGTCCCGCCCCGCCCTAACATGGAGCTTGCAGCCAGACTAAAAATAAAATGATAATAACGTTCTGTTACTGTCATTTTATTTTTCCTTTGCTCCACCTTAGGGGAGGAGCCGCCGCTGGTATGTGCCCCGTTTAACAAAGCTCAGATGAGTGCAGCCCTGGCTCCGCTGCACAGGATTCGAGACCCAGCGTGAGTGGATGCCGGCTTTTGAGGAGTTACCAGAGCTGAGGCAGCACAGTGGGACAAGTGTGAGGAGCCCTCTGGTGGCCATTTGCAGTCACTTCCAGTCAGAAGGATCCATTCGCCACCGGCTTCAGCTACCATCATCTGCCCACAGAAGGAAGACCGGTGAGGCCAACGCAGCTAGGGGAATCATTCCCTAAGCGTTTTCCCCCTGCAGAACCAGCCAGCTTGAACAGACAGTAGCTGCAACACTGGTAAAAGGAGAAGCTGCCAGAACCACCAGTGCTTCACTCCTGACACTGATGCTGCTCCCACTGTGCGAAATTATTACTGGCGCTAAGAAGCGCAACAAACACTGCAAGTCTGCTGCGCGAGAGAGTCCCCCCTTCAACGCAAAGAAATTCGCAGCTGACAGAAAGGCTTCACTCCACCCGCTCCTCCTGTGAAAAGTCATGGAGCCTCCCAAGCAGCAGCTAAGCATTCCTACATCAGCCAAGAACATAAATGTGACACCTCCCAAGACAGACAAGTGAAACAGAGTAGAAAAGCCTGAAACACCACCCAGTCGAGACTAGACCACCGCCCCAGCCACAGAAGCAGCCACAACCCGGCACACTGTCAGGATCAGAAGAAAATCAGAAGAGCCGAGTAGCGAACGGAAGAAGAGTGCTCAGATTCTAACCCCACCAAGACAGAGAAGTGGGGAAATCCCAGGAAGGGAAGCCTAGAGAAAGGGTGCCCGGACTGAAAGAAGGATAGGAGTACACTGCACCTGAGATCCTGGTCCAGACACTATGACCACATCATGCCACACCCACACTAACCCTGCCTGATGACAGCATGGCCTCAAGACGCCAGCAGGGCGCCACCAAGAGAAGGTTAGTGAGAATCAAGACTTCCCTACTCTACCGGAATGGAACTCCAAGGAGGTCCCGGAATAGGGAACACCATCAAATAGGAGTTCCAAGAAGATCCCTGAGAAGGAAACATGCGAGGTGTGGGTAGATGTCACATCGACCTGATGAGAAGACTCATAGTCCTACAGACACAATGGGACTGGCGAAAGTTCGATGAGAATAAAACCGGTGACACATGGCTCGACGCCATCTGGCACCAGAAACAGAGCACACATGATGCGTGGCCAGACGCAACATCGCAATGGAAAACTGGAAAAAACAGACAAGAATAGAAGGGTGTGTGACGACCACAGGTGCGCAGGAGAAATGATCAAGGGTGACAAGACAGAGGACTTGTGCCACTTCATGAGAGTGCACCTACTGACACAAACAAGCCACGGATGTGGAGCGATGTCACTGGCGACAGCCCGGTGGGAGAACCCAAAGTGAGCTGCACATATCCACAAACCGTGTATCTGCCCCACGCTTCCACTGCAACCGTCCAGCCACAGTCATTGGCTGCTTGATGAATGATGGCATCCCAGCTAAGAACCGCACATGGCGTAGGAGAAAAACAGCACCAGCAACACACCAAGCTACAGAGCCGCTGAAGACCCACCAGTCACCCTAATTCCCTGCAAGTCGTCCCCACCTGTCGTACAAGCTTTTTGATGGTAACAACACCATCATGCCACTTCCATCATCGTAACTACCGAAGGAGCATCTCACAACCAGTCTTACAACTGCAAACCACCAAGAGACCAAGGAGGCACCCCTGGCACCGTGAGGGAGCAATCATCCAGGGACTATCTGCTAGCCCCACCGCACCTGGGTCCTGTCGTCGAGCACACAAGACCATGAGCCATCTACTGTTGTGATTGCATGAGTGACTTGGCTGTGCCTCTGTTGGCGGTCCTTCAGTGGCCCTGGTGCAACCAACAGGCAGCCCAGCACAGTCGACGCTCTCCTGTGGCGACCTATAGAAAAGGGCCTCAAGAGAATCCCTGCACGAGAGATGGGGCTTAAGATGCTCCACCGACGGGTACCGGGAGGCAAGGGGGCCTAAGAGGAAGACACCCAAACATCGTCAATGTCGTTCCAGTCCTTACACAAGGATGTCATTCACAGTCAAGATACCCCAAGAGAAAGCTCTGCTGCGTACTTCACCGATAGTCCTGACGCACCCCAGTTTGAACTATTGACACTAACCACACCACCGTGAGCAACCTCGCACTGGACCCACGAGTGCCCCAACATTGTTGACATTGTAGACAAAGAGACGCGGCCACGAAATCCGGGATGCCTGACCCCATGATGGCGGCTCCTCGTGATCGGACACCTCCACTGTGCGGCTCACAATAACGGCGAGATAAGGCTTTCTGTAGACTTCGGCCTCCTATGATCCCCGCGGAATGCTTCCTTTCACTCAGGTTCTTCTAACAACCACCCGGACACGCTGGACTCTGCAACAAATGAGACGCTGTAAAGAATTTCTGGATGGCGGCCCCTTGCGACCTCCACCGTGCAGCCCACAATAAAAACGAGGTGAGGCTTCTGAAGACCCCGGACTCCTTTGTTGTCACTGAATGCTCCCTCTCACACTGGCTCCTCTGACATCCACCCCAGACGCGCTGGACTCTGCAACGACGAGACACGGTCACGTAACCCTGGATGCCTGACCCTAAGATGGCGGCTCCTCGTGACCTACCTCGAAGGCGAGTTATGGGCCCGCCTGACTCCGCGTGACACTGCTTGATATCTGGGTGTCACAGTCTTTTTGAAAATCTGAGGTGCAACTACTCTTTGCCAAAATAACTACATTTGGTGGTGCTACAATTAAAGAATTACCTGGTACCTGACACTAAGATGGTAGCTCATCGGAACTCAAATAGAGGGCAGGTGAAGGCCCGATTGGCTCAGTCGTTCTGACAATCAGCCTGCAATCACTCTTTGCCAAAGCGAAATACACTTGGTAACTCTATAACTCATCGCGAAGCGGCCAACAAAAGAATTCATGGTTACCTGACCCTATGATGAGGGCCCTTCAGGTCTCCAAGGGAGGGCAGGTGTCGGACCGCTTATCTTCTCCTCACAGTAGCAACGGCCCCACAGCGAGAAAGTGGTACATGACCTGACTCCTACTGTGAGACAACTGTATATAATAAATCAATAATGTTCAAAAACACATATACACCGAACCCCCACTGGTCAAGTTAGCAGAGGGAAAAAGCTCCTAGAACGTGCCCCGGGGATCTGGGATCACTCCTTAGTGTAAATCCCCACTGCACCCCCTCCCCCACACCCCACGCTTTGCCCCCTTCACGGTGGTAACAGACCCGCCACACGAAGATACTACACGCCCTGACCCCCTGGGCTCTAGGATCACTCCTTAGTGCAAATCCCTACCGCCCACCCCCCCAACCCTTTTTTTTTTCTTTTTCGCTTTGCTCCCCATCCCGGCGGTAACAGACCCGCAAAGTGAAGGTACTACACATCCTGACTTCGCCACAGGACTTGCAGGAAAACAAAGTGGTGGGACGGAGAGGTTATCTCCCACCATTGAGCCCAGTGATTCCACACTGTTGATCCGATTGCGGAGTGCGTCCTCTTACAAAGAGAAGGGGCTCACATCCAACTGTCCCTTAGCCTGTCAACCAGGACGCTAAGCACGCCCTCCTAGAAAGAGAAAGCGCTCATCTCTATCTACCACTAAGTCTTCGAGCGGGATTCCTGTCCCCTACCCCTCCTAGTCCTACCCTGCCAAGACCAACAAACTGGAGAGAGCACTGGGGAGTAATCTTCCCTGCTAACAGAGACAAAATGATTCCTGCCACGTTAACCTCCCTCCGCGCCTCTGCACCAAAGTGCCTGAAACCACATGGCCCCAACTCCTTCTCCATCACCTTTCCCCCTAATCTATCTCTCAAAGCGAAAAGAAACTTCAAACACAGGTTGATTAGACAACACCCGGAAACACTATTCGCTGACATATACCACTGTTCCTCCAAAGGCCAGCAGAAAATGGATCTCATTTTCCACACCCTGAACCCTGCGAAGTGGATCACCACCCTTAGAAACCACCTTCACATATCCAAAACAATTAGCACCCCTTTCAGCTGCAAAATGACGATCTCAATCTCCAACCGCCATACGTGCAGAGGCAACACCTTTGCGACCATTTACAGCAACGGTACTGTCCTAATCCAAGCCAACAATGACAACCTAGACGCATTTGACTCTCGCTTCCCCTCGCTACCCAACGTCCTCACTCATCTACGCTATCCCCATTCAAGCAACTCCCCCAACAGACTGACCCCCCTGAAGAACTCACTCAACAACCCCAAGACACATAACACACACTCCAACTTATCCCCCCCTGATGCCACCCTCTCCCCCTCCTCCACCCCCCCTGACTGGCACAATACATACCTCTCTCCCAGACCAACTCTGAGATACGGCTCTGCTGAGACTCTCCAACCCCCTGTTGACCTTCACCTCCACCCCCTTCCACGCAATACTTCTCCCAAAAAACAACTAGTGAAAGCGACCCTCAGTCTATGACTTCGAACCCACACCTTTCACCGGCACTCCAGAAGCTCCAGCCTCAATTACGACGTGACTCTCCACACCACATACCCACGGCTATCCTCAGGGACAACACTAACACTGTAAGCCACACCCCCAAGGACAAGCTCTCTCCCTCCCGGGGCTGGCCAACTCAGGACACCCGGATCCTAGACTCCCCTACCCCCTCCTCCATGAATACGACTCAGAGACTTGCTCTGCTGGAAAGCCAACTAGAGATCGTAATACAGGGTATCAACAAAATCCTATCGAACCTCACCACACCTCCGGAGCTCACCCAATGCACACACCCTACACCCACAGTTACCAACACTAAACACACAAGCCCCCCCAATGCTCAAAGGCACAGCTGGAACACAACCCCCCTCTTGAACCAACTTCAGAGACCCAAAAGAACGAGTGCCGCAATGTCCATGAGAGAGGCGACCGATCTTGCCAACTCTTACGGCACATCCTCTATTGCCATCCCCAGCTCTCAGCTCCAGGTTATCACTGGATTTGGAAGAGACAGCGCCCCACCTACAACGCAGAGGCCTCCAGCCTTACTTACTAATATCCCCATGGCCCCCCTAACGAAGAAACTCAGCAACAACGGGACGACCAACTGCATGCTCATAAACTGCAGATCAGCTACCAAACACGCAACAGAACTGGCAGAAACCATCCTCACCCATGACATTGACATCACATTCATCACGGAAACTTGGTTGAATGAATCCTCTTCCCCAATCATTGACATGCTTGTGCCCCCGGGTTTCTCTATAATCAATAAAGACAGGAAAAACCAGCGAGGCGGGGGTATTGCAATCATCCACAAGAGCAACATCTCCGAAACGGAAACGGATTCCTTCAAATACAACTCTTTCGAATATCTAACCTCCACCATTAAAACGATCGACAACAAAACGATATACTGCCACCTCCTCTACCACCCGCCAGGCAACACCCCCTCATTCGGAGAACACCTTTCCGACCTGATAACCCACAGCTCACTCTCGGACTCCAACAATACAATTCTAGGTGACCTCAACCTGCATTGGAATGAGGAAAACAACTCTCTGATCCAATCTGTGAATGAACTTCTATGCAACAACAACCTTACCCAACACTGCACAGAACATACCCACAACAGAGGCTCTATCTTGGATGCTATCATAGCTCATGTAGACTCAGTCACTATCGACCATATCCTTCCTGTTGACTGGTCAGACCACCACATCATTCTATTCCACATCAACCAAACGATCCAATGCCTTCCTCGTACTCAAGTTTTCACCCATTGGACGAGAAATCTCAGACAGATTCCCCTGGCCAACCTGGAAGAAAGGGTAAGCTCACTCCTTCCCACCATCCCATATGACCTTTCTACAACTGAGCTCACCGCGCATTACAACGTAGCAATGACTTCCATACTAGACCAAATAGCTCCCTTCAAACAAAAAAGAGTCAGAAACATTCCATCTAGATCTTGGTTCAACACAGACCTAAACTCCGAAAGAAGACAAATAAGAGCTGCTGAAAGACTCTGGGGGAACAACCCGTCCACAATCCACCTCGATCAACTCAAGTCTGAACGCAGGAAGTACAAAAAACACATCAAGAACGAAAAAACTTCCTTCTTCTGTGATGCACTAGACAATGCCAAAAACCAGCCCAAAGAACTCTTCAATATCATTAGACAACAAACATCCAAGCCCCCTTCATCCACAATGCAGGCGTCCAAAGAGTTATGTGATAACTTTGCCAACTTCTTCAATGAGAAAATCACCAAGATTGAGCTCTCAATGGATGACTACCGCCGACCTCCCAACGATAGCTCGCTCCCCGGAGAAGAAAAGAACAACCCACCCAGCCTCCCCCCAACAACTGGAAATCTTTCAACCCCATCTCCGAAGCAGCGATCATCTAAATGATTACCAGTTCCAAACCCTCGTCACACATTGCTGACCCTATACCGGCCCAACTGGCTAAAAAGCTCAAACTCACCCTTGCCCCGCTCTGGATCAGGATTATAAATAGCTCCCTGAGAACCGGAGTCATGCCAGACTGCCTCAAAATCGGCCAAGACATGCCACTACTAAAAAAACGGGCTCTGACCCAAACGATCTCAATAACTTCAGACCTGTCTCCAATCTCCCGTTCCTAGCAAAAATACTGGAAAGATGTGTTCTCCTTCAACTCACCCAACACATAGGCAGCAACAACCTGCTAGACCCTCATCAATCGGGCTTCAGAAAAGGTTGCAGTACAGAGGCAGCGATCCTGACTGTCATTGATGATGTCTACAAATCTCTAGATATAGATCGATGCAGTCTACTCATACTCCTAGATCTATCAGCAGCCTTCGACACGGTTGACCACAAACTACTCATCAAGGTACTTCAAGAAAGGGTCGGAGCTGAAGAGGTGGTTTACCTCCTTCCTGCAAAACCGCACCCAACGAATAAAAATCAAAAACTCCATGTCTGACCTACTCCCCATTAACAGGGGCGTCCCTCAAGGATCAGTCCTCTCCCCACAACTATTCAACATCTACATGGAGCCTCTCACCAACATACTCAAAAAAGCCAATATTCCCTTCCACCTCTATGCGGATGATACCCAGATCTATCTAGAAACTTCCTCCATCTGTGACATTCAGAGACTAAACGACACCCTAAAAGAAGTTCAACACTGGCTATCCCCCAACCACCTGAAACTCAACCAAGATAAGACGGAAATCCTTCTCATATCAAATAAAGAGCAGACTCCCCAAATCACAGAATGGCTTAAATCTATTGATGCTCTCAACTGCCAGCTCACCCCAGCAGACTCAGTTAAATCACTGGGAATCACTCTGGACCCAAACTTAGACATGATCAAACATATCAAGAACACTGCAAAGAGCGCCTTCCTCAACCTAAAACTTCTCTACCAAATAAAACCCTTCATCCCTCCCAACGACCTCAAACAGGCAACTCAATCCCTGGTGTTGTCCAGGTTGGACTACGGGAACGCAACCCTCACAGGCACAGCAAAAGCCCACCTTGCTCCCCTCAGATCAACTCTTAATGCAGCAGCCAGGATGGTCACCGGAGTAAAGAAATATGAACACATCTCCCCTGCTCTCAGAGAGCTAAAATGGCTCTCAATCGAAATGCGTGCCAACTTCAGAACTGCCTGTCTCACACACAAAGCTCTGCACACTGGGAAACCTGCCTACCTGGCCGCCAAACTCAATAACAAAAATAACAGTTGATGGATAGAATGCAGAACAATGTCATACATTCACCCCAGTACAAAGATCTAGGCCTAAATCCATCGTTTTTTTTGCTCACCATGCCATTCCAGTTTGAACCCAGCCATATGCAAATCAGTCTTGACCCTGTGCCTCATGGGAACAGTCCAGACCGAACTGCCAAGCAAGGTCCTCCCTGGACTGGAAACAAGCATCCTAGGACCGGTTTCAGGGTTTCAACCCTCTTCAGCCAGGATAGCTTGATTCCAGTGGCATGGAGAGCACGGGACCCACGTCTGGGCATACCCGTCCCACTCGGGGTGACAAATACAAAAACAACAGTTGATGGACAGAATGCAGAACAATGTCATACATTCACCCCAGTACAAGTTCGGCTGGACTGTTCCCATGAGGCACAGGGTCAGACTGATTTGCATATGGCCATGTCTGAACTGGGGTGGTGGAGTGAGCTAAAGAATGATGATGGATTAAACCCAGATCAGTTGACTGGGGGTGAGTGTTTGATTTGCTCTAGCTCTCCGTCCATCATCCCCCTTTGGTATCGCTTTTTTCGCCCTAAGTTGGCAGGGTATGCCCAGATGTGGGTCCCTTGCTCACTTTGCCACTGGATTCAAGATAGCCTGGATGATGAGGGTTATGAACCCGAAACCGGTCCCAGGATGATTGTTTCCGGACCAGGGAAGACATGGCTTGGCAGTTCGGGCAGGACTGTTCCCATGAGGCACAGGGTCAGACTGATTTGCATATGGCCATGTCTGAACTGGGGTGGTGGAGTGAGCTAAAGAATGATGATGGATTAAACCCAGATCAGTTGACTGGGGGTGAGTGTTTGATTTGCTCTAGCGCTCCGTCCATCATCCCCCTTTGGTATCGCCAAACTCAATAAGGCCGGCCAGACAAGAACCCTCAGGAGTACTAACACTCTACTTCTCATTCCCCCGAAAACTCGCAAGCAAAAAACCCTATCACGCTCCTTCTCTGGAAACGCTCCCAAATCTGGAACTCCATTCCAGTCCATATCAGGACCATCCCCTCCTTGTTAAAATTCAAAAGTCAGCTCAAAGACCTCTTCCTCAACCGTACTCTCCCGAATGGTTAACTGTCCCCTAACGGAGAATCACGCACACCGCAGCATTTAGCAACGTGGATAATGAAGGCTTCCACACCACCTACCTCTCGACGTGCTCCTCTGTCCCCCCTCCTTGAACTGGACTCGTCTCGACTCATTGTTTACTAATGTTTTACTGTGTGTACGACTGCCATACTATGTGTTCGATTTCTTCACCTTAAATGTTGTAAAGCGCTCCGATACCTCCGGGTCTGGCCAGCGCTATATAAAACTCTTAAATAAATAAATAAATAAGCAGGCGGGACTGACCAACACTGTGTGGGTGGACTTCAACCCAACCGACATTCTGTCGAAGGGCCCGGACTCAATCCACACCCATGTTCGTGCCCAGATTCATCTGGTTAAATTATGGTTGTGAGCAGTCGGGGTGTCCCGATGATGAAGCATGACACCACTAGGGTGTGTGAGGGAATATAAAACAAAAGGAGTTGCCTCCTTTGCCACTTTAGAGTGGTGTAAAATCATTAGCTTCATTTAGGGATATTCCACCATTGGTTAATCAGTATCTGTTTGTATTCAATAACCGATCTACACGGTTAGGGTATAAGGGGAGTATTTTTTGTGGATCAGTGTTATAAGACGGGAGGGCGTATTCCTCTTTCAGAGTATCTCTCGGCCCTTTAAGTAGTGCGTGGATCTTCCTCCGCTACATTAGTGTATTACATTATGTGAGCAGAGATGTCCAGGTGCCCACAGCTGCACCTGTCCACTCGTCCATTGCTGTCCTGCTGATTGCCTGTATAGACTGAGAGACCCAGTGGTGTCTAGTTTGTTTTGTTTATTAGCACAAGTTGGACTTGTTAGTCCCTTCATTTGGATTTTGGGAGGGATGTAGGGTCCGACTGGACACATAACTGTTTTAGCCCTTCCCTGAGGGCTGGTCTTACACCCACTCCACACCCATCCAACACAGGCGTCACGAGTGATGTGACACCTGCTAATAAAAGGGGTCGGGCGCACGTGCCTTGGGCCAGTTGTAGTATCCATATCTACCGTATCAGTGTTGTTCTTACCTTGCCATGTGGGCCTAGGGCCCACGACCTCTACACGTCCCTGCCCCTAGACAGGCCTATAGGTAATGCCACTGATTGTGCACCACCTCCAGTCTCTCCTCGAGAGCCTATGGCCTATTAAGAAATGCTACAGTGTTCTGTTAGGCGACGCTGTCTCCGATTGCATCCCAGATATGGGACAAGGTCTCGTGCCTGTTGTGCTGCCATGTGTTTCTCACGGCGCCCCTTTCTCCCTTGTTTTGATTACTCTGCCTGCCAGCAGTGGCAGACGGCTCGCGGGGAGGAGCCTTCCCTGGCACCCAGCAATGGCGCGAGGCAAAGTGGCGAGATCACCTAAATAGTGTGACCTTCTCACAGCCTCTCGGGGGATGGGGTGAGGGAGGTGGGGGGGGGGTCTTAGATGCAGGAGTCTTGGAAACTGACTGGCCGACGTGACACAAACCGAGAGTACCGGGACACAGAGAGACAGGGGGGCAGGCAGTTCCAGGGAGACAGGGGCAGAAGACACAGAAATTCACTGAACATAGGGACGGGAGACAGTTAAAATAAATAGTACCAGGGGCACAGGGGCAGTAGACAAGAGAAGCGATGGGCCAATAGATACCGCAGTGCTGGGGAAACTGGGGGAAAAGATGTGGGTGCTGACTGGAGGAGAGGGCAGGTGATACAGATACACTAAAAACAGACCGTGCCAGGGGCACAGAGACATGAACCGGAGACCCGAGGGACGAACTGGAAGAGGAAGCATGAAGTAGGTAAAACCGACGGTGCAAAGGGTACCGGGGCAAGAGACATGGGAGCTGAGTGGAGGAGGGATATGAGATAAAGAAAAGAAAACAAGCACTGTAATATGGGTACTGTGGCAGGAGACAAGAGAAGAGAAAGGACAGTAGATGATACAGATAGTAATGGGGCAGTCAGAAGACACGGGGACTGACCGGGGCAGGGGCAGGAGACAGTGCAGGGCCTGGAGACACGGACACTATCTGAAGGTCGCCGGGAAGGGGAGGAGGGGGGCGGTTGTGAGACGTGTTACACAAGCACACATTAAAAACAGTGCCGTGGGTAGAGGCAGGAGACACAAGAACTAAGGGGCATATCTACAAGGGCTGGCGATAAAATTATCGCTGCTTTAGCGTCCGTTTTCGGACGAAAAGCGGCGATAATTTTAACGCCCTATTAGCAGGGACACGCTAACGCGTGAATCCATGCTTCTTCGCCCTTTCCTTATCGCTCCAGCTTTGCATCTCTAATGAGATGCAAAGTGGGCGTTCCCCAGAATAACGGGAGAAATGTCGCTAGCGACATTTCTCCTATTATCAAGGGAATCGCTAACAAGCATAGCGATAGAAAAGTAGCGATAACCACGGTTATCGCTACTTTCCTTACGCATGCTTTAATTCTGACTTAGCCATGTAATCCAATGGGAGGTGGATTACATGGCTAAGACCACCCTGCCCTATCAGCAAGGTATCGCCGGTCACAGTGCGATTATCGCTGGTTTCCCAGCGATAATCACACTGGGGCATATTATCAAGAACGGCGTTAAAATTATCGCCGCTTTAGCGGCAGAAAACTGCCGCTAAAGCGGCGATAATGGGCTTGATAATATGCCCTGGAGAATTCCAATAGAAGCCCATGTTGACACCAGAACATGGACTTCTATTGGAATTCTCAAGGGCATATTATCAAGCCCATTATCGCCGCTTTAGCGGCAGTTTTCTGCCGCTAAAGCGGCGATAATTTTAACGCCGTTTCTTGTTAATATGCCCCACTGTTTTCCAGCTATCGCTTGCATTTCTATCGCTTTGGAGATAAGCGTTGCTGATAGCACGCTATCTCCGCGATAGAAAGCAGCGATAGCCGGCGATAATTATCCTAGCGCTAAGTGCGCTTAGCGATAATTATCGCCGGCCCTTGCTGATATGCCCCTAAATGAGAAAGGGGCGGGATATGGAGGGGTACCATAAAAAGAAAATGGGCCAAGGAGCAAGAGCACAGGTACGGCGTTGGCAGAGGGGCAGGAGACGTTGCCATGGGCTGGAGAAGTGGCTGGTGATAGGTTTGGTGCTTCAAATAGTCCGTAACGGGTGAGTGGGGGAAGGATGCACGTGTCCTTGAGGAAGAACGGTTAAAATTGCGTTGTTTGCTGCCTCTAAGCGCTGGACAGCAAAAGTGTAAATAACCCACCTTATGCCAATTTGGGGGCGCAGGGTGAGCGGGAGCCTGGTTTGTCCTAACAGGGATTCAACCCCGTTACTAGCGTGTTACAGCAAATACCAATGGAGAACGCGCAACGTACTGAGCCATCTTGTCGATAAGCAGACAGGACGGCGCAGACAGGAAGAAGCACTAGAGACAGACGAGGTTACAGCGATGGGGTGGGGGTACCATGGGCCGTCATGCTAGGGAGGAAAATAAGCCAGCTCAGAGTTTGGTGGTAAACGAAAAATAATCCGGTCCAGAGGGCTCATCAATGATCAGGGCCTCGGTGCCGCTGCACCTGCTGCACTTTGATAGTTATGCCCCTGGTGAATGAAATGGGGCAGGAAGAAGAGAGGTACCCCAGACAGACAGAGTGATGAAGAAAAGGGTTTGCGGGGCATGAGACATACAGAGAGTTTTAAAGACAGGCAGTGCTCGGGATAACAGGGTAAAATGTGGAGAGGAAACGTTTTTCACAAACAAGGTCGTGGAAGTTAAAGGAGAGACGGGACAAACACACACGGCATTGGGGGACAGATCCAACTGTGGGCACGATGCCAGGTATTTTATAATATCCGTAGAACACACGTGAGGGGGAGGGCGTGCACCAGAATGTGTTCTCACGCAGGCGCTAATTAGCAGTCCTGCTGCACGAGGCGCAAATACCGACACCGTGACAGATGTTAGCGCTTCGGACGCCAGGCAGTGCCAGCTCCCGAGCAGCTGGGCCTTGGTGCGGAGCCCTGCAGGGGTCCGTGCCCCCCCACGGCTGGGAATGACACGCAGACTTCCATTCCGTTTCCACACCGACCTGCTGTCACGCGGCTCGGATGATTGACAGCTGCCTACCGTTCATCAGACGTGTATTTTCGCAAAAGTGGCATGTGTTGCTGATATATCATTACACTACGAATAGCTTACACTGTGAGAAACAGGAGGAGAGGCAAATGTGGAGACTTTGGAATAGGCCTGTAGGGCTGGGGCGGTAAACCCATGCTGCTATCAACGTACACAGCTGTTTTTCAAAACAATATTCAGGATTCATCGTATATAGTCAATTTATTTCTGCCCATCTGATAAAAACTCCAATCACCCTTCGTACTTTCTGTGTCATTGCTGTCTCTAGTAAACAATTACAAAATAATGGGGTATGGTGCTTGTGTGTCATTTTGAGGATATACCTTATTGAATTGAGAAACCACTGGGGTACACTTATGATGTAACTTGAGTTCTATGTGTACCATGTTTATAGATTTTGACTTAACCCCTTGCATGCTCACGACGGACCCCAGCCGTCACGCGTTACAGTGGGTGTGTGCTCACGACGGCTGGGGGCCGCCGAAAACCCGCCCACGCGTTAATTCTCCCGCACAGCGGGAGAATTTACCGCGCACGGAAGGGGTTAATGAATACCTTCTTAAGGAAATTAGTCTAGGACCATTGTTTTCTATACCGTCTCTAGTAAACAAGGCAGATGTTGCCCTCATGCAAGGTGGCAAAGATAGGTGATAGGAATTCTACCTGTTTATGATCAAATACTGTTGAAGTTGTGATAGCGATCCCTCACTGCACCTTACCGATTGAGGGAGAATTGAGCAGATCTCGGTCTACCGCCAGGGATTATATGACAGCACTAGATTTAGAAGAGGTTTCCAGACTTTTCTGATCCTTCCACCTCAAAGATAATTCTTAATTAAGATTTGCAGCTCAAGGTCCCAACTATGAATCTGTGGTACTTTCCTTTGGCCTCGCATTAGTGCCAAGAGTTTTTAGGTCGAGCCTAGAGTCAGCGGACAAGCACTGCTCTGGTGAAGATCTTCTGTAGTTCAGTACGTGAGGGTAGCCCCACTCACTCCCCCGCATATATTTTTCATTGGCTTGTGTCTTTGTCCTTCGTAAATGCTGCCTTCGGATTCGTTTATAGGCTTGTTAGGCCCTCCTTATTACAGCCAGGTCGTCATTTGTATCCTCCCATGGTCACTGGCCCCTTTATTTTGAGTGTTATACGGTACGTGTTATTAAGACTGTGAGCACTATTTTCTTTAATGAGGTTCTCCTAGTGCCTTCTCTACTCCCCCCTCCCGTTGTCTGTGCCTTCTCACCACCTCCCGCCGCCCGCACTCCCGTTGTCCATGCCTTCTCACCCCCTCCCCCTGCCCGCACTCCCGTTGTCCATGCCTTCTCGCTCCCTCCCCCCGCCCGCACTCCTGTTGTCCGTGCCTTCTCGCCCCCTCCCCCCGCCAGCACTCCCGTTGTCCATGCCTTCTCACCCCCTCCCCCGCACTCCCGTTGTCCGTGATGACTACCGTTTTGCAATGCAATAGGTCTAGCGTAAATGCGAGTCCTATTGCATTGCAAATGCTTGTTTACAGAGGTACTGGTGTGATTAGTTGCACATCTGCATGATCTAGATGTTAGAGATTTTTTGTATTTAGAGGACTTGTTGATATCCATTTTTCTTTTTTTGGGGGGAGTTTTATATAGCGCGAACTCGACCCGAAGGTATCAGATCACTTTACATGAGCACCAGTTGCGTTACAGGAGGAAGGCATACGAAGCTGGTTTGTGCAACGTTGGCACAGCATGGGTTTCTGTTGAACCAGGTCATGTCTTCCCTGTCTCCAGTGCAGAATCTTCAGTTCATTGGAGCCCATTTTAGAACAGACCTGGGGCCGGTCTTTCTGCCAATGGACAGAGAGCTTCCATTACAGAAAAGTCTATCAGATAGTTTGAACTCCTCACAGGTATCTTGTTGGCAGTGGCTGAGTTTTCAGGATCATATGGTAGACACAACAGCTGAGATGTCCTGGGCTCGGGTACATACATGACCACTGTTATATAATCTGATGGACTATTTGCTTCCAACAACAGGGGAGTGTGAAAAATTAATTTCATTTAGCTTGGGTATCAAAAGGAGCGAGCATGGTGTGTAGATCAGGAACACTACTGGTGAGTGGTTCACCAGGTTTCCTCATCTCCCGTCATTCTGATGCAAGATAGCCAGCCACATGGGGTGGGGAGCGGCCCTTTTACACCAAGAGCTCGTGGAGGAATTGAGATAGTGGCAGATTCATCAATTTTCAAATTGTAGAATTGACATCCATATGTCTCCTTCACTTTGCTCCCCTGCTGGAGGGGAAGCAAATTTTAGTTTACACCGACAATCTGGTGGCAAGGAGCCATGCCAACAAACAAGAGGGGGGCTTGTTCTCCATCCCTAGAGAGGATAGCCAGGGACATGTGTTTATGTGTGTGGGGCAGGGGGAGGGCACATGCATCTGAAGGCTGTGTGAGCAGCTTCTGTTCTGGGGATTGGGAATATGCATGCTGACAGATTCAACCAATTTTTGTTTCCATCATTAGTGAGTTTTTATCTTCGTCCAGACATTTTCAACAGATCAAATTGCAATGGGGTGTTGAAAACAATCCTTCCAAATGTGTTGGTAAAGATCCCCTTCTTCCGAATTTGTTGGAAGCAGCCCTGCAGCAGCTTCATATGGCAAGCTAGAGATTGACCAGGTAGGCATCCAAAGGAAAGAGTGTTCCTGTGAAGTTGCTGAAAATAGTTAGAAAGCTAGGCATCCTTGGACATTTCAGGTTTATAAAAGATATTGGGAACATTTTCTAAGTAGTGTGTTCCTGTGAAGTTGCTGAAAATAGTTAGAAAGCTGGGCAACCATGGACATTTCAGGTTTATAAAAGACATTGGGAAAATTTTCTAAGTAGTGTGTGTCCAAAAACTTGAATACTATTAATGTCATTAGTGTAGAAAACCTGCCTTTTCTGTGTGGTTACACTGGACTTTTTGACTTTTGCTGGACCCTATATTTTTACTGGTTTTAGAACTCTGTGCACTTTACACCTGCTAGCTAGTAGTAAATTGTCCATGCTCCCTGTTTAAACTAAGTTGAATTAGCATATTCCTAACTGGTATATTTAACTTACCTATAAGTCCCTTGTATACGGTATAAAATGTAGCTAGGGCCTGTATATTATATGACACTAGTGGACCGCAACATCTATTGTGCCATCCACTACAGTGGCAATGTAAGCAAAGCTTCAGGGCTACCAGTGTAGCCTGACTTTAGCATTACAAAAACTGCAATTTGACCTGTGAAAATAAACCCTTTTCACAGGTCAAAACCTCCCTTTTAAATACTAAAAAGTCACCCGGAGTAAGCATTTTCACCCAAAAGGCACGATGCATGGTATTTAAAAGTAGGACATGTAGAAATTTAATTATTAACATCTCCTTACAGAGACTAGCACCCAAAAGCAATTTTTTGCTGTGACAGGCCTAGCCCTTGCTGTCCTCCAAAAAACCAGAGTACAGATTAAAAATCCTAATGCTGTATTTCAGGAATGGGACTAAATAGAAAAATAATTAAACAACTTTTAAATAGTCATTAAGAATCCAATTCAATGATGAAGTCGGGTTTTTCATAAATACTAAGGAACAATAATTTTTAAAAAGTTACCTTTTCCCTGACTGAAGTTCTTGCTGGCTAAATTTGCATTTGCTCTCCCAGTTCTGCCAGCTAGTTAATAGCATTGAAATAGGTTTGAAAAAGGGGTGAGATTTCTCCAAGGAGCAAACAGTAGGCTACCTGGATGGGCAGTGATGAATCTTCTGACCCTCACAGAATATCCTGGAAAGGGGCCTGCTTTCTTTTGATTCCAGGACAAAGAAGTGGACTCCAAGGATAGCAAGACTGACTTCCCGTTAAGGCTACAGGGACACAACCAGTTACAAGAGGCCTTTCCTACAATTGCCCAGCTGATCAGTGGCAACTGGAGCAGGACTAGACTCCACTTTTGGCCTCTGCCTAAGTCTCTGAGTGCCTTCTCTGAGGTTTGGGGGGGGAGGGAGGGCTTTAGAAGTGTACCTCTGTGGTGGGTTGGGACAAACAGTCAGAAGGTAAAATCCGTACCTAGTTGGTGTATCTGACCCACGCTCCATCGTTGTCAGCATCAAATTGCACTTAGGTCCTGGTCCACCACAACCATTAATTATCATTGAGACTTTATGCTTTTTGCACTAATCTTACTGAAATCTTAGGAATTTCATATCTTCGGTCCCCTTATTGGATCTTTGTCATTTTGGTGTCAATTTATTTATCAAAGTTTACTCTAGCTTTCCAATTAGGTTTGAGATGTTTGTTGTGTTGCACTCGAGGCTGACTTGGCAGTACCGGGCATTGGGCATTTCCTCTGGATGTTGGAGGGGAAGGGGGCGGTTTTGCAGCAGTGCTGCAATACCGGCCCCCAGTAACAAACTCAGCGGGCCCAGCTCACTGCAGAGTTCCTTGTATATCCAGAAGTTTTCAGGCAACAATACAACTGTCAAGTGATGTCTCTGGTGATTAATCTTCCTGCTGGAGAGAGATCTAAGATTTTTCTATTTGCGGTTTTGATTTATTTAAAGTAGCTCAGAGGCTGATATGTCTGCTGCAAAGAAAGTGTACTATACAGATCACAGAGCTGTATTCACGTGCATAGCTGAGTGGGTTACTGCTTTTGTCAAATACATCCTTTTGTTCCTTGCAGTTCATAACTTACAATAGTAATCTAGCGCAGTGAGCTATGAACTGCCATCAGAGAGCTGCATTGCAAACTGTATGGTACTGTTTTTCCCAGTCTTTCATTTACCGAATGTTGCTAAAATGGGTTGGTTTGGGTAGAAATACATTCTTATTATTAAATCCATCCCCAACCACTCTGTTTCTCCAGACCAAACACTCTTAAATAATGCCTACCAGTATGGATGACATTTGAATCCTACACCTTGTATTCACCTTTCTCCTATGTAATATTTTCTATACGTTGATTTACACGTGTGATTCATTGTCTCTGTATGTGTGTGTGATGTAAAGTGCTATGACACCCTACCCTGGAATGAGATGCGCTATAAAACATATCAAATACATGTGAGAGAAGAGTTATGGCAAGATGAGGGGCATTTGTTAGAGGTTAATAGTGAGGGAATCATTGAAGGGCCACAACAGAGATGGTTGTATCCTGGTGCACTGTATAGTCCTAATTTAATATGCTTTAAAAGCTAATACAATTGAATATATAATCAAAATGTGCTGTAGAATGCACCATTTTTGCCATTTTCCCAAAATATTCTTGGTGGGAGAATCCCCTCCTCCCCCTAATCGCCCATTCTAGTGGTCAGGCTCACTACTCACAGTACAGGGGCTGGTCTGACAAAATGTGCAAGGGCTGCTTTGGGTTGGCCAGTCCGGCACTGGTTGCACTTAGACTTAATACTGTATTAGTACTGCAAAAATACTTTACACATTGCCTTGTTAAGCCTTTTTGCTCTGTGCCATATCTACTAGAGGTTTGAGCTAAGGTTAATTTAGTGGCCTTAAGGGTTTGCCCTGACAAGGGTTGTAATTATTTCTTGAGGTGAGTATTTACCCACCCAAAATAATAATACAATGTTTTACAGTTAGCATTCTAGATGTTTTAAGGAATAGAATTCTTTTCGGCCTACCCCTTCTTCTTTATGAATTTTCCAATTGAAGCCCTAGCAAGTCAGCTTTTGAAGAGTTTTGAGAATTGCACATCAGTGGTTCATTCCAATCTTTCTTTGTTGGACTTTCCATTAGTGTTGTCAGTATTAAAGAAAGCACCCCTTTGACCCTTTGGAACCGACTTTTCTTTCATTCCTAACATGTAAAGTTTTGTTTTTGGTAACTATTATCTCAACTTGCAGGATTGGGGGTTTAGGAGCTTTACTTTTTCAAGCCCCTTTTATTCGTTTTTTTTTAATAACATGATTTTAACACCAAATCCTTCCTTTTGTCCAAAAGTCTTAATCAAGTTCCATTTAAAACAGGATATTGTATTTCCAGCTTGTTTCCAAATCCTAATTCTGCTAAAAAAACATTTTATATCCTATGTTCCTTCTTCAATACTTACATATCTACATATACCTCCTCTTTTTATTTATCTGTTTCGTTTCTATTTCTTGTGGAATGTAGGATAATGGTAAAGAGCTGCCATTAGCAACTTTGAGTAGGTGGCTGAGTTTAAACAACCAGAGAAGCCTAAGCAGAATCCCAATTCCCTTTGCCTCAGGAGCACAGGGGTGATTTCTCCGGGCAATGGCTCAATCACACGCAGAGGCCACAAAGGGTTTCTCTAAAGGATGTTTGTATGGAGGCTGCATGCCCCATACTTTTGTTTGCCACTATTGCCTGAAAATGAGGGATAGTTCTTCTCCATCTTTTGTGAACGGTATTACTCTGAGTCCTAGCCTTCCTCACCATAGTCCTGTGTAGCCTCGCACACAACCTTCTTGCCGCAGGAAATGCAAAGGTCAATGCAGGCTTTTATCATATGTGCATGAAGAGGAGGAGGTATTTAAAGGGAACATAGAGTTGATGGGTGAGTTAATTTTTCTTCTAGGAAATACTGTCGGAAGTCAGACAGCATAAAAAGGATGTTCTCCGCAAAGAGCATGCTCCTCGTACTGAAGTTTATGCTTTGGTTTGGCCAGATTGACACCGGCAAATGATATGTACTTACCGGTTCGCTTTCGAGTTTGGATTTCTTTAAGCGCATTTTCCAATGCTAAATGTGCTCTCAGTTTTTCTATCTTCATCTGGCAGTAAGTTGGGAGGGACGTTTGTCACGTTCCCGCTGCAATCTGTTGCATTACTTCATTTATGGAAAGATATTAGTGCTAGTTCTCGCTTGGCTGTACTTTTTCCCATTCCAAGATGGCAATCACAAAACACACCATAAAAACGATTCCGCGTGTATATTTGCATACCCAATGATTTTCTCATTGTGACCTATGCTGCTTGGCTCTGGTTAATGTATGTTTTTTTCTAATTTTCACCTGGAACTTGAATTGATTTTATTATATACTGGTTGTAAATAGTTATGGCTCTGATACCTTTGTGTTTTTTACTTATTTTTAGTGTGTTTGACTTCAGGCAGAGTAGACTATAGTTACTGTCACATTTTTTAGTGGGATAATATAGGTACTATTGAAAAATCTTTTCAGAATTGACACTCTTCTCATTGTATGTGATCTCAAATGAAGTTCGTCTTACTGCCTCCTATATGTAACATTTCTCACTACCCTGAAGAAAGTGATTGGATTTGTCAGATACCAACCACTATATGTTATTGAAGTAATTGGTAAATGACTCCATTAGGAGTTCCGTATGTTTTGAAAAGAGTGAATGGCCAGTCTCCTGGGGGACTATTGAGTAGCACTATTAAGTGTTACTTGCACAACAGAAGACCCCAGTGTGCCAAGTGTTTTTCTCTCTATCAATTCCTCTTCACCCTGCTAGTTTGTTTACACCCGTCATTTCGCTAAATTTGACAGCATAGGCAGACAGTGCTGGGTAAGAGGGTCATTCTATGAAGGGGATCCATGTTACCTGCTCAAGATCGCAATAATAATTGATGCAAACCTGACACTACCACGCTCATACTGTGTTCTCATGTGCCTCCTCTTCCCACCCTCTGACTGCCTCTATACTTTCTCAGCTTTTTTTGTGAGGACCCAACAGCTGCACACTGCTACCTAGCCATTCGTATATATTGATGTTTGCAGCATCTCACACATTTTATTATTATTTTACAGTTCGAAAACGGGACTCATCCATCTTAACACCATAAACTAACAATAGAGTATACAAAAAAAAAAAATTCCCAGATGGCCACATGCGTATTCACACGAATGTGTGTTCATGGACAGACATCGTTGAATCTTTTCTTTTGTGGTTTGTGAGAAAAAACATTCCAATAGATCTATTGTGTGCACAAACCACAGTCATCTTTCAATTCAATTTCATAAAATCTATTGGAAAAAAAGCTTAAAACAGCCTTAGAGCCCCCCACTACTTGCCATTTCTTACCATTGGTTGGCTTCAATGTCACTCTCATTTCTTGCTTCCTACTAGTCAGCATCTCCTGCTTGGCTCCTGCTTCCGCTGGAGGATTTGAGTGTTTGTCCCAGCTGTGGAACATGGATTAAGTGCAGCTTCCGGTCTGTGGCCAGTGGCCTTCCCCTGGCTGCGTGCTTCTGCAGGTAAATTTTTTTTAAATTTCATGCGCTCCATAAAAGTGCATGTGTCTGCAGCCTGACTCCTTCCCCCCGCTGTCCCTCCATCATCCTTAATCGTGCTGCAACCTTCATTCCAAGCACCTCCTTTGTGTTGCTTGCCCCTGCCCTCTTCCCGCTGTACGTTGTGTTGCTGCTCCCAACCTCCTCCCTTGCACCTCTCTCGTGTTGCTTTCCCTTGGCTCTTCTCCCACTGTCTGTTGTGGTGCTGCATCCTCTCTCCTACCCCACCCCTCTGTCATGTTGCTTGCACCCTGCCCTTCTCCTGCTGTCCATTGTGTTGGCACTCCCTACCACGTCCCCCGCACCTCCCTTGTGTTGCTTGACTCCGCCCTCCTCCTGCTGTCTTTTATGCTGCTGCCCTCCCCCAGCACGGTTCCCCCCACCCCTTTTGTGTTCAAAATATTTTATTAGGATTTTTGGGAATAAGACAAACAAAGAAAGATACAATGTTGGTATATATAAAGAAATTATGCAAGCACTAAAATATTATCATAGCAATATCCATATACCAAAAGTTTTACCATTGTCATAGAAACAGTAAATTATAAGAATTGAAAAAGGAACAAACAGGGCTACTCCTTAAGACATTAGTTATACAAGTTGTTAATAAAAGCAAATAGCGTTATTAAATATTTTATAAATAAGTATTAATATAATTCTCAATTGGTTTCCATAACTGTTGAAATGATGATGAAGATTTTAATGGTCCCTTATAAGATAACTGAGCACCAGATCTAATAAAAATAACATATGACCACCATGCTTGGATTGATATTGTTTCGGATGATTTCCAATTGGAAGTAATGGTTCTAATAGTAATAGAAATAAGGAGATTAAAAAGTTTAGACTGAGGTTCCAATAAGATGGATGCTAGGACATAAGATTTACCAATAAGCATGCTGTGAGAGACTCAGAAATAGGAAGTATTTTAACAATGATATCCCACACATTCTTCTAGAATTGAGATATTACATTACATTCAAAAAGCATATGTTTCAAAGTACCATCATGACATTTGCAGTTCCAACAGAGTGGGGAGTCTATAAGCTTAGCCTTAAATAATTTATAGGGAGTACATATACAATTGAACAGAATAAAGGCATTGGTTTGGGATAATGATACAGAAAACCATATTTATGGACCATATTTGTCTCTACTCTTTTAACGAAAGATTCAAAGAAAGTTCTGCATTTCAAAAAGTGCATAAAAAGCTAAGGTTAGTAGCATTTGTGCAATGAAGTTGTTTATAAAATTTGGAAACAGTATGTTGAGAGGCAGAAAACGCTTTAATACAACTTGCCGAATCTGGAATCTTGATTTGGGGTAACACGTTTGGAAAGGTGTTAAGTAATGTGTTACAGAGAATTTCATATTTAGGGGCATCGGTATTGGGTAACATAAATCTGGCCTGTAGTTCAGAGAAAGATAATAAAGCATTATCTTCATAAATATCCTGGAGAGAGAAAATGCCAGCCGAAATCGGAAGTTTCCAGAATGTAATTGTACGGTTAAACTTTTAATGTAGGACTATGCCAAAGGGAAATCATAGTAGAATCTGAAATATGTGATGAGAAGGATGCGCCAAAATCAGTAATAATTAATTTAGTGGATGCAATGATGGGGGAGGACTTAAAAAGCTTATTTGAATTAGACATGGATAAAAGTGATGGAAGAGGAAATGGTGACACTAAATTACGTTCAATCATTAACCATTTAGGGGAATAGTTAAGGCCTAAGCATGTGAACCAGAGTGAACCTTGTTTTAAAATATATGCTTTATGGTATTTGAGAAAATCGGGTATACCAAATCCTCCATTTAATTTAGACAATTTAAGTTTAGTATAAGCAATACGAGGAGGTTTGTGATTCCATATAAATTTAGAAATAAGCTTATCAATTTTTTTGTATACTGAGAGAGGTAATTGTACAGGGATCATAGACAAGGTATAAAAAATAATTGGTGCTAACACCATTTTAATGGTTTCAAGTTTCCCCCACCATGATAAGTGTAGGGTAGACCATTGACGAATTTTTTCTACAATTTTGGTAAATAGAAAGTCACAGTTGAGAGTAACGGAATGTTTTAAGGGAAGTGAAAAAAGTATACCTAAATATTTAATTTTCTCTTTTTGCCAGATTATTTCGGTATTGTCCAGTACTGAAGGTGTGCAATGAACGTTCAGAGGAAAAAATTCTGTTTTATGAGTATTCAAAGTATAACCGGAAACAGTAGAGTATTTATGTATAACATCTAAAACTGCAGGTAGAGATGTGGCTGGGTTACTAAGATATAATAGGACATCATCTGCATAAGCAGACGTTTTAAGGTTTACACCAGCTAGCATAATTTCTTCAATATCAACAGAATTTCGAATGTGGGAAAGAAAAGGCTCAATTGCTAATAAAAAAAGAAGAGGTGACATTGGACAACCTTGTCGGGTTTCTCTATAAAGGGAGAAGGGTTTGAAAATTCACCATTAATAAAGAGTCGGGCAGAAGGGGATCCATATAAAGTCGATATCATTTTTATAAAATTATTACCAAAATTAAAAGAAGAGAGTGTTCGAAAAAGAAATTGCCACTGAACCTTATCGAACGCTTTCTCCGTGTCTAAAGCTAGGAGACCAGCAGGAGAGGTAAGGGTAGAGGCTTTATCAATAACATAAAAAAGGAGTCTTGTGTTATTCACAGAGAAACGTTTTAATATAAATCCAGATTGATCAATATGGATAAGGGACGACAAAACTCGAGCTAATCTGGTGGCTAGGATTTTTGCAAAAATTTTACAATCCTGGTTAATCAGAGAAATAGGACGGTAATTAGAAACTTTGGTGTGGTCTTTATCTGGTTTAGGTAAAACTATAATCAAAGCTTCTGTAAAAGAGCCATCAAGTAAACCAGATTGAACAAATGTAGTGAATAAATGATGTAGGTGAGGAATGAGAGTGTCAGCAAAGTTTTTATAAAATTCCTCAGGAATGCCATCAGGGCCAGGAGATTTTTGAGGTTTAAGCGATTGAATAGCAAATAAAAGTTCATCTGTCATGATAGGGTTCTCTAATTTGATTTTATCAGTCTGGGAGAGTTGTGGTAAATTAGCAGAAGTAAAAAAATTATCAATAATTTGAGAATCTAGAAGATTCGGGTTACTATATAATGAAGAGTAGAATTTAAGAAATTCATCTATAATGTCCGGGTAGATACAGCAACGGAGCCATTGTGCCTGTGGATAGCGTGAATTTGATGTCTGTCTTTCTTGATGCTGAGATAATTAGCTAAAAGTGTTCTTGACTTGTTAGCGTTGAAAGCAAATTTAGCTTTCTGATTGGCAATCTGGATACCGGCTCATTTACTCAACATTGAATTATATTCATATCTAAATTTTTGTAGCGTGGTTTTAAAATCAAGAATTTGAGAAGAGATAAACATTCATTCAAATTTTGCAATCTGTTTTTCTAGGTGTAGCAATTTGGAGTTAAACGATTTATTCTCATGTGCCATTATAGAAATAACAATTCCTCTTAAATAAGCTTTAAAAGCATCCCATTTTATAATAGGTGAAGTAACATCATCAGAGTTATGTAAAAAATATTCATAAATAGCTTTTAAAATGGTATCTTTAGGAACATCTTGAAGAACAACATCAACATTCATGCGCCAATGGGAATGAGAGACAGAAAAATTACCTGTTTGTAAGTGGAGCGAGAGTATTGCATGGTCTGAAACTTCAATACTACCAATAATAGGTCGAGTTATATTTTTCACTAAGTCTCCAACAAATACCAACAAATAGTCTAAGCGTGAGTGAGAATTATGGGGATTGGAGAAAAATGTGAATTCTTTCTGAGTGGGGAAATGTAGCCTCCAGATGTCGACCAATTTAGTGTTTTTAAATTGGTTCTGAGGGAATCAAACGCTTTGGGAGGAGTATATTTGGTCGAGGAGAGTCTATCTAAAAGAGGATCATTAATCAAATTAAAGTCTCCCCAAAAATTAAAGAAACGTTCCCGAGTTGAAGAATCTCAGAGGTAATATGAGACCAAAAAATAGGGTCATCAGTTGTTGGTCCATAGATGTTAATTAAATGTGAAATCATATCTCCAATTTTGACTTTGACTAAAAGAAATCTACCTTCTGAATCAGATTTTTTGTCTAGAACCTGCATCTGGAGAGTTTTTGAAAAAATAATAGCCACACCATTCTTTCTACCTTGCGGAGGGGAGGAGATAATCTGCCCAACCCATTTCTTTTGCATATATGCTAAAATGGTGTTATCAATGTGGGTTTCTTGTAGTAAGCAAATATCAGCTTTTTGCCTATGTAAATATTCTAAAAAAAAATTATCTTTTAACTGGATGACGTAGACCTTTGACATTTAATGAGACAACTTTAACTTTAGGAGAACTATTCATAGTTTATAAGGTGAAAAAGAAGAAAAATAGAGAAAGAGTGGAGGAAATATAACATACGATAAAAATATTACAAGAGACCAAAGAAGTAGCCAATGGCCATAGAGGACAAAGAGCAGAAAAACAAATGTAAATATAATATATATGACATGAGTATTGTGAAAGAACAAGGAAGTAGCCAAGGGGGATAAAGGACATAAAGTAAAGAAAACAAATGTATATACAAAGTAGTAAAGAACATACATAAACAATAAGGAGACACACACGTGCATTGAAGAGGAGAGATGAGAGGAGGGTGGTACACCCGTGCTGAAGAACTATCATAATGATAACAGGAATATCATTGACTTAACATCAAAATACCTACTAACTACCATAAAGGTAATAAAACATCAAATAGTAATACTATCTAAATAGCATCAAGTTGGAAAGTCATGGGGGTGTGGCCAACCGCCGAGCATGGCGGCAGCAACCTAAAGGGGCTCCGCGATACACCCTGACACGGAGGCATTTACTCGACAGATACAGGCACCCCGGCGCTCCCTGTGGGGCATAGCAGAGACCGGAGACGGTGGAGCCCACTGAGACGGGGAGCGGAACGGATTGCAGACTGTTTTTCACCCGATTGGGACCGGCAGTGTCTCTGGCCGGGCTGACGCTGCGGAAAGGGGTGGACCCGGCCGCGGCTACGGAGCTGAAACCCAGCAACCGGCGTGCCGGAGCGGCGATTGTCTGCACCGTGGAAGTTCCCGATTACCCCTCCCCTCTTAACAGCGCGACCATGGAGGGCAGACTACCGGGGCAGATACTGCGGTGAGCAATAGCGGCCCTGCTCGAGACCCGGACGGGAACCAAGATGGCGGCGGCGAGGCGGGGCTCTGCATCCGCTGATTGCTGCTAGGAGGTAGAGTGACCCCTGCCCTGGCTGCCGGACCGCCACACGGGGTATTGACATCGACCTACAAGCCCGGAAAGGAATAACGGAGACCGACATTTGGACCGCCCTGGACCGGGATCCACTGTGGGCGCGAGGTGCTCAATGGGCGTTGGGGGGTTCAGTAAGAGCCGTCTGGCCTGGTGAAACGGGCTGCATTCGGACGTTGATCAGAGGTGGAGTGCCCTGTCTACATTAAAATACCGGCGCCTAATACCACTACGTGAACATTTGCCTTACGGTGTTGTGTGTGGCACTGGCTCAGTGGAAGGGACCAAGACCGGCCGCGATGAATACAGGGCCATGAGAGCGGTCCAGAGGGCACTACAGTGACGGGGGCGCGCTGGTGACTGTCCGTGTGCCGAGGCCCGAGACATTACACCTGGTCTGGTTGGTGTGCCCGGGACGCATAGCCGTGAAGGAAGCAGCTGATTGGAACCACGGCGGGGCCAGGAACCTGTTTATACTGGATGTGCATGGACTGGATCTCCAGACTGGTGGGGCGCCCTGCACAGGGAGAATTGAGGTGAGAACAGTACTGCCCTGTTGTTAGCCGGTGCCTGGTGGCATTGCGGGGCTGGCTGCAGCGACGCTACAGGGGGCGCCTGGTGACACAACCCTAGCTATCCACCACCTACAAATCCTGGTGGGAAATGGGGCGACCGAGGGCTAAACAGACGGACCCCCAGCTGCAAGACGGTCCCTCGGGAACTACGCCAGACACTCAACTGGGTAGTCCAGATATGGAAGCGATCCCACCCACTGCATCCAATAGTACAGATGGGAAGCTGGACTTAATATTGCGCGAAATACGAGACTCCAGGGCAGTGATGGAAACCCAAATCGACACGCTCACGACCAGTTTTACTCTGTTGAAAGCCGACCACACAAAACTGGCGGACAAAGTTAAAAATAACAGACTGGCGCTAGACGACCTAATGCCGCAACAGACGGCACACTCCTCCCACCTAGAGCAACTACAGCACCAGCTGAAAAGCTTGCAAGATAGGGTGGATGATGCAGAGGGCCGCTCCAGACGCAACAATGTGCGCATTTTAGGTCTGCCGGAAAAAAGCGAAGGGACCCACCCAACTCAATTCATCGAGCAGTGGCTGCGGGAACAGGTGGCTACAATGGGTCTCACTGACCATTTCAGTGTGGAACGCGCCCACAGGGTGCCGTCCCGACCCCCTAGACCGGGTGCGTCTCCCAGACCTATAATAGCGCGGATTCTGAACTATAAAGACAGAGACACAATTTTGCGGCTGGCAAGGGAACAGGCTCCGATAACATTCGAAAACAAAACGATCTCCTTTTACCCGGATTTTACACTAGCAGTACAAAGATCGAGGGCTACTTTCCTGGACGTCAAAAGGAAACTTCGATTGCATCACCTAAAGTATGCCTTACTGTTCCCAGCTCGCCTTAAGATTCTCTATGAACAAAAAGCCCTGTTCTTTGAAAATCCTGAAGACGCTGCGGACTGGATGGAGATTACACTGTCGCCGCCGGGATCTCGGCACTCCTCGCAATCTACTCACGGACAGCAACCGAAAATGCAGAGGGTAAAAAAGGATAGATGTGAAAGACAGAGGCACCCTGCCAGAGGAGCAAGCAGACATCCTTCCCAAGAACAGATACTGGACAGTCAAACGGATGCGGTCCTGACTGCTGCGGCACTGGCTGAGCATGATGCAAGGTCGGCGGCGGACACTGGACACTCATCGGTAGAGATGGAGGCGCAGTCGGAGTCGGGGTCCAGCGTGGCCCTGTTTCCTCTGGTCACTCCGCAAACTGTTGATGAGTATATAGGATGATACAAACTGTTGCCTCCGCTGCTGGACTGCAGTGCCGGATGAGTATACCTAGATCTGTGTTTGACCTGGGCTGTATATGATCCTTATGTGCTCCCTGTGTAACGGAACGGGGTGGGCTGATCAATGGGATCTATAACAATGCTTAATACTTGCAAAATAGGGTGTTAATGGGGGCTCCTGGGTCCCCAAATAGGTGTGTAACATGAAAGAAGCTACGCTCGGTACGGTTACCGCTACCCCTGGGGCAACTGCATTGAGTTATGTAACTATGGAATTATTTTTGAGTTTGTTTTGTTGGTTTGGTTCTCCTTTGTTGTTTGAGGGGAACCTAGTATTGGGGTGTTTAAGGGAATCTACTGGCTCGGCACTATGGAATGTGAGATATGCACAGCATGTTGGGACCTATAGGCTAGTTAGATTGCATAATCGGAGACATGATGGCACGGCCCAATAGTTATACATACATATCCTGGAACGTAAGAGGGATGGGATCCATACACAAACGGCATAGAGTTTTGGCTCAATTAAATCGTAGGAAAGCACACATAGTTTTTCTCCAGGAAACGCATTTAATACATGCGGAAACGGCTAAGCTCCTCAAGAAATGGAGAGGACAGCTGTACTCTACCTCCTTCTCAACATTTGCCAGGGGGGCGGCGGTGTGGCTCAGGAACGGTACCCCCTTCAAACTGCTAGAACAGAGGACGGATGCGAATGGGAGATATGTGCTGTTATATGGCCTGTTGGATGGGGAACGTGTAGTACTGGGAAGTGTATATGCCCCGAACACGGACCAAGATGGTTTCCTGGAGGTTCTTAGCACAGCACTGGTGGGCTGGGAGGGATATCCATGGATACTAGGAGGTGATTTTAATTCAGTGCTGGACCTGGAGATGGACAGATCCCACCCCCCCTGAAAGAGGCGGGATGTAGGAAGCAAACAGAGGCACTGCAGATATGGGCAAAAGGGTGGGAATTGGGAGATGTCTGGAGGGAGAAACACCCTACAGATAGGGAGTATTCCTTTTTTTCCGCACCACACAGTCTGCATACGCGTATAGATCGGATATTCTGTTCACAGCGCCTACTGGGTACTATTAAAGACACTACACATCTGAGCAAAACGTATTCTGACCATAACCCAGTTGAGGCTACACTACACTGGGGAAAGGTGCCGTCGCCAATCCCATCCTGGAGACTATATCCAGCGCTGCTGGAAGATTCTGTGTTTCGTACTGCTCTTGAAGTGGCTACAACCCAATACTTTGCGGAAAACAGGAACACAGCGAGCTCCCGGCAGATAGAATGGGACGCGTTTAAAACAGTGATACGGGGGTGGCGATTAGTACAAAAGTGGGAGTACGTGCGACACTTCTAGACAAGCTTATGGATGTAGAGGCTAGAATGGGCAGACTGGAGCAGGACGCGGTTACTAATACAACAAGCAAACTAGAACTACAGGAACTATATATGACGCATGCAGAATTATTAGAAGACCTTAGAGTTCTAGACTATAGACGGTACACGCAATCACAGCATGTGAATGCGGATAGGGCAGGCCCCTTGTTAGCCAAAATTATTAAAAATACACCACCTATGACACCTGTTCTCGAAATTGACACCCCCGAGGGGGAGGTGAAACGCACACAGATGGAAATTAACATTGCCTTTAGACAATACTATGAACAATTGTATGCATCCCCGGATAGAGTAGAGGATATGGAATATGAGGAGTTTTTTGAGGGGCTGCAAATTCCCACGCTAAACGCAGAGCAGGCGGCAGATTTAAAGGCTCCGATCATGCAGATGGAACTTAAGATAGCGATAAAGGCCCTTCCCCGCAATAAATCACCCGGCACTGACGGCCTGCCAATTGAATTCTATGCGGCGTATTCTGAATTGCTGATTCCTTGCCTACTAGAAGTATACAGTGCAGCAGTAGAGGATGGTTTCCTCCCTGACACAATGGTGCAGGCGACAGTGATTTCCCTGCTAAAACCTGGGCGGGACAGCAGAGATATAGCGAGCTATAGACCATTGTCGCTCCTTAACACGGACTACAAAATCCTCAGTAAGGTACTGGCAAACAGACTACTGCAATATACCCCTGCCTTAATACATACGGATCAGTGTGGTTTTGTACCAACCAGGAGTACGGCATTCAACATTCGGAGGCTCCATATGGTGATGACACAGGTGCCCACGGATATTGAACTGCGAGGCTGCATATCTCTGGATTTGCGGCAAGCGTTTGATTCGCTGCACTGGGACTATATGCTGGCTGCCCTGACTAAATTTGGGATCCCCCCGGTATACATAAAATGGGTAAGACTGCTATATACGAACCCCACAGCACGGGCCCGCACAGGACTCCATATTTCCAATCAATATCAAGTAAAAAGAGGCACCAGGCAGGGATGTCCGCTCTCTCCATTATTGTTCATATTAGCGCTGGAATCTCTATTGCACACAATACGGATGAAGGCAGGACACAAAGGGATCACTATAAATGGGGAGAGGCATGTGGTCTCGGCGTATGCTGATGATATTATCTTGTTTCTTAATAATTTAGGGGAGAACTACGACCCCCTGCCCGAACTTTTTTCAAGGTTCCAGAAACTTTCTGGTCTCACGATAAATGAGAACAAATCCTACGCCTTTTTCTTTAACGACGTTACTTGGACTGCGCCGATCCAATTTGGTCAATTAGAGTTCCAAACCGCACCAGTTACCTTTAAATATTTAGGCATCCAAATATATAGAGACGTGGAAGATATTTTGGATGGGAACTTAACCCGATCCATAGCATCACTCCGGAAGCAGATTACGTTTTGGACCTCCCTACCTATATCGGTGGCTGGACGGATAGCCATTACAAAAATGGTGGTGCTTCCGCGACTGCTATATTATTTTGTTAATTTACCTATCCTGGTGCCAATGTCTACATTCAAACTGCTGGACACCTTAATAATTGAATTAATTTGGGGTTCCGGACGTAGACGTATAGGACTTCCCAAATTGCAATTAGCTACGAAATAAGGGGGAATGGGCGTCCCTGACATGAGAGCCTACTGCTATGCAGGACAACTTCAATGGCTAGCTTATTGGATAAAAGGCCGCAACCTGAGAGAAATATCTATGACTAAATTAGCATGGGAAAAAGGGGAACTGCATGTACTGTTGCTACCGGGTAGCAAAATTCCACCGACAGCGTCTCCACTGCTCCGCACGGCCCTTAGCTACTGGAAAAGGGCAGTGCGGTATACCAAGGTCCCCGCACCTTACGCACCAAATATACCCTTATTGGGCCTTCCACTGTCATCGGGTAGAGTGACGCTCCGACACATAGGAAGCTGGAAAGAAGGAGGAGTTTCCACGGTAGGGGATCTCTTCGCTGATGGGGCATTGATGTGCCATGAAGCCTTTGTGAGAGAAACGGGGGTACCAGACAGACTGTTTCTATTGCATGCCCACGTTTCACGATATATTACAACACTGTGGACACATGGGGGACGAACCGCAGACCCATGCACTGGCGCACATGCAATATCTGATGGGGAGGGAGATCACTTGACGAAATGGTTATACAGGGGAATACGCACGCATACCTCTGTGTCATTGCACTCGATCAGAGATAGATGGAACGCAGATATTGGACGCATACTCACGGATAGAGAATGGGGGGCAGTATTAGAACATGCGGGTAAGGTCACCAGAAATCCAAAGTTTAAGTTTATCCAACTAATGATAGTACATCGTGCATATTTAACCCCACGCAGACTTAGCAAAATGTTCCCGGAGGCGTCAGGTGATTGTCCCCGTTGCTGCTCTCCATGTGCGGGTTTACTGCACATGTTATGGGACTGCCCCAGGCTACTGACATATTGGTCGACGGTCCAGGACCTAGTGAACAGCGTGGTACCGACAAGGAATATCAGATCACTGGACAGTTGTGTACTAGGTCTCGGTCCCAAGAGTAAGAAGGGAACCCCCACGCGTAGGTTCGTGCACTTGGCAATGATATTGGCAATACGGAATATAACCATGAGATGGAAAGCGGCCAGACCTCCCAAAGCACTAGACTGGTATAATGAAGTGGTACGCTGGGGGAGGGCTGAAGGAGCGGAACTACACAGGGAGGAACAGAAGGGACTGAGAAAGATACCAATATCACTTGATTGGAATACAATAATGGAGGAATTTGTGGCAAAAGACCTATATGAATAATACTAGAATGTATAAAATGAAACTGTGTGTGGTATGGGGTACTATGGATCCTATATGGAAGACAATATAGCCAATGGTATGCCGCATGCTAACATTATACAATTAATGCATACGAGACGTATTGCTGTCCTCACATAGATGATTTGTTAATGATCTGCAAATAATTGTTAGTCGAAGCCAGATTTGGGGGTGGAAGGGTGGGTGGGGTGGGTTGAATGTCTTGTTTTTGTAAGATACAATGATTATATTACCTTCAGCAGTTCAAGACTATTGTATTGTTTTGAAAAATTAATAAAAACATTTTAAAAAAAAAAAGTTGGAAAGTCATGTGTATCCTTAGAGAGAGGAGATTGATTGTCTAAAAAAATTTGGAGGTCTTCTGGTCGATGGAAGGATTTGGAGATGTCATCTTTCCGGATACGCATGATGGAAGGATCGAAGAGTCCATACTTTTTTTTTTTTTTTTAAAACATATTTCATTAGTTTTCTTGATTCAACAACTTCCTTAGTCGCTGGTATACATCATAGCATATCAATATCGACAGGTCAATAAAAATAAAAATAAACAGTGATACATATAATTGTGAGTTACCGGTAGTACAGTCCAATGAATGTAACATTTATGCCTTCGATACGTTGCAGTGTCCGCAGGGAATTCATCATTCCCACACATATAGTATGTTATAATTGCAAGAATAAGCTAATCAACCCACCCCCGCCCACCACTAATAACAAACCAACTATTTCCCAATCCCTCCCCCTCCCCCTAGACTCAGTTCTTCCTTTATACATGCTTTTGTCAGTCAGCATGACGGTACATGACAGTTGTAGATTTTTACACAAATCCGGTAAGTAGCTCCTATAACATGTTATATTAGTACATCATCCGGCTCCCTCCTTCCAATACATTCTATTTGCAGTATTGAGAAGATTGCATTACCCATTCTATGATGCTGTACCTCCGTTGCTATAAATTCCTCGAGCATCACATTCCATTCCAGCGATATAGGTTTCTTTCGTAGTCCCCCATGTTCCTCTTGTTTTAGCTCCGCACTTTCTGCTTTACCCCACCTGACCACTTCATTGTACCAGTCTATCACTGATGGCGCTTTCGCAGCCTTCCATCGCATGGTTATTGTTCGCTTAGCTAGTATCAGTGCCAGGTTCACAAATCTATTTTTGGGGCCTCCCTTCTTGCACCGAGGATTCAGTCCCAGTATGCAGTACTCCAGCGGATCTCCCCCTCCCCCCAGGACGACAGCACTTAATATTGTTTGCACTGTTGTCCAGTAGTGTGCCAGTCGTGGACAAGCCCATAACATATGTAGAAAATTTGCATTGGAGGCGTGACATCGAGGGCATGCGTCCACCGTATCTGGAAACATCAGACTTAGTTTGCGGGGGTCAAATAGGCACGATGTGCTATCATGAGCTGTATAAATTTGAACTTTGGGTTTCGCGACACCTTCCTCGGGTGTTCCAATATAATTCCCCATTCCTTATCTGTCAGCTCACGGCCTATGTCAACATTCATTTATCACGAAGTATCTGTAGTGAGACTGCAGCATGCTTTCGGATCCCCGATACAACCATTTGGTCTGGTGGCTGCCATTACCCATTAGGTACTGCATGTGTACTAACTCGTGTGTCGGGGGTTCCGTCCCTTCTGGGGCCCATGTGGTCAGGACATACCTAGTAATATTCGCATGTAGAAGAAAAAGTGTATTTGGTACTCCCTGTTCCCTCACAAATGTGTCATGACTCATTAGTGTGTTATCCATAAATAGCATTCCCACTGTATTTACTCCTGCTTCCACCCAGGTAGATATACGCTGAAGTGTTACTGTCCCTAGCGGCATAGGGAGTCCTAGTAGTGGAATATTGGGAGCATATGGAATCAGTACCTTTGTATAGCGAATTGCCTTTTTCCAGTACATCAATGCAATTTTTAGCAATGGAGACACAGTCGATGGGAATCTGCTGCTGGGCATCAGAAGCGTGTGAAGCGCCCCCCTCTCCCATTCGTGCTTAGTCATGGCAATCTCTTGCAGATTACGTCCTGCGATCCAATACGCAAGCCATTGCAATTGGCTTGCGTAGCAGTATGCTTTCAAGTCTGGAACCCCGAGACCCCCGCGCTTTGTATCTAACTGACGTTTTGATAAGCCTATTCTTCTGCGTCCCGCCCCCCATATCAATCCCACCAGTAAGCTGTCTAGCGTTTTAAACACATGGGCTGGGACCATGATTGGTAGATTTGTGAAGTAATAAAGTAGCCTGGGGAGCATCACCATTTTGGCAATAGCTACCTTTCCCGCCACTGACAGCGGCAAGGATGTCCAGAATGTTATTTGCGCTTTAAGAGCTGTGATAGCCCGGGTCAAGTTGCCATCTAATATGTCTCCCACCTCTCTGTACACGTGGATGCCAAGGTATCTAAAGGTGACTGTCGCTGTTTGAAACGTCCATCGGCCAAAGTGCAATGGGTCTACCTGCGTAGTGTCTGTGAAGAAGTACGCATACGATTTGGTCTTGTTGATAGATAGCCCTGACAGCGATTGGAAGTTATGGAATATTGTGGGGATTGGTTCATTGTCGTCCTTGAGATTATTAAAATATAATATTAAGTCATCCGCATATGCAGAGATAATGTGCGTGTCATTTCCCAGTCGTATTCCCTTGTGTTCCACTATGGTACGGATTTTGATAGCAAGTGGTTCTAGGGCTAGTATGAATAGCAAAGGTGAGAGCGGGCACCCTTGCCGAGTACCTCGTGCTACTGTATATTGCTGTGAAATATGAGCACCTGTACGTGCACGTGCCGTGGGGTTCGTATACAGGAGGCTAACCCATTTCACATACTCGCCCGGAATTCCAAATTTCGGGAGAGTACGGAGCATGTAGCTCCAGTGCAGTGAATCGAATGCCTGACGTAAGTCTAGGGAGACACATCCCTGTGTGTTGGCGGCCGAGGTTGCTTGTGTCATGACTTGGTGTAATCTTCTAATATTAAGGGCCGTGCATCTTCCAGGCACAAACCCACACTGATCCATGTGGATTAGTTTTGGTATGAATTGGAGGACCCTATTTGCCAATAACTTTCTTAAAATCTTATAATCCGTGTTTAATAGTGAAAGGGGTCGATATCCTGCCATGTCTTTACTGTCCCTGCCCGGTTTCGGCAGTGAGACCACTATTGCTTGCAACGTAGTAGGCGGAAGGGAACCCGTTTCCAACGAGACTTGATACAGTCTCTGTAAATGGGGAACTAGTAATGCTGAATACGTCACATAAAACTCTATTGGCAATCCGTCAATACCTGGAGTTTTGTTGCGGGGTAGGTCTTTGATTGCTGCTCTTATTTCCACTTTGGTTATAGGCCTCTCTAATTCTTTTTTGTGTTCCGCTGTCAATTGTGGGAATCGCAGACCCTCGAAGAAGGACTCATAGTCAGCATCAGAAGGCTCTACCAGCGCTGCATACAATGTCTCATAATAATTTTTTAAAGCAGTATTTATCTCTAATTGAGTGCGGGTGGCAGTGCCCTCTTGAGAGGTAATTTCAGTAATGGGAGCCATCACCAGTGTATCTTTAATATTCCTAGGAAGGAGTGAGCCCGCTCTGTCTGATTCTGCGTGCTGCTTTTGTGTGTATAGGCGATAGTCTATAATGCGGAGTTCTTCCAGAAGTTCTGCATGTCTTATATGTGCCTCCTGCAGTTTGTCCCTATTTATGTCACTTGTTACTGCCTCTTGTTCCAGGTCGCCCAAGCTATTTTCAACTTCCGCAAGCTCTTTGACTAGAGAAGAACGGGCCCCCACTCGTGTGCTAATTGCTACCCCCGTATCACGGTTTTAAATGCTTCCCATTCCACTTGACGTGTACTAGCAGTGTCTGTATTTTCTACAAAATAATTAATAATCGCTGTAGAAAGGGAGCTGCTAAACACCGGATCTTCAAGAAGCGAAGGTTGCAATTTCCATGTCGAGATCGGTGTGGGGATCTTCCCCCATAATAATGTGACTTCAAGGGAGTTATGGTCCGATAAAGTTTTGCCTAGGTACGTGGTATCTATTACATTGGCAATTAAACGCATAGAACAGAAGATTCTGTCTATACGTGTGTGTAACCCATGGGGCGGTGAAAAGAATGAATATTCTTTACTAGCGGGGTGACGCATGCGCCATGCATCACCTATATTCCATTCCTCCGCCCATCCCCTGAGTGCGTCTGCCTGTTTTTTGCACCTGGTACCCTGTAGTGGAGGGTGCGATTGGTCTAGTCCGATATCTAGTACTGCATTAAAGTTACCCCCCAAAACCCAGGGGTAATCATCCCATCCCGCCAGTGCATTGGTAAGTATTCCTAAAAATTTGTCTTGCTCTGAGTTCGGGGCATATACGCTTCCCAACACTATGTGCTCCCCATCTAACATGCCATGCAGTAGCACATATCTGCCATTCGAATCTATTCTTTGTTCCAACAGTACAAAAGGGGTACCACTTCTTATCCATATCGCAGCCCCGGGAGCAAATGCAGAGTAGGATGTGAAAAACAATTGACCTCTCCACTTCTTTTGTAATTTAATGGCCTCTGTGTGCGTAAGGTGGGATTCTTGAAGAAAAACAATGTGTACCTTCCTTCGATTGAGCTGCGTAAGAATTCTGTGTCTCTTGTGCACCGAACCGAGACCCCTTACATTCCAGGATGTATATGTATATTTACAAGAGTGAGCCATTTATCTTTGTGTAATGTGGTGTAATATGGGCGCTTGCCCCTTCTCGCTGACTATAAAAAGGATTAGCTGCAACTGAGTCTGTGCGTACATTTCCTACTAGAACTCCAAATACCAGGTTCCCCTTTAGAACTCTAGAGGACCAAACAATGAAAACAAGTTCAACAAGAACCCTGTATAATCTATAACATAGTGCAGTCGCCACTGGGGAGGTGGTAACCACCAATCTCTTAACGTGCATTATACAATACACAACAATTACATTTGCAGCGCCCCGGCCCAGGCCCTATCTTATTTCAAGTACAAGGTACATTGGGACCATCCACAATCAGAGTGTAGGGCGATTCATACTCATCTGTTAGAGCAATAGACCAGCTTAGAATGTGCACAGTGTTCAGCCCAGATAGTCATTTGCAGTCTGCGGGGTGACCGTTGGGAACAGCGCCAAACTGTGGTCAGAGTCCGAGTGGACCGCGGCGTCCTCCGAGGAGTCAACAGATTCGGCGATAGATGTCGCATCTTGATCTACCATTGCTGCCGCCGCTAGCAGTGCGTCTGTCTGACTTTCTGAGATCTGTTCCGGGGAGGGATTCACGCTGGGGACAGATCGAGTTTTCTTGCTTTTGTCCGTTCTAGTCCTTCCAATTCTTTGTGGCCGAGGTTGTTGCCGTCGACTTGTTTGTGACGATTCCTGTGATGCATTTGGTGTTATTGTAATTTCTGCCCATTCCGTCGCCTCATCCGGATTGTCAAAAAATAAGGCTTTTGTCCATATATGACTTTCAAGCGGGCAGGGAAGAGAAGAGCGTACTTCAGGTTATGGGCTTGAAGCGTTTTTTCCACTTCTTGGAATGTGGCTCTCGCTCTCTGGACCGCCAGGGTGAAGTCCGGGTATAGGAAAATCTGTTTGTTTTCAAATTGAATAGGAGCGTTTTCCCTGGCGGCGCGCAGTAGCGTGTCCCGGTCTTTATAATTTAATATGCGCGCTATGATCGGCCTAGGTGGCGCACCAGGGGGTGGAGGCCTTGGCGGGACTCTATGTGCTCGTTCTACACTGTGCAAGTCAGTAAGGCCCACAGGTGCCACATGATCCCGTAGCCATTTCTCTACAAATTGAATGGGATTGGATCCTTCGCTCCGTTCCGGTATTCCCAGAATTCTTACATTGTTGCGGCGGGATCTTCCTTCCGCATCATCCACCCTGTCCTGTAACCCCACCAGTTGACGCCGCAGTTGCTCTATTTGGGAGGTGTGGGTTTTTTGCTGTGGTGCCAGTTCATCTAGTACCATTTTGTTGGTCTTTACCGTTTCCGCCAGCTTTGCGTGATCCGCCTTCAAAAGGGTGAAGCTAGTGGTCAGTGCACCTATTTGTGTTTCTATAGCAGTGCACGAGTCCCTTATTTCTTTCAAAATCAAGTCCAGCTTATCGCTAGGGCCTCCAGGCTCCGTAGGCGGCACCACGTCGTGATCAGAGCTTTGTGTCTGTGCACTATTTATTGTGGGGCCCGTCTCCTCAGGAGTTGGGGGGTCCGGTTGCTTGGCTTTGGTGCGCCCCATTTTCGGCTTGATCAAGTATGTAGAATGTCTCCTGGCCAATCTAACGCGAGTCACACTCCATTCGCCACTGCTTTCTCTATCTCCTGTGCGATACTTGCAGACAGACACTGGCGCACTCCACACTATGCCTCCCTGCAGAAGAGTCCATACTTGAAGCCAGAATTTTTCAGTCGTGGTCTCAAAGCTGCAAAATCTTGTCGTATCGCCACTGTTTCCTTGGCAAAGTCTTGGTGAATGAAAATCTTTGAGCCATTAACTAGAAGAGAAGGAATTTCACGAGCTGCTTTCCTGATAAGGACAAGGTGATGATGGCGTAAAACCTTGAAGATGACTTGCCTGGGTTTAGTTTGGCCTGGTTTACGGTGAGATGGAATACGATGTGCTTTATCTATCTCAAATGTTTCTGAGAACTTCAAATTCAATAAATTAGGTAACACATTTTCTAGGTATCGACTGCAGTCATTCCCTTCAATATCTTCAGGCAAATTAAAAATACGTAGATTATATTGCCTATTTCTGTTTTCTAATTCAAGTAATCTATTACTAATGAAGGGAATTTTTGTAACCATTGGTAATAGCTTATCAGTTTTGGTTATTACATCATGCAGTTTGATCTTGTTATCTGCAACCTTCATTGATAGACTGGCCATGTCTTTCCGTATATTTTTAATTTCCATGTCAGTACGGTCAGTATTTGATCTAACAGCCTTTAATTCCTCCAAAATAGTAATAAGGGAGGGTTCCGACGAATCTACCATTTTTGACTTCACAGGTGGAGGAGAAACTGTCAGTTTACGCTTATTTGCTGCAGACTTGCTTTCCATTCTCAAGAAAATGAATAAATACAGACAAAGTTGTCAGAGTTACAATAAAGATAAATATGTCAAACCGGTGCAGCAGCTAAAACCAGCAGTGGGAGGCAACCAGGCCAAAGCTGCGCCCTCTTCTAGTAAAAAACTCCGCCTTCCTGACAGGAACTGTAGAGCCAAGCAGAGGGAAGCTTCGGTTGAGGAGAGCCGGAAGTCAGGAGGTCCAGAAGTCACCAAATTCGTCCAAGGAACTGGAGAAAAACGCTGCAATATGGGCAGGTAAGCGTCTCTGACAGCAGGAAATAGTTAATCCTGCAATTATTGGCTTAAAATAGCTCGTCGTATGGACGGGTGAGCCGGAGCTGCACTAACGAGCCGCCATCTTGATTTGCGCGCTCGCGCGTCTCCTCCCCCCACCCCTTTCAACCCTCTTATCTACCATAAAAACACTAACAAATAGCACTTGCATACACAAGAGCTATTTGACTTTGTCAATTTTTTAGGTAGAAGCTTCTGTGGGGTTTGGCAAACCCACCGATTGCCATTGGTTAATATATGTGTCATTCAGAAATGCTAGCATGTTATTGGTGCATTTGTGTAAATGCCCCTCCTTTACATGCTTAACTCCGTCCCTGGCGATTTCACTCAGGGAACCTATTGTTTGGCCATCACACTCTACAGCGTGTGATGGCCCCTTGTCCTTGTTTTTACCTCCTGTCCCTCTGTGTCATATCACCTTGTGTGGATACTCTTACAAATCGGCAAAACTGAAACAAGCATTGGCATAGCCAATAGGTCTCGCCTTTGGGACCTTATAAGTGTTTAACCATGCAACAGTTAATGTTGTTGCACCAAGGATATTGTGCTGCATAACTAAATACTTATAAGGTCCCAAAAGCGAGACCTATTGGCTATGCCAATGCTTGTTTTTTATCGTAGTGCACTGAGACAGGGAGTGAAAGGGCGTGAGGTCAGGAGGGAGAGAGGCAGACTGGTCTGGGAGGGAAGATGTGACAGAGAGGGAGAGAGGAGTAACTGGAGGGAAGGGGCAGGATGAAGAGGGAGAGAGATGAAGAGTAGGAGGGAAGAAGTTGTCATGAGAAGGAAGAAAGGATTCTACTGAGGGCAGGGAGCGGGCTAATGTGAAAGAGAGGTGAAGGGACGGATATGTGGTAAGGAGGGGACAGGATGCCACTGACGGGAAGGAGGGCGGGCTGAAGAGGGAGAGATGCTGTGAATGAGAGGAAAGGAGTATGGGGGAGAGCGCCACTGGTGGGAAGGGAATTAATATAAAGCATGAGGAGAGCATGGGGAGAGAGAGGAAATATATGGGGCTGGGGAAGGAACAGGCGGGTTGAGGAAGATAGGACTGAGGAGGTGAGGCCAGGAAGGAACGAGAGGTGGGCAATGAAGGGTGAATTAAAAGACATTTTGAGGCAGGGGGTCAGTGAGAGACGCGCGAGACGGAAACTGCTCAGCACATCTCACTGCTCGGCTGCGCATGAAGTCATTAGCTTTCTATTGATAGTCCACGCCGCCAATATTTATTCAAATGTTCTTTGCGTAAATCAGTGTGACGGCGAGCGTAAATCAGTGTGACGGGGAGAGGAGCTCATGGAAGAGGACGCAATGCAGGAACAGAAGAGAATGTGCAACAACATGGACAGGCTTGGGTTAGAGGGCAGCGGGGGGTAATGAAGGAGTCGAGACAGGCAAATTAGTAGAGGGACCATGGATGCACATACTTAGGGAGGCGACCAACAGGCGAGAGATGAAGAGAATGAGGCGGGCCAGTGTGAGGGAGAGAGGCCAGGATGTGATGAAAAGAATGAAGCGGACCGGTGTGAGGGAGAGAGGCCAGGGAGTGATGAAGAGAATGAGGAGGGCCGGTGTGAGGGAGAGAGGCCAAGGAGTGTTGAAAGAATGAGGAGGGCCGGTGTGAGGGAGAGAAGCCAGGGAGTGATGAAGAGAATGAGGAGGGCCGGTGTGAGGGAGAGAGGCCAGGGAGTGGTAAAAAGAATGAGGAGGGCCGTGTGAAGGAGAGAGTCCAGGGAGTGGTGAAAAGAATGAGGAAGGTCGGTATGAGGGAGTGGAAGCCAGGGAGTGATGAAGAGAATGAGGAGGGTGTGAGGGAGAGAGGCCATGGAGTGATGAAGAGAAGAGGAGGGTCGGTATGAGGGAGAGAAGCCAGGGAGTGAGGAAGAGGATGAAGACTGCGGCGGGCTTAACGCAAAAGTATGCCCCCAACGCCCTGCAAAATGTGATGACCCATCCATAGCTCACAGACATTCATTGACTTGGTTTGGGGGGCCTGCTGTACGCCCCAGATTTTGAGAGAGGTTGAAAGAGCGGGCAGAATACAGTGGCGAAGCAACGGTGCAGCAGGTCATTTTCAAGCAAGGAAATACCCCTTCTTTCAAGCACTTAGGTAGTAAAACAGAACCAAAATTGGGTGCAGAGGGCTCCTCGGGTCTCAGTGCACCGGTGCGACCGCAAATGCTGCACTCGTCTATTGAGCACCTCTGGAATAGCAGCGTTTGTTAGGTTTGTTGTATGTCGATGTCATTCAGTGGGGTCAGCAGGGTGTGTGTATTACTATTGCTGGTTACAGTCATCTGCACGCCACGTCACTGTTACTCAAGTGAGTGAGGTGAGCTGGAGGCGGGGTGAGGGGGTGGGGGATTCCATGTCTTGCTCGCTCAAAATCCCCAAAGATCTAAAATCGCTTTTAATAGAGTCGCCAGAGGCTCCAAAATCAGCTCGCCCCGAGTGATTGCAGGACCGAAGCATCAAACGCAAAGGAGACCAACAATAAAAAGGATTTATTACTCCCTTAATCTGCCTAAACTGTGAGTGCTTGGGAAACAGCCAGAATCCTTGACCTCCACCCCACTCCCGGATTAAGAGCTATATAAACAACCAAACTGCTTAAACAAGCACTGGAAAATCCAACAGGTCTAGCTTGGATTGTAAATTAAGAGCCTTCTGCAGTGAAAAAAAACACAAGAAGGATTGGTTTTGGTTTTTATTACATCCTTGACTCAAGGAATTTTATTTGTGATGATTAAATTTACCTTTGGGGCGCAAAATAGACCCTCATGCAAAACTTAAGAGGCGGCATTTTACACCAAAAAAGCCAATTGACCCACGTGAGAGCTGGCCCTCTGGGAAGAGCCAACGTTTGTCTGTGCAGTGTTTTTAAAAGCCAGACCGAAAAACTTCTTGAAAGAGGCCAGCCAGCCAGCAAGTGGGCGATGGCTCAATAACTAAGGAGACATCAAAACAAGGGGTCCTCGGGAGTCCCCCGTCCGTGTTGATACTCTGGGTAAGAGAGATAGCTGCAAGAAGTCTTTCTTCTGTGGCCCTTTTAAAGCGAAATGAACTAGTCCCCTTTCAGTGGTGCGGTAAACAACTGTGGGCAAGGTAGTGCTAGAGGGCAGGCTGCTTGTGGGCCCACGGCACTGGCCGCATTATTCTGGTGGTTGGTCTGCAGTGATGGGGACGGAGCGAAGGGCGGCCAGAGGGTAACGGCGAAGCAGGGAAGAACAGATCCATGTGCGGTGTCTGGTATGAAAACGCACCCCAGGCTCGAGTTTGCAAGGCACGGTGTAATGCTAGATAGTTTCCAGCCGGGTGGGGGGGGGGGCGCTGGGGCAGGAGAAGCTGTCACTCTCCAACACGGTGTCAGGGCAGGCGTCTGTCAGGGTTCTGTGGAGAGATTTCACTCGAAAACGACTAAGTGCAAATATGGACGGGGTTGGGGAAGAACACATTCTGAACCTCAAACTCGTTGATTCTAGCATCACTGAAGAATAAGCTAATACAAATCGGAGTATTTAATGGAAATGGAGGGAGTGCTATTTGATATGGCAGTGTGGTAAATCAAACACTTTCTGATAGCTGGATGGCTACCTATTACACAGTTTGCAACTATACATACAATGGTCAATTAACCTTTCCTGCTGTTTACCCGGCTGTCTGGCAAGTATCACATTTTCACACCTGTCCGACACAATGACACTAAAAATAAGACACTTTCTGCTGAGGGTGAGGCAAGCGCGGTCATGCGGCCGCGAAAGGAATGTGAGCTATGCAGCTGGCAGCCGGCCGCGCTGCTGCTCGCTCCCGAGCTCGTTAGGCCAGGGGAGAGAGAAGGCGGGACATGCACCCGCCTTTGGCCAATTGCGTGCTGTCTTTCTTAGAAAGACGCACGTAAAGGCCAATAGCGAGAAAGCAAAAAAAAAAGCACACGCACGAGCGTGTGCTCCGAGTTTAAAGCCCTTACTAGAAGCCTCGCAGAGCAACGCATGCGCGCTGGCTCAGGCGAGACCTAAAAAAGCATATGACCCGGCTAGCGCTGGACCCGTCATAGCGTTCGTTTTATATTCTGCTTTCCCCTTTGTTGCTCGTTTACGGGTTTGCTCTTTCCGATTGGCTGGGGCTGTTCAGCGAGCAATGCTTATACATCATAAAGCATTGAATTGCTTAACAAAGAATAAATGCGTGCCTCTCTCCATGCAGCACATATCGTGTTTCCAACATTGTTTTCGTCGGGTTGAAGTGTAGCGTGTGATTGCCCCTCCTCCTTGTTTTGACCGCCTGTCCCTCTGTGTCAGATCACCTTGTGTGGATACTTTTACTCATTGGCAAAACTCTGCCCCTTCCCTCCGTTGTTGCTTGGCTTCCCCCCCCTCGTGAAAAAAAGCGTATGACGCGGCTAGAGCTGGCCCTGTCATAGCATTTTTTTAATTCTGCTTTCCCCTCTGTTGCTTGTTTACGGGTTTGCTCTTTCCGATTGCCTGGGGCTGTTCAGCGAGCAATGCTTATACATCAATAAGGATTGAATTGCTTAACAAAGAATAAATGCCTGCGTCTCTCCATGCAGCACATATCGTGTTTCCAACATTGTTTTCGTTGTGGGTTACAAAAAAAAGCCGAAAACTCCTTTTAAAATAAGTGTGCTGCAGAACTGCAAACTACTTGATGAATGACACCCTCATGCTAACATGTTTTCGGCACAGGGATTTGGCAGCAACATACTCATCAGCTCCACTCCAAGAGGAGACCCGTGGGAATATAACATGCGGTTTGCACTGATTTAAAATAAAAACTAATTAGATAAAATGCTTGTCTTACACAAAACAACATAGTAGGGGTGAAATACAGTTTGAACTCATGGCACGGGAGCGACTCCGTGTCGCAATTATTATCACCCTGCCTTCTGGGAATTGTAGTTCATAGTTTCCCATTACACACATGGCATTAAAATGTCCTGTTGACTAATAAGTCGGGACAGCTGAGCATGACAAACATCAGAGGGCCACTTGGGAGCTCTGAGGATGAATGACTGAATAACTTGTTTATATAAGGTCACTGTTTACTTTTTTCTCGTAGTTTTATGTAGCACGAACTTGACCATACGGTATCAGAGCGCTTTACACGATCACCAGTTTCGTTACAGACGGACACATTTATTTTTTGTTAGGCACAGGGAGATTACGTTTGCCCAGAATCACACGATGTTGAGCGTCGTTGCAGAGACTGGAACCTGGTTCCCCAGATTTGAGGTCGACTAGCCTAGCCGCTAGGCTACATCCTCTCCCCATGCGCCCATAAAATAATTAACACGATTAAACCTGCTAGGCAGTGAGGAAACACCATTTAAGGAATGACAAAATTGCTTTAAGAAGCTATGCATTCCTATGCTATTGTGGCAGGAATGCATAACAAAATATGTTTTCCCCTTGTTATGTTTGTATAGTACTCTGAAGCAGCCTGCATATTTGCTTCATAGAAGTATCAAACACAATAAATATTACAACACTAAAAACTGGAAAAAGAACGTGTGTCTATTGTAAATCATTGGATATCGTTCAAATGTAAAATTATTGTGTTTAGAATCGATTCAAAGTGAAAAACTGAGAAACAAACGGGTAATTATTGTGCTTAGCACATTTTCCATGGACACGGATTGAATAAAAAGTGATGCTTGAAAATTTTAAAGCGGTAACGGGTTGGTGTTATTTACTCTCAGATAAGCGCAAGGCAAGATAAAAAACTGCAATTGAGGGGTCGCAGTATTTTCTGCATAAGTATTATTTTGATGCAATCTTCATTGCCTATCATCTGCTGTATAATTTGCTGATATTAACAAAACTATTTCGTTTTAAAAGGATGAAAAGCTATTAAAATTAGTTTAAACTGCACAATCCAGACACTTTGTGAAAGTTAACTGGTGCCCTTCAGGTGATGATTGATTTACTTAACAGTTAAAGAGGCGACAGTAGTGCAAAGCTAAAGCCAGGGCCCTATTTGATGGACTGGGGTTAAGGCTGTTGTCTGGAACAAAGAGTAAAAACCTTGATGTAAAATACGTAGGCGGCCACGCCAAAGTTTTTTTTAATGTATTTATTTTTAACTTTAGCCATGCTGCACAGCATCCTGGATGCTGTTCAGCGCGGCTAAAAACCCTAGGCAAAGCCAATAGTCCCCAAAGGCGAGACCTATTGGCTTTGCCAGTGCTTGTTTTAGACATATTGCACAGCAGTGTGGACTGCTGTGCAGTATGGTTGAAAGTAAAGAAAAAAGCACTATGACACGGTGAACGCTGGCTAAGTCATAGTGCTTTTTTTTTAACTTTAAGCCATGTTGCACAGCAGCCCGCATTGCTGTGCAACATGTCTACAAAACATTGACAAAGCCAATAGATCTAGCATAGGTGAAACCTGTTGGCTTTGCCAATTCTTGTCTTATTTTCTGTCTCCTCTACAAAAGTTCCACACTGACGGAGAAAACATGAAGTATCTTGTTTACCAAACATTAAAGGAGGGCTTTAGTTTTCCCTCTCTGGTAGACGCCTATGTTAAACGCTGTAGGCAGAGGTTACGGTTCTGAAGCCCCATTTTAACCCCAATAGTCAATGGTGGGCACATCCTGAAGTACCCTGAGCCACATTCAATAACTGGTGGTTTGGGCATTGCAACCACTATCTGTTAAACACATCATAGATAGGAACCACTGCACTGAGAAAATCCTGCAATAGATTGTTTCCTTCTATAACCTTTGTATTTTTATGTCAAGTTCTTTAGCTGGCGGTGTATGTAGATGAATTTTTTTTTTTTTTTTTTTTTAAATGAACAAATTGGCTGCAAATTGGTGTGTTATTTGTTATTGTGTACTTTGTTGATTTCTGTGCCTTCAGCCTACACCACTTCCTTGATTAAGCCTTCGTTCTTTCTGTTGAAAAGGTGTCGTTGGTGCTGTTTTTGGGTCAGTAACAGAAACATAACACCACAGGTAAATGACTCCAATTGACAAGACCAAAGCCTAGTAGACCCTGGTTGCCCCGGAGTACCTTCCAAACCAGTTCTCACAGAAGACCATTTGGCACTTCGGTCATTTATTTTGATGAGGCTATCAGTTTTACCTGAGATGGAACCAAATCAATCTAACATCCATTTCTTTAGAATCTGTTATGGAAATGGGACTGATATAATAATGAGAAATAGTTGTGCCTTGTTTGAGGACATGATGTAAAAATGAGAAGTAGTTGTACCAGGTTTGATAAAATTATATAGTAGTGAGAAATAGTTGTGCGATGCTGGAGGACGTGTAAGCTTTGATTCTTTCTAGGACAGGACTCCTGACTACACATCCACAAAAGTCCACTCTATCAATTTTAGCCATAACTTTCTGGACTTTGTCCTGAGCGCAGAGCTCTGACTCTTCCTTTTACTGCTGCAACACAGAATTTTCACAAGCTCTATTTGCTGTTCCATTTGAGTTATAGCCTCCGTATGGGACAACAATGAATTACAATGAAATCTAGTAATTTCTTATCAACACCATCCTATACATGTCTGTTTACCTTAAATTCTGAAATAGTGAAATCATTGCTGTTTGCAACATAATATGTAATATATTGTATGTAATTTGAATCTGATCTGTGGTGGGAGGTGGGATTTGATTCCTGGAGGGGAGGTATCCCGAGGCTCCTGACCGGACACTCTGTGGCGGCCATTTTTGCTCAGGGTGCGGTCTAGTTGTCGAACTGGGGAAGATAAAACAGGACGCTGCGCGAGCGCGCTCGACCCTATGACAGAACAGTTAGCTGCATCTTGGCTCGTGTCCTTGCTCTAATTTGCGTTTTGCACAGACCTTTGCTGCTGAATTAGCTTCACTTGTTTTTAAAAAGATTTAAAATTGTTTTTAGCAAATTGTATGTAATTTGAATCTGATCTGTGGTGGTAGGTGGGATTCGATTCCTGGAGGGGAGGTATCCGGAGGCTCCTGACCGGACACTCTGTGGTGGCCATTTTTGCTCAGGGTGCGGTCTAGTTGTCGAACTGGGGAAGATAAAACGGGACGCTGCGCGAGCGCGCTCGACCCTACGACAGGACAGTTATCTGCATCTTGGCTCGTGTCCTTGCTCTAATTTGCGTTTTGCACAGACCTTTGCTGCTGAATTAGCTTCACTTGTTTTTTAAAAGATTTTAAATTGTTTTTAGCAAATTGTATGTAGTATGAATCTGATCTGTGGTGGGAGGGGGGATTCGATTCCTGGAGGGGAGGTATCCCGAGGCTCCTGACCGGACACTCTGTGGCGGCCATTTTTGCTCAGGGTGCGGTCTAGTTGTCGAACTGGGGAAGATAAAACGGGGCGCTGCGCGAGCACGCTCGACCCTATGACAGAGCAGTTAGCTGCATCTTGGCTTGTGTCCTTGCTCTAATTTGCGTTTTGCACAGACCTTTGCTGCTGAATTAGCCTCACTTGTTTTTAAAAAGATTTAAAATAGTTTTTAGCAAATTGTATGTAATTTGAATCTGATCTGTGGTGGGAGGTGGGATTCGATTCCTGGAGGGGAGGTATCCGGAGGCTCCTGACCGGACACTCTGTGGCGGCCATTTTTGCTCAGGGTGCGGTCTAGTTGTCGAACTGGGGAAGATAAAATGGGACGCTGTGCGAGCGCGCAGCGGACGTGCGCAGCGGACGCGCCGCTGGCGCGCCAAAGGCGCGCCTAAGGCAAGCCCGTCTGCGCCCGTCAGCGTCCCGGAGGCGCCCGGCACCGGGAGCGCTGCCGGTCGTGCTCCAGTAATTCCTCATCACATACGTTATGGGCGAGCAAGTCTACTAGCTATTGGTAAGTGTGTGAGCTGCCGCTCCCACTTTTCTCTTACAGTAGACACTGACAGCCTTGCCTGCAAACATTGTAACTGGGCGGCCTTTCCCCCCCTTGGCGCAGTGTGCGTAGAGGGTGGAGGGAATTCTGATTATCACGGACACCATGTTCAGAACCCGGGGGAAGGGAGCTATCTGAAGGCCACTCTGCTTTACACCCGATCGATAAAAAAACACGAGCTAAAACCCGATATTATGTTTATAACTTAAACTTGGCTAAACGACGGTTCCAATCCCACCATCGCTAATGCGATTCCTCCTGGATATCTGATCATAAGAAAGGATAGGCTAGGGGGCAGGGGCGGGGGCGTGGCTATAATATACAAGAATATTTTCTCATGCTCCCCACTACCTATTGCAGAGTTAGAAGGGGCTGTGGGGCTCGGCTTCTTTCTGACTGTGTCGTCCCACCAATCTATCGCTGGCGTAGTAATATACCGACCGCCGGGGCCGGCAGGATTGTTCTTGGAGTCGATCGGACCTGCCATCGCCCCTATCGTGGCCAAATACAGGCATTGCTTGGTATTGGGGGACTTTAATATCCATATGGACCAACCAGCGGACCATGAGCCCGCGAGGCTGCGTGAATCCCTAGGCGTCCTCAATTTGACCTCCTATGTCTTACTTCCAACTCACGAAAGGGGCCACATTCTGGACCAGCTTTTTTCTACAGCCAGGATTGAAATGGACCCACCCCTCCCCATTATTTGGTCGGACCATTTTTTGCTTACTTTTCGAGTGCGCAAAGAAGCGGGTAGGCCTCAATCATATTGCAAGCCGCGCGCCAGCAGGTTTAGGCCTTTTAACCAGCTCACTTCGGAGGCACTGTCTAGTGCACTGAGGCACCACCCTATTCCATTTAGTGGAAACTTGGAGAGCGATGTGCTCTCCCTAGAGAGCTGGCTTCAGGATCGCTCCATGGAACTAGCCCCTCCCATAACCTGAGCAGCAAAAGCCGGCAGAGCCTCAGCTCCATGGTTCACGGAGGCTCTTAGGAAGAGCAAAAGCTCTTGTAAATGTCTTGAGAGAGCATGGAGGAAGAACTTTAATCCCGTGGACAAAATCACCTACAAATCGGCTCTGAAAGTTCATTACGCCAAAGTCCGTGATGAAAAGAAGCTCTTCCTGGCCACAAAAATTGAACAAACTGGGAACAGCAGTAAGGAACTTTTTAAGATTGTAAAAGATTTTTCCTCCCCGAACGCAGTTGACAGCCCATTCACCCCTACTAGCGACTGGACTAACCATATAGCGCGCTATTTTTACAACAAAATTAAAAACATCTAAGATTCTTTCATGGGGCTCCCTCATGTAATGGAAGTTAATTCAGGCCCACCCCCCTGTACCACTCCCAATGTAGGTGTGTCCTTGCAGTTTCCTCCCATCCCGCTGGCCAAATCTCTCAAGATAATGAAAGTCCTTAAATCCGGCTCACCCTCTGACCCTTGCCCAGCGAAAGTATTGGCGTCCATCGCTGAGGTGATCAATCCAGCTGTGAATTCGGTTCTGAATACCTCTCTGTCTGAGGGATTAATGCCTGAAAGCTGGAAACATGGAAACATTCTCCTGCTTTTAAAGAAACCTTCACCTGACCCGTTGGTAGCCAGTAATTACAGACCAATATCACTGTTACCTTTCTTCTCCAAGGTTCTGGAGAAATACGTAAACACTGTCATCACAGAATTTGTAGAGGTAAACCATGTACTGCACCCGAGTCAATCAGGGTTCAGAGCTAACTTCAGTACAGAGACGGCCTTACTGGAAGTCTCTGAAACTATTAAAACAACACTCGACAGAGGGGGCAAAGCGGTACTGATGCTATTAGACCTCTCCGCGGCCTTTGATACCGTGCCCCATGATCGACTCCTGCAAAGACTGCAGGATTGCGGTATCGGGGGCACGGCCTCAGTTGGTTTACCTCCTTTCTGGATAGTCGCCAGCAAACAGTATGGTCCCCTCCTTTCTCGGCTCTCATCCCCTCTATGAAAGTAGGAGTCCCACAGGGATCAATTTTGAGCCCCACCCTGTTTAATGTATACATGGCCCCCCTTGCGCTCTCAGCAGATAATTACGGCGCAAAAATAATATCCTACGCTGATGACACGCAACTGTTGTTCACTTGCGAAAAGGGCACCGCGCTTAGAGGAAGTGAGATTAATGCCTGTCTGACTAAGGTATTTGCCTGGTTCAGACAGAACCAACTGATGTGTAATCCAGAAAAGTCAGAGATTATTTTCTTCGGCCATAACCCAGGCGAGGAATGGCGACAATGGTGGCCTCAGAATATGTCTCCCCCGGCAAGCTCAGTAACCACCGTAAAAAATCTTGGGGTCAAACTGGACGCTGACATGTCCATGAAGTCCCAGGTCCAAACGGTGGCCGGTACTTGCTTTGGGGTACTGAAAAGGTTGAGGAATTTCCTCCCTTTGCTCCCTGTCCAACACAGGAAGACGGTGGTCCAGGCCTTGATCACATCTAGGCTGGACTACGTCAATGTCCTGTATCTTGGCCTTCCGGACTATCTACTTGGTCGCCTGCAGGTAGTACAGAATGCGGCGGCCAGAGCCATACTTAGGGTCGGCCCCAGGACACACATGTCCCCCCACCTAAGATCTTTGCACTGGCTGCCGGTTCGGAAGAGGATCCATTTTAAAGCTTTAGTTCTGGCCTTTAAGGCCCTTCACAACTCAGGGGCTCCCTACATCAGGGACAGGATTCAGCATTATGCCCCACTAAGGACCTTGAGGTCCTCTGCCCAGCAGCCGTCGGCCATCCCAAAGTTTTCGCGCTCTCGTATGGGTGGTCGCTCCTTCCAAGTGGTGGCTTCTCAGCTTTGGAACAGCCTGTCGCTTTCTTTAAGACAGGCACAGGATGTACTTGTCTTCAGGAGAAAACTAAAAACCTGGCTCTTCCAACAGTAGAATGAGGTATATCTGTCTTTGTGCACACTACCTGTCTTAGGGTCCTTGCAGCGCCGGGACACTCTATGGAGTAGCCGTGCGCTTTATAAGTACCCAGTAACATAACATAACATAACAATAATTCATTTCTGGAATCAGTGAAGTAAATCATTCTAAATCCTGGGCTGCTAATCCTGCCAACATTTCTAACATCCAAACTTCCAATTTAGATTGCCCACAGGAAGCATGGATTGTTTCCATACACTATAATGTTCTACCGATTGTAGAATACTTTCTAGGCATTAGAACAGATTGAGAAAGTGATGACCAAAGTGATCTTTCTTGTCACATACTTCCAGTGCGACAGTATGGTCCACCAGCAAACAGCTCAAAAAGAAGTAATCAAGGGCTGATTTCACCACAACACGAAATTGAGTTGTTTTATGAGGGACGTACCCTTTATTCAATTACAGAGAAAACTAACATTTGTCATTTGTGCCCAATGGAGTAGAGTTCAACGTTTGCTGTCCGTGGAGTTATTGTGAATACTCAATTCCCGGGTCCTACCGTTCCTCCTTTGACATAATTACTAACTCGGAGTAGTAGGAGTAAGAGATGTAAGCATTAAAGTCACCAATGATAATTATTTTTGCTTGTGCATTATCAAATGAAACTTGTTCGGTTATTCCTCACCTGTGATAGATTTTACTATTTTACTGCCCTGTGTGGTATGTAGACATTAAAAAACAAATTATTTAAAGTAGGCTGGTACTAGGAAATTGAATTGGGTAATTGTTATTTTTTTATCACATGTCAAACTGATATTAGATGATAGCGGTATAACCAGACTGCATTTAGCATAACCATTTTAAGATCACAGTGGGGTTGAATACTTCAAATAATTTGGTAATAGAAAGGCATCAATTAACAAAGACTATTTAAGGCATATCAATTCAGCATCTGGAAAAATGATCAGTATATGACTCACAAAGTCTAGTGATTGAACCGTTAGCGCTTGCGCTACGTGCTTCAGCGCCTAACTGAGGGATATGTCTCGGGGATGGCACACATGCGGTTTCGCTATATGCGGACGACATTTTGCTGTACGTTAAGGACATTTTGATGATCCCCCAAGTCATTCCTGCTACATTGGGGTCTTTTGCATCCTTGTCTGGGCTGAGGGTACACTGGGGCAAATCCTGCCTGTACCCTTTTAACCCTGATACGGAAGATCCGGGTTGGGAGTTGGACGGGACGATAGTGCAATGGCAGCCGGTGGCGTTTAGATATCTGGGGATCCGCATTTACCACACTGATCAAGATCTCCTGGATGGTAACATCACGAGGGCTGTCACAGCGCTCAAGTCTCAGATTGAGTTTTGGAAGACGCTTAACCTTTCGGTCATAGGTAGGGTGGAATTAATCAAAATGGTCATGCTTCCGCAGCTCCTTTATTATTTTGCTAATTTACCGCTCTACCTGCCTGTGTCCTTCTTCCGCTCTTTGGAGAGGATCGTTCGGGATTTCATCTGGAGCAATTCAGGGTGTAGGGTGGCGCTGGCGAAGCTGTACCTACCTCGTTCAAGGGGGGGGGGGGGCTGACTCTACCAAACTTCGAACATTATTTCTTGGCGCCCCAAATCCTGTGGGTGGCGAAATGGGTAGGGGAACTACACTTATCAGACTCGGCGGAGCATGACCCCTCGTACTCTCTGGACAAGATCCTTTCCCTCTTCCACCCTTGTAATGGATTGAATGAACCCCTCCCATTACTAGTCTTGACGGCGCGGAAATGTTTCCGTAGGGCGCTTCATCTTACTAGGCATGTCACACCATATGCGCCAGCTGTGCCCCTATTGGGTATGCCCACTTTGCGGGGACGCGTGCGAAACACGGACCTTACCGATTGGGAGGGGGCGGGTATAACTACCCTGGGGGATCTATGCAGAGAGGGCGCACTGCAGCCGTTCCTCGCTATCGCAAATGAAGATGGAGTTTCCCCAGGCCAGTTCCTAAACCATGCCACCTTAACGGCTGCAATGAGGCGATTGTGGGGAGACATTGCGCAAGAACCTCCGACGCATCTTCTGGTGCAATATGTGCACGTTATGGGTACGGGACGCCACCTGGTGAAATGGTTTGCGGAATCGATCAGGGAGCAAACTCTAGTAGACTTAATGCCATTGCGGGTTAGGTGGGAAGCGGACCGGGGGAGGCCTTATTCAGAAAAGGAATGGTCCATGGTCTTGGAAAGTCCCAAGCAGGTCCCTAGAAACGCTCGTTTTAAATTAATTCAATCTTACATTGTCCATAGGGCTTATCTCTCCCCGGATAAAATCAATCGATATTTTCATAGATAGGATGCGTGTTGTCCGCGCTGTAAGATGGCGGATGGGGATCTTTTACACATGCTCTGTTCCTGCCCCGCTTTGTGCACTTATTGGGAGGGGGTGCTCAGGGCGTTAACCACCTGCACGGTTAGGGAAGTGCCGCGGACATGGGAGACATGCATCACTGGCGTATTTCAGAGAAATAAAAAGCACAAAGCCTCCACCCGGTTTCTGGATCTGGGCTTCATTGTGGCCAAACGATTGATTACCCGTAGGTGGAGGGCGGAGGAGCCCCCGCCGACTAAAGCCTGGTTTCTCTCCATGCTGAACTGGGTGAAAGCTGAAGCAGTTTCTCTGGTATGGGATTATGTGATGGGTTTGCGTAAATTCCCCATTTCGGCTGCATGGAACACCGTGCTGTGTGCATTACAGGCATACATGCCAACATTTTAGGACAGGGACGTGGGAGATTTAAAATAAAAAATCGGGAGAATGAAAATTCCCCATTGACTTCTATTGTAGAAAATGCAATTTCAGGCGGGAGACAGCTAAAATAAAGCCATTTTTGGCTTGAAAAATCGGTAGTCTCCTGCCTGAATCGGGTCTATTGGCATGTATGATTACAGGGGTTGTTGATGCCAGACGACCAAATGGAGGTCCCCACTCCAGATGAATTGAGTGATCTATATGGGTAGACCTATGGCCTGAACCCTGCATTGTGGTACAGACAGAGTCCCTCGTACCTTATACTGGACAGTCATTTCTCCTGGCAGTCAGGCTGTGCACCTCTAGGATAGTTGATAGGTTCCGCTGTTTGTAATAACTGGGACCTGTGTTTCCTCCCCTACCTCTCTGGGGCTCTTGTTTCCCTTCCCACCTCCCTTCCTGATAGTTTCCCCCATGTTAAGGTTTTATAAAATTGTTTGACTCCATGACTTGATAGATGTGATATGGTGGAGTGAAGCCATAAGAACCGTGCTTATGTAAATGTCAAGTATTGTAAAATTGCAGTTTTTATGTGCTATAACGTGGTTATGCAGCATTTTGTGACGGAGGGAGGAGATTCCGTGATGGCTGGGATATGCCAAGTGTCGTTACCAATCATGCCTAAATTAACTGATGTAACCATGCCGTTGAGCTGTTGACTTGTGATTTAGATCTGATGCTCGTTTACTGGCTCTGTATGATGATCTCACTGTTGGTGTATCGATTTGTATTCATGTTCATATCAACAAAATCTTTAATAAACAGATCAAACAAAAAAAATGACTCACAAAGTGAGAAACGCCAGCAATGTTCCAACTTCTTAAGTGTAATGTTTTCTTTGGATGATTTGCTTGACTTTTCTAGAGAATAATCATGACTTTCAGACCCAGTTCAGTTAGTCATTTTGTTCAATAACCTCAGGTGATTTGCACATAGCTCTGTCCCTGGCAAGCTGTTTTTCTATTTTTACATGCCACAAAAATAAAAAGAAGAAAAGCTGCAGCATAAGAGTGGCAACCATATGCTTGAATTTTTTTTAAAAAGAGTAATTGCATAGAATTTTAATACAATAGTATGGATATCGTATAGAGCAGGTACCACTACAGAAACCTTTTTTAAAAATTTTAATGAAAAGGAAGTACGGGCTTCAAATGACAGCAAGCTGAAGACAATTTCACAAACACAAGAATGGCTAATATAAAATGATAAAGAAGTGAAAGCAAAAAGCATTGGCAAACAACAGTACTGACTCACCAGTCCGGACTCAGAAGTAGGCACATCACAAGAAGTGACCATTTGACCTTTATCCTTTTCGGAATCAGTGAACTAACTTTACAAGAAGTAGCGTCCATGGAAAAAGTATCCATAACATGGATAATACATAGATAAAAATAATAATTAAAATAAATACGTACGTTCTAAAGTTCACTTAAGGGGATATACATCACAATACTCTCATGGTGTGGAAAATATTACCCCCAGCAATTGTGACATTGGTGACAACTTATTGGTAGCACTGACTTGTTAGCATTAAATGAAGACAGCAACAATAAATAGTAACCTGTTTTAGATCTTGTGTTAGCCAAGACCTTTTGCTTTTACTCAAATTATATGTATAATGCACTTAAAGGGGCTTTCAGTCAGGCCTCTTCACCCATTGGTCCATGTTTTGTCATTCACATTTCTTCCTCCTGCTACAGCATGCAGCATGGGCAATGGGTCATCCGACTTAATCCACTGGTTAACTTCGCTGTGAGTGGTGGCATTCTACACTTTCTCAAGCAGTACTTACACACATAAAGTAGTTCCTTTCAGTGTGTGGGACTACTGTAGCAACGTGTGCTTTTTGAGACCAAAATTAATTTTTTCTTTAAGGCAGTGTTTTCTTACATTGGTAAGGAGTTGCCAGCTCCCCCAACAATTACGTTTTACCAAAACCATCACAAAAGAAGCATTGACAAAGTCAAAATGCCTGCGGCCAACGCTAGACCTATTGGTTTTGCCAATGCTTGTAAGCATAGCACTTAATACCACACTTATATGCTGTAAACAGCAAATGATAATATTACCCAAATTAATGGGACTCAGTGTATTCATCTAAGAAAGATGGTGGACTGAGTGTGTTGCCAGTAATCAAACTGCCTGATCCTTGCCTGTTTGACAGGGGGAGCATTCGACTCATTGAGTCATCTTTTAAGATGACCACCTTAGCTGTCTCAGGGCAATTAGACCCATTGTCAATATGGTGCTCATTTTGTTAAAATAAAATAAGCCTGTATATGAAATACTATTACTTTGCACCATGCAATAACCCTATTCACTGGGGTGCGCTCACTCAGCAGTAGTGAACACCTATAGCTGGATGGACTGAGTACAGCTTGGCAGGGCACACTTTCTACACCCACTCGACATTTGTCCTCTGCTCCGAATATCACATTTGTAGTCGCGTATGAGAGGTAGAGTAACACATTCTTTCATAAACAGCATCACGTCCTTGAATACTTATACCAATGGATGCCGTTTCATACAAGTGCCGTACTGCAGGTCACGAATACCAAGTACACTTTTTAAACCAAGTCATTCCAAACACTGTCACACTGAGTAGGTCGACCGTTTTGATCACAGTAATCTATGAATATAGCAGAGGGGCACAATTAATGAGCTGGCTTTTTGAAAAGAGATCATAAATTGTGTAAGCGTTAGAAAATATTTGTAAACATATGTTAAGATGAGTCATTTTTCATAAATGAAAGTGATTGTAAATTGTTCCAGATTGACAACCACTCAGGGAATTGAACCCATGAAAATAGCTCTCCTTTTAAAGCTGAGCATCAATGAATGTGGGACAAGACAGTATGAAGCTGTTCCGCCCTGATGGGTTAGTTGGGGCCTCGCAGCCATGGCCCGGGGAGGGATAGAGCCCCCTGTACCTATGAGCATTCTGCCCATGCCTGGTGCTTGTCCTGAAAGTACCATGTACCACTGTCCAAGGGCTCCTATCTTGGTCTGCTCTCCAAGAGATTCCTTCAGGAAAATGGTTTGTGAATACCCCAAAGGTTCATGTTTGTGGGGGTTACACAAATTGCCAAGGTGTTTCCAACCACAAGAATGCTCGCAACCAACCCAGGACTAGTTTACTCACATCAAAACCTCTGCGTGAGAAAATTCATTTACAACTGAGAAGCAAACGTTCCTGAATGAGAAATGTGGTTTTGCACATGTAAATCAGCCGGTATGAGGGTGTAGTCTCACTTAAAAATGCAAATACTTTTAAGACTGAGGCCGAGTGTCCTGAATGTAATAACAGTTTTTGATGATATAGGCCCAACATAATCGTTACAAATTGGAGATTAGCTTTATCTCCAGTACACAATCCTGGTAGGTTGGGAACCTTGTATGTAATATCCAAGATTCTTGAACAATTTAGCTTCAAGGGGTTGTTTTATGAAATTCCTGCATGCCTAATTGCAATCATGTCCCATGGCACACTTTCTATAATGTCATCCGAACAAGTGCATTTGACTTGATAGTTCTTCGTTGATATTAACACGCTGAGTACCAAATATAACTGATAATAGCAGTTCATAGCTTCGTACAGCAACATTTGCTTTGCTTAGCTTGTGTTTTAATTGCACAAGTATGATTGAATGCTTATGGATCCTGCATTGTAGGGTCATGTATTGCCTCGAATATTCACTGCTCTGGAGCAGTAGGTAGAGATATATGGTTGTGTGGTTTGTGTATCAAAACGGATAAGGGATATCATTTGTTCACCTTGGCATTTGGATAATCCAGCCCCCTGATCCCACAACTCTGTTGAGTCTCTACTCCTTACCATGCCAGATTCCTAGGACAAGCTTCATTTTTTAGCCGATGCTCCCAAGTACCTGAAGCTTTTTTAAGGCTCTGTCATCATCTAGGGACATAATTCAACTGCGGGTATCTATTAGTAGTCTCCATCCTTACTGGTAGACTGACTGGTTTCTTGTTATCAGGTGCCCTCTGTTAAACTATGTGCTTCCTCTTTTATATTCTTATACCTCAAAGTGCTCTGAGGCTACCGTAGGGTGGCTAGTACTGCTTTTCAAAAACCCTAAATAAAAAACAGAAAAAAATAATTACATGACTACACAAAATATACGTAACAAAGTTTGTTCTTCCACTGTGGCTGCAAAGAAGGTTATGTTAAGGTTATAATAGTCCTTCCTATAATGCCCTGCGATAATTATTTTTCAACTTATTTGTTTTTAGGACTTGTCCCTTGATTTTCAATTTCAAGGGTGTCCATTAGCTGGTTGGTTGTCACTATGCACATTTAGTCAACAAAAGGTTTACTTGTGGTTATGGAGTGTACAGTCATTCATGGATCTTTTACATGGACCATCATTCACACGAGTCTGGTCATAACATTGGCCACACTTGGCAACTAGCCAAGATGGAGCTGCTCATGTGATTTGGGGCTGGCGTCACGAATTAGGGTGGTCACTTCACCTTTGCTATCAAGGATGCTATTTCAAGTCCAACTCTTTTCATGTACAAATAAATGCTATTAGTTGTGTTTAATTAGGTCAAAGGAAGCAAATTAAGGCTGGAATACCCAGAATGCATTAGGCGCCGTCACATTAAAGCCCAGCAGCAGACAGTGTGTGCACGTTGACATGGATTGAGGTGGCCTGTCATCTTTTCTTTCTAAGCAGTAATTCAGTTATCCTGTCTCCCATGTTCACTAAGGGTTCAAGCGCATATTTCCTCCTTGCAACAATATCACTGAATATCACTTGGTGGGTACCATAAGAGTGAGGGGTCCCAGCCCTTTCTGCAAAGGTTACTCAGACCTTGACGTCAGTACTCTCGTTAGTTAATTCAGCAATGGCGGCATCTTAAGATTTGCAGGTTTCCACGCTCCTTCTTCCAGTCTTCTGCACCTTTCCTGACATGGCTCAATCGACCCCCGGAAGAAATGTTCACAGCAACAGAAAATGATTTCCAACAGGCCATCATGCTGCTTACTCTCCAGATATAAAATGCCACTTTCTGGTCAGACATCTGATCAAGGGCCACCCTGCTGCTGTCGAGGCATGTGGGGGTGTTCGGAACGCGGGAGACAGGCATAAACACTTTCTCATTATCACAGAATGAAAAGGCAAAATGAAAAAAAGAGAGAGAAATGAAAGTTTCCAGGCTTCTCGGCCACCTGCTGTGCCAGTAATGAAGCTGTGTCACATGACCAGGGAGCCGGGACTTTCATCTGCGCCATCGCTGAAGTGACACCTGTCACGTGACCTGGCTGAGGCGCCTTTTATGTGCGCTCCCCCCTGACGTGGCTCCCTCCTGCGCTCTCACGCAGTTATCGGATATCAAATTAACAAGGCGGGATGGTGCCCACGCGCGGAGGGGAGGCGCGCTCTCACTTTCAATCACTATCTTTGTCTTCTGTTTTAGGGATCATTAGACTCTGCCCAGGATTTATATTTTACTGCCATTTTTGAATTTGCATTACGTGACAGCTCCAACTAATCCTGCCTTCTTATGCCACGGCCCCTTCCGTTCTGACAATTGTAGTTTCCTTTTTAACATTTTAAGTAACTTCTCAAAAATCTCAGCTTGCCAAATGCAGTAGGAGGAAGGACTGGCTGAAAGCGACACGCTTACCACATGAGGACTTGCATCGATCATTAGAATGTTACTTCCTGTTCATCTCCCCAAATATTACATTCGTCCTTTCACCTGTCTTCGCGCCCAGAGCTCTCAAGTTACTCAGATCCATGTGTAACGCATCCAGTCCAGTTTTTTTTAATGGCATTCTGGGATCTGTACTCAATACAACCTATCCAGGGCACAAGTCCTAAAAAAAGAAGTGGGGGGGACGCTCCAAGTTAGGTGGTGTCACCGGAAGTGACGTCACGACAGGAAGTGACGTCACGAAAGGTGATGGGGGCAGGCTGCCAGCAGCAAACCTCGGCGTTATCATCACACTTCCTTCCTATTCCAACCCCGGGCCCCTTGTGAGCGCGCGCCGTTTCCTCTCTCGCTTTATTTGGTGGTGTGCTGGGATTTTTTGATTTCCTCGTGAAGCCCAGCTTTTGGGCAGGGGGGATGGCGTCCACCCGGGAAAAAAAGTGGGGGGACGCCGTCCACCCGCGTGGTACCCCGACTCGAGCCCTGAACCTATCATAACACCAAGACTACGAGTCCCAGAATTCAAAGAAAATCTCTTTAGTGGATATATTACCCTCGCATGGAACTGGGAAACTTGAAAGCTCTTATGAGACAGGCAGCCTGCTATCTGGAAGAAAGAAAGCTCAGTCCCCTCCTCTTTATGGTGGCCCAAAAGTACAAACTCTATCACAACTCCTTCTGGTTTTCTTTATCTAGGCTGGGCAAATGCCACATGGGTTGTGACTTGCAGAAATCAGTACAAGTTTCCTGCTGGGCAAGGACAACCCTGACACATCTGTCCTTAGGCCTGGACTGTTCTACCACCAGTGGATTATTGCCCAGATGGCAGTGGAGGATTCAAGAATGAGTTTGTGAACCGTGCCTTGCTCCTGGAGAGGGTGAGCTCTCATAGACCTTACCCAGTCTCACTGGTCCGTAGATGAGAGAGTCTTTCCTCCTGGGAAGATACACCACCAAAGGCGGGAGGTGTGCCTACCAAGGGGCTTGCATAGGGTGACCAGATGTCCTGGTTTTCCCCGGACGGTTCCGGTTTTTGGAGCAGTGTCCCGACACTTTCCTCCAAATTAAAGAAATGTCCCGGTTTTTGCGCAGTGCCCGGGTTAAACAAATAAATGTCCCGGTTTTTAAATAGTGTCTCGGTGCGCCTGCTGTGCTTCTGAAGTCAGTGTGAGCCAGGCGCAGCGAGAAGGTGCAGCCGCCCAGGAGGCGTCACAATGGGGAGTGGAAAGCCAGCCAGTCGAGCAGCTCAGTGCGTTAATGCACCGACCGCGGGGATCTGCATCAAACCTGAAGGCCACCTGTTCACAGGCCAGCAGGATGGGGTTACTTCTGGGACCGGGCAAATGCGACGGGCTCTATTGGGCTCTCCATTTTTGCCCTCAGGGTGACAAAAAAAATCTTACTACTGCGGCAGTACCACGCTTCAGTGCCTTCAAAGAGACCCGTTATAGTTCTTTCACAGTCTCATCATTCCAGAACTGAAGCATTTTCAATGTTATGTACAGCGAAGCCAAAGTTGTTGCTTATTTAGTTTATGCAGCTAACAACAATTGACAAAGCTAACAGTCCAGTCTTGTTATATGTGTATTGTTACTCGTTGTATTATTTATCTGGATACAATGACAGAAGCAGCACATTTTTCTGGCGGGACGCAATGCTAGGCACAGATTTTTTTAGCTTATGTGTTTTAAGCCATGTCCTTAATTACATTGGCCACGCCCCTTGAGAGACTTCCCCCCCCCCCGTTTTTTCATCACACTTAAAGCCCTGGGTACTTCTGTCAGTCCTACTTCTATGTCTATGACCTGTCCCGGTTTTTAGTTTTGAGAATCTGGTCACCCTCGGCTTGCAGTAGGTGTAGGGCCTCGTTACATGCCTTGTGACAAGACAGTAATAAAGGCCACCCAAGCAGAGGACGCTAAGGTTGACTAGAGCATGCGTCGCCCAAGGAGAGGCTTCTAGCAGGCCTTTTGGAACTTGCCAAGCTGCGCATGTGCACACCGTCCAGACCCACGGTCAGTCAGTGCTGGTGAACATCTACTAGACATTAGGTGGACAATCAGGGCCTGGAAGGCTCAAGGCTCTACTTGGCCTCTCACTCCCTACCTCTTCAAAAACGTCTGCTATGTCACAACACAAGGGCTGTGCAACACAAACCTTCGTACCCCCAAGCCAGTCAGTTCCAATTCCGGTCCCATGAATTATTTACTTCTCTCCACTTGAACGCACTACAGTAAATTTAGAGTCAAATCATTAGTTCCCACTTTCAGATTCTCACTCGAGGCCTCCATTCTCTGCACTCCCACTCACTCCATGCCATTTAATTCTCCTCCCTGTTCTAGTTAACAGTGATGTCTGCATATGTAACCACACGTCCCCTGAAGCTTAACAGAATCTTGAAGGTCTCCTGCAATGCTTTTACTAAAGGGCCTTTCAATGTTAGTATGGCAGCGCATTGTCTTGGCCCTTGGAATCTTCACTTTGAGTACTTGATGGAGTGAAGAGCTATTTGCAGGAGAAAACTCCAACAGGTTCTATGACAGTCAGGGCCGGCTTTAGTGCTGGTGGCGCCCGTTACCACAATCACTTTTGGCGCCCCCATGCCCTTTGACCGCCTCCTCGGACTCTCTCACTACCACCGGGCAAAAGTGCCCCTCATCTCTCCAAACATAAGATATTGCTAAACACAGCCCCCCCCCCCTGAGGTCAGTGCCCCCTCCACAGGTCAGCGCCCAGTGCGGCCGCACCAGTCGCACTGCCCTAAAGCCGGCCCTGATGACACTCTATCGAGGTCAATAATATCAAACCACCATAATATCTCATCCACTATGTCGACTACCACTGCACCACAATGCAGGTATATAGTTACTCTTTGTACCTCCACCTATATTTACCTTGGAAGGTAAGTATGTAATTACTATTCTTACCTCCACCTGTACTTTATGTGGGAAGTACGTATGTAATTACTTTTCTTACCATCACCTATGAAAACCTTGCTGTGTAATGGTTAGTTCAATGTACTATACTCTATATTATTAACATGCAATATAATGTGTTAGTGGTGGCATGCCTTTCAGTATCCTCAGCTGTCAGACACTGATGGGGCACTTGCTCTGTTGAGCTCTCGGTTTCTTTAACACAAATCGGTATCCTACCACCTAAAGTCCATGAACATGTTTTGCATGTCCTGATGAAACAGTGTGAAAGGAATATGCGACCCACGTAGGAAACCCTAAAGGGTGTTTTGTTAGACACTCACTGTGAGAAGTTGGCCTGGTATATGCTGTCCACTAATTAAAGTGGGCCCCTTGCACCAGTCCAAACGACCTTTATTGATGATTAGGTTAAAGACAACCTTTATTGAAAGCTATCCTAGTGGTAGCTATGGAGAGCAGCCTTCAGGCTAAGTCTCGAAGGAATGTAAAGCAGCTTGTTTTACCAGTATATAACCTCCCGAATGACCAAATGAAGGGAGAACCACACAAGGTATATATAAATTATATGTATTTATTACTAAACACTCTCTACTAACCTCTTTATGAGATTAGAGAACAAGGCACACAATATTAAATCACTAGGGTAAAGTGGAGGCATCGGTTGGGGTGTAGTGATTGATCCTACCTATCTGTAAATATCGCCTAATCTGGAGCCAAGCCTTATGAGCAGCCTGGACCACCTTGAAGCGTTTTTTTTTATAGTAGCTAGGCTCCAAAATCTTAAAAAGCTTCTCTCCGTTGTAGGACCTAGTAATAACTGATAAATATGGGGTATATCGTTTGTGCTGTCCTCGTTTGCCCCCACTAATAAAATTCCCATATATTGTAGTAAGCATGCCCAGTAGTAAAACTGAAAATTGGGGACAGCCCAGCCCCTCGCTCCCGTGGCAGGGACATAAATTTCATAGCTCGGCGGGGCTTTCCCTGCGCCCACAGAAAACTACTGCATATAGATTGTAACTTCTGGATCTGTTTCCCTGTAATTTCTAAAGGAACCGACCTGAAAAAATAAAGAACTTTTGGTAAAATATTCATTTTTAAGACGTTACATCTTTCCATCATTGATAAATGTAGACCCTCCATCCTATCTAATTCCTTTTTAATCTTCCGTAACATAGGGTCCCAATTAGATAAAACCATCATGTCAAGACATGCATTCAGCCGAATCCCCAGATATATAGCCTCTATAGCCTCCTTCGTAACTCTTGGATCATTAAAATGTACTAAATCTGTGCAAACAACCTGTGTTTTGGCTAAATTTAACTTAAAGCCTGAGCTCCTCCCATATAATAATGCTAGTTGTTCCGTCTCTATCAGAGTGATAACCGGATCTGATTAAACTATCGCTATATCATCTGCATATGCTAATATACTAACCCGCTCCTGCCTAAGACCTAATTGTGTATTTAACCTATGTTCTAATAGGTTTAGGAGCGGATTAATATAAAGCGCAAATAGCAGAGGAGAGCAGGGGCATCCCTGCCGGGTACCCCTTGATATAGATACAGGATTCGATTCTAACCCCAGCGCGCAGACCCGGGCAATAGGTGATCTATACATAACCTTAACTGCCTGGATAAAACCCGTGCCGAATCCTTGCCACCTCATTGTTGCCCATAAAAACTCCCAGGAGACACGGTCAAACGCTTTTTCCGCGTCTAGTAGTATCACTCCACAAGGTAGTTTACGAGTATTGGCAATGTCCAATAGCGTCGTGACCCTACTTATGTGGTTATAATTATTAGAAGCTGTGAAGGGTCTGGGAAGGATTGGAAATATATATCAAACACTTATTGAAATATTGAAGGATGATGTAGAGGCACAAAACGATAAATGGAACATCAGACTTTCTCTTGATGGAAATATTTTGTCACAATCAATTAGATTAGCTGATAAACTCTTAATCTCCTCCAATCTCAGAACACAACAGTATAAAACAATGTTTAATTTGTATTATACACCAGCAAAAATTGCTCGTTGGGGGGGAATGAATGAGGATAAATGCACCCGATGTGGGATGGGTCAGGCAGATATAGTCCATATGTTTTCAACATGTCCTGAACTGAAACAACTAACCATTATGATACAGACTTTTTTGACGGAAGTCACAGGGGTGCAGATTGTGATAACACCATTAGTTATGTTGTTGGGGGTTTTAGAAGATGATATGCTAACGCAGGGAATATATACTTTTAGGTATTTAGTATATATAGCTGTTGCTGTGGCCAGACTTTGCATAGCATCAGTGTGGCGACAGAAAGAATCCCCATCGTTTGAAATGTGGAGAGGGAAATTATTTGCGATATGTAAACTAGAAACTAGTCTATATGCCTTTAAAGGGCCACAGAAACAGAAATTAGGTAAAGCAATTTGGGGGGTCCTTACGGAATATCTTTCATAGGCGCTATCTCTTTATTACTTGCTTCTTTGTAGCCAGTATGCATTTGTGAATTGTTAAATCCCCACTTGGCTCTACCCGATAGGGTTGTTAATTTGTTTTGATGTATAGAATTGTGGTAGGATCTAAATTTTATTTTGTTGTGCGCTCTCCTTCAAGTGTTTTTCTTTATGATTGTATGTTCTCCCCTCCCTTTTCTTTTTCTTTTTTCTTCTTTCTTTTGTTTACTTTATTTGTTTTTTTCTTTTTTTGTGTCTTTGTCTATGTTTGATCATGTATATGTTCTATGTAATAGCTGCTGGCTACTAAAATAAATAAAAAAAAAAAAAAAAAAAATAGCACAATACACAGTGGGCTCAAGGGGGAGACCAAACCATATACTAAGAAAGTGGTATAACAACCACGACTTGACTAGACACAGTGCCTAGAGCATGTAGAATCGCTGGGACCCCAAGGAACCACCCAAGGTAGTGACACACGTGACCCACGGAGGACGGGTGCAGTGGGAACACAGACGCGAGCTCCGTACAACTCTATGGGAAAGTCGCGGTTGGAAATTTAAAGATTAAGGACACTTCGGAGAGGACTTTAAGCAAACCCAGCTAAACATAGAAGGTTCTAAGGCCAGCACCCTTGAGAGTACTGAGGTACCCGTGTTACCTATCCCAGAGGAGCCGGGTGCATAGGGGTCAAGTGGTGTCGGAAACCCTCGTCGTTTTCAATGGCGTGATGCGAAAAAGTACTGCTGCCATGGAGAAGAAAAGTGTCCGGTGTGATCCAAGCCTGGATCGGAGATGAGAAGAACCTGAAAGCAGAGGGGACAAAGTCTGGGTCACTTCACGTGACCAGGAGCGGAGCAATCGAATGCCCACCGATGTCGGGTGCTTCAGGTGAGAAGAGGTGAAGCTTGACTCTGCAGCCACGGGGACCAGGAGATGTCGACGATGACCACAGTCTGGAGGTGAGCTGTCCCACGAAGGATGTCGAGTGCTGGGGGGGTCAGTGTCCGGATTGAACACCAACAAGCCTTGGCAACTGCAACCCACGCGGTCAGAGGAAAGATGCTTCTGTGAGGACCAGCAAGGTCCTGGGGATTCTCCAAGCTATGGAGAGTCAGGGCATGTCTGGAGCAACCAGGAAAGCCCACTGAAAGTCAAAGTTACCTTCACAGGGACCCACAGGCCAACGGACCAGGGATCGCGAAGGGACCTCGAACTGAATCACTAAGTACCAGCCCACAGAACACTCATGGAGTGTAGGCCGTAAATCTTCGGTGGAATTACTGCTCGAGGTCAAGACTACAAGTAGCCCAATGCACAGCTTCAGGGATCGCCGAAAAGCATATGCTGCTGCAAATATACACGGTGCCAGGGGTACGGGTTGCACGATCCCCACGAGGGATACGGGTCTCAGAATTGCTGAGAGCGCAGATCAACCTCAGAGACCTCGGGAACCCACCTCCTGTGTTGCAGAAATCTTCGGAGTCCTTCAGGAGCTTCGTAGATGCAAACCGGTCAGATGCGTTTAGGTGCCTGCTCAGCAGGGGAGTAGCTCCTTTACTCCAAGGGAGATTCTTCAGTCATCCAGCGTCGTGCAGATAGTCGAAGTACTTGGTTTCTGTAGCAGAGTTTAGTCCAGGTAAATCCAAAGTCCTGTAGCCAGGGGTTCCTATTTTATACCCAAGGAAGGGGTGGGACAAACTCTGGGGACCCACCTATGGGAGGGTCAGGACAGAGGGGTGGCTACACCCATGTCCTTTGTCCAGTTTCGCACCAGAGCAGGAGCAAATGGCTCCTGCAACCGGTTTGAGCTGGACTATGCACAGGGACACCAAATGTGGCCCCAGTGCAGACATCAAAGCACTCTCAGAGTGCACCCACCCAGCCCCAATACACTAAAGCCTGTCTGGGAGGTGGTCACACCTCCCTGTGACAGGAAACCTATTGTCAAACCTTCCCCTGCCGGAGTTTCGTCCAGCAGCAGGAGGGCAGACTCGTGTCTGTGGCTGGCAGCATCCATTTTGTGATGCCAGGGTCAAGAAAGCTGGTACCGGGTGTAACGGTGTTGTCATATTTCTCCCTCTAGGAGGGTGGAATCATACCTCCCACACCAGTTACTGGTGTGGAGGTATGATTCCAAGGTGTTTGACACCAAACACGACATGTTTCCATGCAGCCGTTTTAAAGTTAGCATTTACCGCAAGGTTATAATGCACTTAAGTATATATGGTTGGCTGCATCACAAACAACTCCGGAATATAGGTTCCGAAGACTGCAGAGGGGCTCTGCTCATGCATGGGCACCCTCTCACATAAAACCCAGCACCCTGCCTTCAGGATTCATAATGCCTGCTATAGGGGTGACTGATAGGTTTATATGTGCAGCGATTAGGATAGATATAGTGAACCTATATCTAAGTAAGGGGTGCATGCACCACCTTACACAGGCTGCTGTAGCAGACCTGTTGTGTCATTTTAAATGGTCTCTCAGGGGTGGCATAATACATGCTGCAGCCCCTGGGAGGCCTCTGGGGTACCTATGCCCTGGGTACATAGTATACCATATACTAGGGACTTATAAGGATACCCCAGAATCCAATCTGGAGTGTACCTAAAGTACATGCACAACCAATTTAGGGAGAAAGCAGATAAACTGGGGTCCTGATTAGCAGGATCCCAGTCAGACCAGTCAAAAATCAGCAAAACACCAGAAAAAAAGTGGGGGTAACCATGCAGTCAGATTCCATCCTCCTACATAACCCCCCCCCCCCCAAACAAAAGGAGATAAGGCTAACCTTGCCCAGTTGAGACTTTAGTGATTAAGTGGCCATATAAGGAAGATCCTGCCACTGGCATGGATACCCCCTGTCTTATGGTCCACTAAGGAGTCCCTACCCCTAAGGGTATTGGTTTTTCTCCAAAAGGTGGGGTTACTACCTGTAGTGTGTTTTGGCAAAGAAAAAGGCTGGTGGGGTGTCTGAGTAGAGAAGTGAGGCCCTAATAAAGTTGGTCTCAGCTTCCTCAGAGCACTGGTCACCATGAGGCCTTCCTTTCCATGACTGAGTTGTATCTGGCCCTAAGGGTCAACCTCTGGCTGCCTACAGCTGGGAGTTGGGTCCCTTTGATTGGAACACTGGAGGGACATGGTAGGTTTGGAACCACTTGGTCCCAAGTTTGCCTTTGCCCAACAGAGTCCATCTGGGGGTGGTCCCTATTCAATGGTAAGAGGGATCCCTCAGTGGGTTGAGGAATTTTCACCTGGCTAGGGCTACTAGACTGGGTGCCCCTAATCTGTTGATGGGGGGGTTCCTCTGGGCAGTGGGCCTTTAGGGTTCCACTGACCTCCCTGACCTCTGCAGCCCTAGGCTGATTGAGGTAGGGTAGAGAGGGGCAGGATACCTGCTCCAGACTGGGTACCACCTTGGAAGGGTCCCCTGCCATCAGGGGTGTTGCCAGGCCAGGCCTGACCACCTCTGGGGCAGTTCCTTCACTAGGGGTAGGATCAGTTCCCTGAGGAAGCTGACCCTTACCTATAGTCTGGGGGGAAGAAGACTTGTCTTCAACCCTTCTGCTCTCTTGTGGAGTAGAGTGGGCCATTCTTTCAGGCTCCACCTCTCCAAAATTTCCCTGGGATTGGGCTGAGGCCCTAAGAGCCCCACCATCTTTCTCAGAGAGGCCTAACATTCTTAAATGGGCCTGGTATTCAACTTCAGCCCAGGCTGAAATTTCCAGATCATTGCCCAACAGGCAATCTACAGGCAGGTTTGGGGACACTGCCACTCTCTTTGGGCCAGTGACCCCTCCCCAGCTGAGAGTGACTATGGCCATGGGATGATCTGTTCTAATACCATCAATGTTGGCCACCTGGTACTTAAACTCAGGTAAAAGCTGTTGAGGGGGGACTAGTTTCCCTGTCACCATGGTGACACTAGCCCCTGTGTCCCTGAATGCCAACGCTTTCTGACCATTTATCAGTGGCTCCTGTCTGTACTTGCCCAAAGAATTAGGACTGACAGTAAAAGTGGCAAATCCCATGCCACCATCACAGTCTGAGGAGGCCTGTGAGGGGGACCTTTCTAATCCATGGTCCTCCTCAGTTCCCCATAAGAACCCACCTAACTTTTTGGGTGCATTACTACCACCTGGAGGATTACTACTTGTAGTACCAGGAGGAGTGGTAGTATTGCTGGGAGGAACATTTTCCTTATTGCTGGCCTTAGGGCAACTGGGGTCATTTTTCCAGTGGCCAGGCTTCTTACATATATGGCAATAAGGTTTCTTTTCAGGGAGGAAGGAGTTTGGGACCCACCCCAGAAGAGGACTTTTGGGGCCCTGTAGTGGATTTCTCTTTTGATTTATCCCCACCTTTCTCTTGGTTTTTGGAAGAATCTTTCTTCTGGTCACCACCCTGATTCTTTGGCTTTACTCTGGTTCTGACCCATTTGTCTGCTTTCTTTCCCAATTCTTGGGGAGAGGTCAGATCAGAGTCCAGCAGGTACTGGTGTAAAAGCTGGTTTTGACAATTATTAAGGATCTGCTCCCTCATAATCAAATTGTACAATCCTAAAAAGTCATGCACCTTGCTGCCATGTATCCAACCTTCCAGAGCCTTAGTAGAACAATCTACAAAGTCAACCCAGTCTTGAGTCTGTGCCTTTTGGGTATCTCTGAACTTGATCCTGTATTGCTCAGTGGTTAAGCCAAACCCATCAATCAGAGCACTCTTCAAGACTGTGTAATTATCAGCATCCTCTTCTCTAACAGTGACGAGCTTGTCTCTACCTTTGTCTGCAAAGGAGAGCCACAAGATTCCTGCCCACTGCTCCTGAGGGACCCTCTGTACCTTACAGGCCCTCTCTAGTGCAGTTATCCATTTGTGGATGTCATCCCCACTCTGGTAGGGAGAGACAATCTTGTTCAGGTTCCTATGGTCATGAGTATTTTCTCTACCTCTAGGGACACTGTGGCTGCCACCATGGGGCTCTAGCCCCAACTTTTTATAAGCTCTCTGAAGCTCCAGGGATTCCCTATCTAAGGCCAATTGCTCTCTCTTGATTCTGAGCTTAGCTCTCTCAAACTCAAGCAGTTGGCACTTCCTCTCATAAGAGGACTCCCTTTTATGAGAGGCAGAGGTCCTATGAGAAACAGAGCTCCCTACAGATGTACCAGAATGATCAGATTCCTGAGGAGATCTTGATCTTCTTGGTAAACTGTTAACCCTTCCAGGTGGGGTAAAGAGAGGACCACTGAGGCCTTCTTCCTCACCTTCAGGAAGAATTGGATTGCCCAGGTTAGGATCATTTTGATCCTCCTGGCCAGCATCAGAGTCCAGGTCATAGAAGTTTTCACTTCCTGGCCTTTCTTCTTCTGCTGCCCCACCCAACTTGCCTGTCTCATCAGACCCTGGGGTCTTTCTGAGGTCTTCTAAAATCAAACTCTCTATGAGACGTTGAGTGTTTGGGTTTTTCCCTGTCTTCAGTTTCCTAGATGTACACATGGTTCTCAATTCTTGGAATGAGAGATGGTCATACTTAGTTGGCAAGGAGCCACTGGCTTCAGGCCTAGAAGACATACTAGTGTGGTGTGGTGTAGGCACCTACCTACCCTAGTGGGAACTGAAACTCTCTTGAGTTGGAGAAAGGGTGTGCTAGGCCCTTGCCTTACCCAACTCTAAGGTCAGTAGAACTTACTTTATTCTAGTCTTGATTTATATGCACCTAAGTACCTTTAGTGGTTTTCAGTTAGTCACTCAATGAGATTATCTGGTAAAACAATAGCAAGCTTGAATCCCAACTGCTGCACACCAATGTGAGAAGTTGGCCTGGTATATGCTGTCCACTAATTAAAGTGGGCACCTTGCACCAGTCCAAACGACCTTTATTGATGATTAGGTTAAAGACAACCTTTATTGAAAGCTATCCTAGTAGTAGCTATGGAGAGCAGCCTTCAGGCTAAGTCTCGAAGGAATGTAAAGCAGCTTGTTTTACCAGTATATAACCTCCTGAATGACCAAATGAAAGGAGAACCACACAAGGTATATATAAAATATATGTATTTATTACTAAACACTCTCTACTAACCTCTTTATGAGATTAGAGAACAAGGCACACAATATTAAATCACTAGAACGACAGTAAATAGCACAATACACAGTGGGCTCCAGGGGAGACCAAACCATATACTAAGAAAGTGGTATAACAACCACGACTTGACTAGACACAGTGCCTAGAGCACGTAGAATCGCTGGGACCCCAAGGAACCACCCAAGGTAGTGACACAGGGGACCCACGGAGGACGGGTGCAGTGTGGGAACACAGACGCGAGCTCCGTACAACTCTATGGGAAAGTCGCGGTTGGAAATTTAAAGATTAAGGACACTTCGGAGAGGACTTTAAGCAAACCCAGCTAAACATAGAAGGTTCTAAGGCCAGCACCCTTGAGAGTACCGAGGTACCCGTGTTACCTATCCCAGAGGAGCCGGGTGCATAGGGGTCAAGTGGTGTCGGAAACCCTCGTCGTTTTCAATGGCGTGATGCGAAAAAGTACTGCTGCCGTGGAGAAGAAAAGTGTCCGGTGTGATCCAAGCCTGGATCGGAGATGAGAAGAACCTGAAAGCAGAGGGGACAAAGTCTGGGTCACTTCACATGACCAGGAGCGGAGCAATCGAATGCCCACCAATGTCGGGTGCTTCAGGTGAGAAGAGGTGAAGCTTGACTCTGCAGCCACGGGGACCAGGAGATGTCGACGACAACCACAGTCTGGAGGCGAGCTGTCCCATGAAGGATGTCGAGTGCTGGGGGGTCAGTGTCCGGATTGAATACCAACAAGCCTTGGCAACTGCAACCCACGCAGTCAGAGGAAAGATGCTTCTGTGAGGACCAGCAAGGTCCTGGGGATTCTCTAAGCTATAGAGAGTCAGGGCACATCTGGAGCAACCAGGAAAGCCCACTGAAAGTCAAAGTTACCTTCACAGGGACCCACAGGCCAACGGACCAGGGATCGCGAAGGGACCTCGAGCTGAATCACTAAGTACCAGCCCACGGAACACTCGTGGAGTGTAGGCCGTAAATCTTCAGTGGAATTACTGCTCGAGGTCAAGACTACAAGTAGCCCAATGCACAGCTTCAGGGATCGCCGAAAAGCATATGCTGCTGCAAATGTACACGGTGCCCAGGGGTACGGGTTTCACGGTCCCCACGAGGGATACGGGCCTCAGAATAGCTGAGATCGCAGATCAACCTCAGAGACCTCGGGAACCCACCTCCTGTGTTGCAGAAATCTTCGGAGTCCTTCAGGAGCTTCATAGATGCAAACCGGTCAGATGCGTTTAGGTGCCTGCTCAGCAGGGGAGTAACTCCTTTACTCCAAGGGAGATTCTTCAGTCATCCAGCATCGTGCAGATAGTCGAAGTACTTGGTTTCTGTAGCAGAGTTTAGTCCAGGTAAATCCAAAGTCCTGTAGCCAGGACTTTTATACCCAAGGAAGGGGTGGGACAAACTCTGGGGACCCACCTATGGGAGGGTCAGGACAGAGGGGTGGCTACACCCATGTCCTTTGTCCAGTTTCGCGCCAGAGCAGGAGCAAATGGCTCCTGCAACCGGTTTGAGCTGGACTATGCACAGGGACACCAAATGTGCCCCCAGTGCAGACATCAAAGCCCTCTCAGAGTGCACCCACCCAGCCCCAATACACTAAAGCCTGTCTGGGAGGTGGTCACACCTCCCTGTGACAGAAAACCTATTGTCAAACCTTCCCCTGCTGGAGTTTCGTCCAGCAGCAGGAGGGCAGACTCGTGGCTGTGGCTGGCAGCATCCATTTTGTGATGCCAGGGTCAAGAAAGCTGGTACCGGGTGTACCGGTGTTGTCATATTTCTCCCTCTAGGAGGGTGGAATCATACCTCCCACACCAGTTACTGGTGTGGAGGTATGATTCCAAGGTGTTTGACACCAAACACGACATGTTTCCATGCAGCCGTTTTAAAGTTAGCATTTACTGCGAGGTTATAATGCACTTAAGTATATATGGTTGGCTGCATCACAAACAACCCCGGAATATGGGTTCCGAAGGCTGCAGAGGGGCTCTGCTCATGCATGGGCACCCTCTCACATAAAACCCAGCACCCTGCCTTCAGGATTGATAAGGCCTGCTATAGGGGTGACTGATAGGTTTATATGTGCAGCGATTAGGATAGATATAGTGAACCTATATCTAAGTAAGGGGTGCATGCACCACATTACACAGGATGCTGTAGCAGACCTGTTGTGTCATTTTAAATGGTCTCTCAGGGGTGGCATAATACATGCTGCAGCCCCTGGGAGGCTTCTGGGGTACCTATGCCCTGGGTACATAGTATACCATATACTTGGGACTTATAAGGGTACCCCAGAATCCAATCTGGAGTGTACCTAAAGTACATGCACAACCAATTTAGGGAGAAAGCAGATAAACTGGGGTCCTGATTAGCAGGATCCCAGTCAGACTAGTCAAAAATCAGCAAAACACCAGAAAAAAAGTGGGGGTAACCATGCAGTCAGATTCCATCCTCCTACACTCACCACTATATTAGTGGCATGCTTCTTCATCAGGTCTCATTCTGGACCCTAAAAACCAGGATGGGCTTGACCGTAAACCAGGGAGCACCCAGACATCCCTTTTAATAATGGGTGTTCATGGTATGGCTAATAAGTAGTTTGAGTGGGTGTTTGTTGGTGCATAATGTCCTTGCAGTCTCTTTTTAGTTGACATGTTTCAGTCCTTATTTATAAGCCCATAGTGTCCAGGGCTTTTGGCAGGACTGCAAGTGATGCCCCGGGATCTCATGTTGTTGAGGTAAGTCTGTCCTCGTATCTATTTCAATTGTTATTAGCAACACAGAACAACATATATCATGCATGCATAGGGTCTGCTCACCCTCTATTGCGACCTCTTGTCTGTGCTCCCTGTTTTGAGATCACTCTGTGTGATATAAAAGGAGGGGGGATATGCCCCTGTAGTCACACAGTCATCAAGGGTATGTAATAGCGCCCCAGTCTCCCTTTGTCTGCCCACAAAAGCAGCTGTTTAACTACAGGGGCAATTTTGTTGTGTTCATTGCTCTACAATACTCTTAGGGCGATATAACGGTTACCCTGTTTAATAATATTATTGTCAACCTTATCTGTGTCTAAATGTCGTGAACAGCTCATTGTCATCAATGACTGAGTCAAGTACATGGCTGCATAATCTCATAATAATAATGCAGCTCAGTATAAAGAGTGGTTCAACAACACCTTTAGTAGTGGTTCAATGTTAGTGACCCAGCCTTTACGCAGCACTCACAGTGATGCAGCGACATCCGGACACAAGAAGATGTGCTAAGTGTCCTGATGAATAAAACTCCTTTGGGTTTAATGACAACTACATTTCCTATTAACCAAATAATATACAAGTAGAGTGCTTTTCTTTATTAAATAAGAGAGTTTTGCAATTTCAGCATTTTAAACGCCGGTGCTATGGTGCGATGTAACAGCAGCCACTTGATGCATGTTGTTAACGACTATATACTCAAGGAAATCCCTTTCTCTATTTATCTTCCCATCTGTGAGTATCATCAGGAGCTCTGTATCAATGGCTCAGAGTTGCTGTGACTCTGTACCATCAACCAATTTTTTTTTTTTTTTTTTAAACTTTATTTATTCGTTTTCGTTTGCATGAACAAAAATAAGCATTGTATTTGTGTCTTAGATCGCTTTTACATCAGTGTAAAAAGTCAATTCACATTTACATCATTAACATTACATTTGGCAGCCTGTGGAACTAGAAACAAAAACTGTAAAAATCAATACATGTACAGGTTATCAGAATAAGCAGTAATAGGGGGGGGGTCTCACACCGGACACTAATCCCAGTAGAAATCTGTTGGGGCGCCATCTGCACCCCGGAGACGAGCATGCCCTCACTTTACCATTGGCCGCATTGGCAATAGGGCGGAGGTGTTCCGCAGTAGACTGCCTACCCCACCCCCTCTGGCACCAAACCCCGTTGCAGGGATCGGTCAACCTCCTGTCGTACTGCCTCAATGTAAGACCGGTAAGGATCCCATATGTCCTTGGGACGGGACGAACTGGGCAACGTAGTGGCATAGATTTCACTGTTGACATTGCAATAAGCTAAACTCCTCAACCAGCTCTGTACAGTTGGGGCCGACCTGCGGCCCCAATGAATAGCTATCTCACGTTTAGCCAGGAGCAATCCCAGTGCAGCAAATCGCCTGACTTTTTTAGGGAAGTTAACGGTATAACCCAAAAGGGCCACCTCCGGGTTAGGAGTCAAGGCAAGATTGATTATCTTCCCTAATATGAGGTGTATGTGCTCCCAGTAGTGATGTATTTTTGGACATGTCCAGGTGAGGTGTACAAAATCCGCATTGGGAGCGGAGCATTTACGACAGTTATGCGATTGGGTGGGGTCAATCTTGTGTGCTAGCACTGGTGTGAAATAGATGCGCCGTAAAAATTTGAAGTGTAGAAGCTTGTGTCTGCTGTTTAACGAGACGTCTCGTGTGACTGCGCAACATGCAAGCCATTGATCGTCCGTTATCGTGAGTCCCAAGTCGGCCTCCCATGCCCCGCGAACCTTACTGTCGTCCACTGGCTTCAGCGCCATGCATGCCTTATAGAGTAGTGAGATGAGATGTGTGTTGTCTTTGTGCTCAATAACCCTGGTGAGAGGTGGAAAGGAGACTGGCTCTAGCGGAAAGGAAGGGAAGGTGGAACGTAGGGCAGAGCGGATGCGTCCCATGACGAATCTGTCCATAGTGGTTCCTGACTGGAACCGATCATCGTCTGCGAGGGAGAATACGTGGCCGTCCGGGTATAGGTCGCCTACTCGTGCGATTTCAAATTTAGCGAGAGTGCGTTGCACCAGCCGTTCTCCCGTGATTGGTATTAAGCGTGGGTTTATAACGGGCAGAGCGGAGGAATACAGAGCTGTCGTGCCTGTGTATCGGCATAGCTTCTTCCACGCCCAGCTGGTGGTGGAAACGGTTTGGATGTCCAGTGGGTCTCTGGGAAAGCCCGTAGGGAGTATGGCCGCAAGTTGCTCTGGGAGTACAAAGTCGGCCTCCGGGCGTAGGTAAGGAATCCGGGCATCCGGGTGGTACCATGAATGAGCGTAGCTGCACTGGGACACTAAATAATAAAGCTGCAAGTCTGGGACATTGTAACCCCCTCTCTCATATGGTAAGGTAAGGACTTCCCACCGGACACGTGCCTGCCCCCTCCCCATACCAATCGGGTTAACAGGGTGCGGAGTGTGTGAAAAAATGCATTGGTGAGTGGGATAGGTATATTATTAAACAGATACAGAAATTTAGGGAGAATTATCATTTTGAGAAGCGATACCCGACCAGCTAGGGACAAGGGTATCCGCAGCCATTTCTCTATTTGAGTTGTAAGTGCGGCAATGGCTCGTCCATAATTGAGATTTATCATCTGGGCAGCCTCTAAGTGAATGTGAATTCCTAAATATTTCACTGATTCCGCACACCACTCTAAGGGGAATTCACATTCCCATTGTGTCGTGCTGGCTGTCAACGGCAATATTACCGATTTATGCCAGTTTATCCCTAATCCTGAATAGCGGCCAAATCGAATTATTTCTCTAATTAGTTCGTGCAAATTCTCCTGCGGGTGGCGAACATAAAGGATTGTGTCGTCCGCGTACAGAGACACCAAGAGAGGGCCAGTGTTAAATTGTAAGCCCCTGTGTAAATGTCGTTCCTGAAAGTGCCGTATCAATGGGTCCATGGCCAATATAAATAACAATGGAGACAGTGGACAACCCTGCCTGGTGCCCCGGGATAATTGAAAGGGAGCGGAAAGCGTACCGTTTAACCGCAACCGCGCAGTTGGATTGGTGTACAATAATGTGGTGGCGTCGATGAAGCCCATGGGCATGCCCATGCGCCTCATAACCGAAAGAAAGAAGGGCCATTCCAATGTGTCGAAGGCCTTCTCCGTGTCCAAGAGTACGGCAGCAGCCGGGGTGTCAGGATTAATCCTGTGCAGTACCGAGAAAAGCGTTCTGAGATTTAGGGATGTTGATCGATGTGGCACAAAACCAGATTGAGCCGGAGAAATAATAAATTCCATTAATTGGGACAGCCTATTAGCGATCACTTTGGCTAGGATCTTGTAATCTAAATTCAATAGGGATAGGGGCCTGTATGAACTGCATTGTGTAGGTTCTTTGCCCGGTTTGGGAAGGAGGACTATGACAGCTTCCCTAAGTGTAGGAGGAAGTGATTGTGTCTCCAGTGCCTCGGCATACACCTCAATAAGCTGCGGGGCTAGTAATTCTTTATATTCTTTGTAAAAGTCCCCAGATAAACCATCCAATCCGGGCGCGGACGAACCGCGAATGGTCTCTATGGCCAAAAGCACATCCGCAACTGAGATGGGCTCCGCCAGGAAGTCCTGCATGTGTTTTTCAAGGTACACCAGGGATATCTCATTCAGATAGGCCTCTTGGGCCTTGTGATCGCTCCCAATAGTGGAGGAGTACAGTGCAGTAAAATATTCCAGGAACCGGGACTGAATGTCCGCCGTAGAGGTGTACACGTGTGCTTCTGGGGAATGTAGTTCAGTGATATAGGTTTTATGATACGGGGGGCGTAGGAGTTGGGCCAACACCCTGCCCGGTCTGTCGCCCTCACCGTAGCGGCGGGCAGTCTGATATTTCCCCAGATATAAGATCTCCCTGTCGGCCGTTTCCCTATACTCCTCCATTAACACCAGTCGTCTGTTCTCATAATTAGAATGTGCGTGGCATGTGGTGTCACTATCTAAGGCCAGGAGTTCGCGCTCTAAACGCGCCAATGTGTTACGGAGATCCCGGAGGACTCCCGCATGCTTCGCTATACACGTGCCCCTTATAACAGCCTTAAACCCCTCCCACAGTGTCGCCCTCGTGGCCACCGAGCCCGTGTTTATGGCAAAATAGTCCTCTATGGCCTCCCGAATTTCTTCCTTGAACACCTCATCGAGCAATGCATGGCTGGGGAAGCGCCACTGGCGTTCGAAGCCCTCTAGCCGGGGGATCCGAAGGCACAGCGTCACCGGGGAGTGGTCAGAGTAAGTTCTGGGAAGGGTCCCGACCGTCTCGCACCAGCCATAGATGTCTGGGGTGAGTAGCCAATAATCAATCCTCGTCCAGGTATTGTGTTGACCTGAATAGTGGGTGTATGCGGTAGAGTTGGGGTTTCGTCTGCGCCAGACATCCAACAGTGTGAATCGGGCACAGAGATCCAGTAGTGCTCGACGGGATCGTGACTTAGTGTCAGAGGCCTTTGAGGTGCTGTCTAGTTCAGGGTTAAGTAGGAGGTTAAAGTCTCCACCAACAATTAGTGTCTGCGGGGGTAGTCGCATGAGCTGTGCCTGCAGGGAATGATAGAAGTCGGGGGAGTCAGTGTTGGGTGCATAAATACATAGCAGTGTAATGTTCCTGCCCGCTAGGGTCCCAGACACTGCGATATATCTACCCCCATCGTCCTGGAACGTTGAGCTAACATGAAAGGGGACTCGCTTATGTATTAGGATGGCGGCGCCCCGGGCGTAGGAACTGTAATTGGCAAAATACCGATGTGCCCCCCAGCTGGCCCCAAAGTGTGTGGAGTCCGTAGTTGGGAGATGGGTCTCCTGCAAGTAAGCAACATCTACCTTGTGTCTAACTAAGTACTGCAACACCTGTCTACGTTTTCGTGTATCGTTAAGACCCCGTACATTCCAGGACATAAGTGAAAGATCAGAGGGACCTGCGATATTACCAAACCTGGCCATCGATGCAAAAGAACAGCGTCAATGTTGTATTGAAAATAAAACTGCCAATTATGTGCAATAGTGAATGACTACTAACAATACTTGAGACCCAATTTCCAAAGTGAAATATCCCCCCTCCTCCCCCACCCAACCCCACCCCAACCAGGGAAGGGCCATTTCCCAATTAACAAAGAACAGAAAGTACCAAAATGTCACACAGTAGAATGCTAAACCCAAAAGAGGTACCCTAGATCAACCCAAACTTTTCTCGATGGATACACCAAGGGGGCGGCAACGCCCGGCTAGCTGTCAGCTAAATTGCAATGTTTTCTAAAAGTGTCAAGAACATATTCCCAAAAAGAGGAAAAACACAGTTGAACCTGTGAGGGTGAGACGTCACCCGGTCCCAGCGCTGGAGAAGAGCTCAGCACTGGCGTCGGATCCGCTATGCGAAGGGGAAGGGCCGGTCACTGCTCCGTCGGAAGGTAGCTTGTTCTGTTTATACATACGGCAGAACTCTTGTGCTTCAGTTGGAGTATCAAAGATTCTAGCCCTGCTGTCCACGTCGACCCTCAACCGGGCCGGGTAGAGCATGCCATAACGCAGCCCCAGATTTCTCAAAGCAGCCTTGACCCCGTTGAATTTACGCCGTGCGTCTTGTACCATGGTTGTGAAGTCCGGGTAGAATGAAAGTTTTGAGCCCTGCCAGTCAATGTCGCCTTTTTCTCGTGCCATGCGAAGTGTTGCGTCTCGGTCTCGGAAATTCATGACCCGGGCCACTATGGGCCTGGGAGGCATACCAGGCCTGGGGCGAGGGCCTAGGGATCTATGCGCCCTCTCGATCACAAAGCCGGCTGTGAAGGAGTCCTTACCAAAAAGTCCGAGCATCAGTGTCTCCACAAACAGGTCCATGCGGCCAGTGGGGGTTGTCTCCGGGACCCCAATAATGCGGAGGTTGTTGCGTCGACTACGGGCTTCAAGGTCCTCATTTTTCATGGTCACTTCCTTCAGGATACACTCAACCCTTTCCAGACGCTTCACCGATTGCGCGGTCCCATCTTCTATATCTGATATACGAGCCTCAGCCACATCGAGCCGCCGGTCGTGTACTTGGATTTTAGCGCCCATGCTGGAGATACTTTTATCCAGCAGATCGAAGCGGGTATCCAGTGCTTTGAAGCCAGCTCTCATCTCCCGGAGCAGGGATGCAGTTGTGTCCGCTGGAGCGGCCTCCCGGTCTGGCTGGTGCACCGACTCGGCCATGGGTAAGTCCTGTGGAGGTGCGGGCTCTGCAAGCTTCTCGAAAGGCAAAGTTTTTTGCCTCAGGTCTTTGCGGCCCATGCCGCGGCAGAGTTGCGTTACAGGAACCTGCCCGGCGCTGTATTTGCACAGGATCTCAGAGCGGCGTGTCGGGGTCGTGGACGCCTGGGTCAACAGCCGGAGCCGGCGGAGCCCGGCTGAGGGGGGGGACAGCCCGAATCCGGCTCGCCGCGGACGCGGCAGAAGGCAGCACCCCGAAGGGGACCCGGACAGGAGATCGCGGAGCCCCGTACGTGTGTGGGAGCCCCAAGCGGCTCCAGCGCCGACCACCGGCCTCTCACGACCAACCACCCTCCGATAATGTAAAGAGCCGGCCGGAGGTGCAGGCCGCCGGCCCCGATCAGGGGGGGCGCACCAATCCAGCAGGGCAACACCGAAAAGCAGCGCGGCTCCCGCAATGCGGGGGAGGGCAGCAGATCACATCCCCCGGCAAGGCCCCTGGTCCGGTAGTGGCAGATCGCCGCACACAGGCCTCACAGCATCAGCGCCGAGGCCCCCAGCCCCCGTCCCGCAATCCAAGCATGAGAGCAGCAGTGGCGGGGGGGCGGGGGGGACAGCGCGCCTCACCAGTGACCCGAGGCCGCAACAGGCCGTCAGCAGCCCCACAGTCCTCGGTCTCGTGTTGATGGCAGCTCCGCTCAGCAGAGAGGCAGTCGGGCGCGAGGTCCGCGGCCAGGTCGGGCGCCCCTATTCAGCTCGTCGCCACTGACGATTGCAAGCATCGATCAAGGCCACTGTTGCACCGGTGGGATCCGTGCATCTTGCGCTGTGTTCCGCTGCGGGGTTCCAGGATCAAAAGCTGTTGCAAGTGGGGGAATATGTTATTAAGCTGACTACGCCAGACGGAGCTTCAGTGCCAGGCGGCCATTTTCGTCGCCGGCTTGGCCACGCCCCCATCAACCAATTATTTTAACACAAATCGGCAACTTCGTACAACGCCATACTCCAACTGTATTGTGACTTACTGACAGTGCTTAATTTGTAAATAAATAAGTGCCAGGGCCCTCGTCAGGAGGCCACTGCAGCTTGCACCACCCATAGCCCCGACCAGCGCTGCCAGTGACAATACCAACACAACTACTAATCATCATACACCTACAAGTATAACATTGTAAACTATTCCAGGCCCCCAAAAGTATAAGAATGGCTTGGGTGGCAGGTATTCGTCATTTTTAAAGTATATTGAATTAATAAACAACTGTTGTTGTGCAGATCTCCAAATTAGACAAAAGGCCCCACCATGTGGCAGACTGTCATAAGTGCTGGTGGTGACAATTAAGTGCTGGTGCTGAGCACCGGAAACCACAGGCTCAAATTAAGCACTGGAGTTGCATTTAAAATACTAGGTGTTGTCCACAACCTGAGGTCACTGGTAGATTTGGTTTTGTAGCTGCAGAGATGTTCTGTAGTGTCTTGATTAAGCGTAGCATAAAAGCTAGTAAGGAGTGAAGCATGTAGGGGTAAGTCTGAAATGGTGAGGCACAACATTGGTGGGGAAAGGTGTGTTATAGGAGGCCCACAGCCATGCAGCATGTATTCACACAATGTTGTATGACATCACTCATTGCATGTTCTATGTCACCATTGACAACATCACTGCAACGTCTGAAATTACATCATTGATAACTCTGTATGGCGGGGGATCAAGTTATTTAGGGCATGAGTTATAGTTACTTGTGATAAATATAAGTGGTGAATTTCAGTGGTTTTCTTTGCTTTAAAATAGTATGATTTAACTGACATTTTCACCTATTTATAATGTCTCTTTAACCTTTGCTTTTTTCAGTGAATTTCAAAGGTTTCTTTCAATGCCTAACTATAGCTGTCACTCAAACTTTTTTTTCTCAATGAATTCATGTACATACTTACCTTATATACTTACCATGCGTGGTAAAGGCATCTGCCTGGTAAAGGCATTGCATGACTGTGTGGTAAAGACTGTTTCCTTCTTGCAAGCCACTAAACTTACCGAACCGGCAGAGAGATAGAGGGGAGGCGGATTGCAGAGTAGTGAAAGAGAGACTGAGAGAGAGAAAGAGACATGCATGGCAAGCAGATCATGAATAACTGATGAGAAATTAGAACAGGCAGTGGAGCATCATTAGAGACATTTAAGGCATGGGCATAAAGGGCAATTGCCCATGGCCCCCTCCTTCCAAGGGGCCTAGGGAAAGTGAACTTTCTCTCTATTGGATTTCTGTCTATTCTGTTTCTCTGTCTAAACCTCCAAGAAGAGACCACTACCTCTAACTCTATCTACCCAGCATCATCTTAAGGAATTTTGGGGTCCTAGGCAATACATATTTCAGCAGTTTTTGTGTAACTCTGTTGAAGTTTAACATATAGTATTGTTTGGCATAGGGTGTTCTTGGATTAGCAGTAAATCCCCTAATGAAATTCAAATTTGTACATAAAGGGCCCCTAAAATATGTCTTGCCTGGAGACCCAAAATCCTTAATTAGACCAATAGTGGTAAGTGAGCCATTGAAATTTCGAGCCAGACTCTAGCCTGAAGTCTGGCTCTGGATCAGTTCGAGGACCTGTTGGAACCTCAAGCCCATAACGAACCAAGCTTTCATGTGTCTACTCACTGCCATCCTCGCTGTACCCAGGATGTGGAGTTATGGATAAAGATGCCCACTTTGGAACTGAGGAACCAGGTTCGAGTCTCAGCATCAGCTCAACATCCTGTCATTCTGGGCAAATCACTTAATATACCCATGCCTAAAGAAATACAAAATGAATATGATCTTGTGTAATGTAACTAGTGCTCATGTATAGCACTCCGGTACCTTCAGGTCGAGTGAGCGCTATAAAAAAAGCTGCAGAAAAATGCACAAAGAAGTAAAAACAAGGCATTATCATAAAAAGGAAAGACAAATGGATGCCCATTTAGTGGATGATTTGTACAAAGTCTGTCCAAACAACCTGATAAATCGCAGCTTCCCTGCTTAAATTGCGTGGTCCTAGGTAAATACTTTATTTCACCAAATCTTCTATTTCTTCCTAATCTCGTATGAAAGCACTTTCAAATGTGTGATTTCTGAATACAAAAACACAAAAATACAAAAACATATTGTGTTTGATTTAATAGTCTATAATGTTGCTGTAGCATAATATAGGCCACATACAGGGTTGACAACTGTCTTGCCTCTCGGTTCACTAATCGTTCTGTTGCCATAGTGGGCAGGAATGGGTCTGAGTAATTCTCAGTGCAGTATGGTAATGTGACATATTAATGACAAAGCTTCCACGTGTTAAAGAAATACACTTTTTGGATTTTGAAGAGACGTTATCATTTTATAAGTGATGTTTGTTGTCTGATTTACATGTTAGACATTTTCAGGGTTTGGCTCATACCCAGGCCCTAAGAGCCAAGCCAGACCCTTGGCTCAGCTCTGGTTTGGCTCTCCCTGTTAATTTGTTGACTCGCCCACCTCTGGTAACAAAACAGGTCGAAGTGTGGAAATCGAACACAGAATATACTAAGGAAAAGACAAAAAAGGATCATTAGAAATGAAAGAAATCCATCCGTTTGTAACAGTAACTACTAAAAAGACAGAGGACAGCCGGAATGAAAATAAATACAAAATTCTGACAGAATGCATGTCGGCACTGGAACAATGACTGTGAGGTCAACAGTGGCACTGGAACCATTATTGACAGGAGGTAACAAGTGTAACCTTTTTAATTCTAACCCAAGGTGTAGGATAAGATGTTTCTAACCGAGTTACAATGTATCACATGCTTGTTTCTGAGATGTGTACATTGGTTGCGTCACACATATTGTTATATTAGACACATTTTATCTACATGCAGTTGGAGAGGAAAAACTCTTCCAAGTTTATTTGAAACGTGTGCACAATTGTTACCATATGGTTGGGAGGACATGTATGGTGAGCTTGCCTGGTGATTGTCTTAACATTTGGTGTGCTCTCATATTGCTCCTCTTGCACTGGTAAGGCTCTGTGAAAATGGGTGTCTGTAGAAATATTGGTTTGTTTGAATGCTGTGTGCCTGCTAACAATAATGTAGATTGTGCACTACACAAATGCTAACTCATAATATGTTGTGTGTTTGTATTACACAAAGCCAAAACTACCAGCTGTGCCAAAGCTTGTTTTCTCCTACCGTCACAGTTGAAATCATTGTTATGTGCATTAGGTTGCGATTATTCAATTATTGTGGTACTTCCTTATCAAACACCCAAGGCGTGCCAAAATGTATTCATGGATATATCTGGTGTTTTGGTATACCAAAAGATCTGCACTACCCTCTCCTGCACTCCCCTTTTCGTGATTAACTTTTCTGGTAGATGTGTACAGTCCCATTTCAGGGGGATTTCATTGAACCACCCACTTTTGTGACAGTGGGTGATGTTTCATATTCCTGGCATCGGACCTGCTCGGTGGCGCTCTTGGCAGAGGGGCCTGGTTGTTCCCGCTCACCACGTTGGACTCGCTGCTGGCATGAGTGGTCACCTTCCTGGTGACCACTTACTTGGTCTGGATAGTGGAGAACGCTGCGGTGGACTTCTTCTGGCAGTTTGGGTCAGCCCAAACGATTCCGTGGTGGTGGTAGTGGTGTGACAGACTCTTATCTCCCAGGTGCTGGATGGCCATGGGACGTTGCATGAAGCAGGCTGATCAACTAATGGCCCGTGAAAGACTGCCCTGAGAAGAGTGAGGTGACTGCAGTGTCAGAAGCATCTAGAAGCAGCACCTACAGTCCAGACTTTTGAAGCTGCTTCTTTACCTATCTAAGATGGTGATTATAGTGCTTTCCCCTTTGAGAGCCCATTCTGAGATGGCCACCAGCTACCAAGTGGCCATCCACTTCCTGGTTCATGTACCTTTCCTGTAAAATGAGGCTTGAAGATATTCTTGATGTGTAGCAACGCGTTTGAGCACTTGTTGGCAGATCTCTTGTCTCCATGATTACATACTTGAGCCTTTTTGCCAGTTCACTGTTGATATGGACTTTGATGGCCCTGTTTATTCAGCCCTGTGCTGCGCTTTGCTTTCTTCCAGTCTTTTTTTCTCCTTCTCCTGGTTCCGCTCCAAGAATGCTCTTGGATTCTCTCTGGTTCTCATTAAGACCCTGGTTTTTGTGCCTTATGGTAATTTGGGACCCCTCGTGCAAACACCTATCTTTTGGCATGGATTTGAGCAGTACACCGAAACATTGACTTCAGGAAGGTGTCACACATACCAAGACCAAGGTTAAAGATGTACAGTCACGTTCAACCAATAGCATGTTTATAGCTAAACCTGCTATTGGCTTGCTCCTGCTCGCATTCATAGTTACAGGTGAGTTTGATCTTTTGTTATTCAGTGTAGAAATGATAGATATAGAAGAAATACTCATTGGTTTGTTATACAAACATAAAGAGTGAATTGCATCTCAGATCCAGTATTACACATCGACGAATGTTAACCTACAGCCTGTAACGATTTGTTTTAACATCACATTCTAATCAAGTGCCAAAAGTACTGCCAAAATAATTTCTTTGTCCTAGGGTTGACCCATTAGTAATTTTTGTTGGTACTTATCACTGTACATAAACAATATTTTCTTTCACTTTAATTTTAATTTTATTGTAGATACAACTTTGTGACTACATAGAGAAGATGCCTGGTCCCATATGGACAGATCAAATATAGTTAAAGTATATTTAATATAAATAAAAGTGATGTAAATCTGTAGATCAGACATAGAGGAGGCCAACTGAATTATGCACAGCAACAAATAAAGGCAAGAACCCCAAATGGGGTTAACATGAATATAGAAGGCAATCCCCTAAGATCTAAAAAACAAAAAAAACAACAACAAAAAGTGGCATTTTAATTCTATATGATGAGGGTTTTGTTGGCAGCTGTGCAGACACTGTCTGCTATGAATAGCCCTGCCACTCAGGAAACATTGTCACCCAGTAAAGCGGTTTATCCCATTTTCTTTTAGAAAGACCTTTTTCACACATTAGAAACAAACCACAACAAACCACAAACAGAACACATCAAAGTTTCCTGTCATAAATCATACCCTTCTGTCACACATAGAAGACTTTTTTTCTCTCAAAACAAAACCTGTCAAAGAAGGCCTCCACAACCTATTTAATAGTTCCTTTGAACACCAATGTGTTTCGGCTACACATCGAAACGTCCGTCCCGCATTAAACCATATGTTAGGCATAAAAATCTGCATTTAAGCATATATCAAATAAAATAATTTTCACACACAAAAAAATTCTGTCAGTCTACAATCTTGTGTTGCACGTTTAGGACATGGCTCACACATTGAAAACTATAGCTATATATCAAAGACTTGTGTCACACACCAGAACCTTCCATCAAACTTAAAGCCTATTTATGTATATAAAACACTTGAGTTTCATATCAAAGCCTGAAGTCATTCATCAAAGAGCTGCTGTGACACCACTATCATGGATCAAGTACTTCCGTCATACATAGAAGTGCTCTGTCAGACCTCAAAGTATTGCTGACTAAGTACGTGATCCGCTTTGCATGTGACCAGCAGCATTTCTTTAAAATGTTTCGTTTCAGTTCTTCCAAGATGACGGATAAAAGTCACTAAAAAGTGCTAGACTCGTCTTCACCTGAAGCCGGTCCTCTGAATTTCATATTTCCAACTTTCATTGCAATGCCAGCATATCGAACAGTCACAGCAGAAGCCTCGTCAGCAATAGCAGCTCCCAATATTCAGCACCTGTGATGTGGGAGAACAGTTAGTCATAATAATTATAGTAATAACACAGATGCATTGAACACAAACATAGCCTATAACACATGTTATATAGAATATTTCTATTCCAATAAGAGTTATTACTTGTCAACAGAATGGTACTCAAGGGTTTGCAAACAAAGAACACTAGAAAAAGAGTTTATTAGGATCCAGTCAGACGCTTAGGGCCTGATTTAGAGTTTGTCGGCTGGGTTACTCCGTGATGGATATCTCGCCCGCCGTATTACAAGTGCATTATATCCAATGGCACTTGTAATACGGTGGATGGCATATACGTCATGTTTGTGACGGAGTAACCCGGCGCTAAACTCTAAATCAGGCCCAAAGTTCTTTCTATTGTGCTTGAAAGTTACTCTAATGCATAAATTAATACATTCTATGAACCTGGAAGGGAAGAAAGGCGGAGTCAGCTTTGCTCACATTCAAACTCATGACCTGAAATTTACGCATGATCCCTGCAGGGGGCCCCAACCCAAATACTCAACTCAAACCTCAACTCTAGACCAAAGGGGGGGGGGAGTTGAAATGAGAAGAGCTAGAATGCATTGGGTCAAAGAGATAATGCAAATGGGTTTACAATACAGTTCTTCATACTTTTTTGCACAACTGGGCAGGTGTTTGGCACTGGCTGGACCAAGCCAGGGCTCAACATCCTGGGACATTCTACAGGCAGGCATGTGCTTCAAACACCACTGCATTGGTTGGTCTCAGCCTTATAATACATCATGAGCACCTCTTCAGAGCTGCCTCTAAACATGCTGCAAAACATAGCTCCAACGCTCCCTAACCGACTTGGCACTCTTGCATTGTTCTCTCACCTGTGCTGTTTCGTGGTGGAGCGTATGAAAGTCTACCAGCCACCACTGGGTTACTTGAAAATTAAACAGGGAATTTTTACTATGTTGCCGAGTTTTTACCACGGACGAGGAGGTGTTGTGTGGTGTAGTATGTCAAACATGAGTTAAAATTGACCAAATTAAATTCAGGACCGGATCTAGGTCAAGAAAATACCAGAGACTTTGATTATCTTTGTAAGCAGCAAATAATTTCCCCTGTGAAAAGAAGGATGAAACTATCCATTTTTCCTGGTGGCTATAATCCTTGCATCAGTCATGATATTGTGTAGTGATATAAAACAACTAGAGAGAATTATAAAAAAAAACTGAAGACAGAGGGAGCTGCTAGCCCCAATGGACTGCCCAACACGTTCTTCAAGCAAAATGTGGGCTTTTGGGCTAAGTACTTAATGCCTCTCTTCAATCACATTTATTCCTGGAACAGCGTACCAACGTCTTGAGAAGGGAACATCTTCCATCCAATATATAAAAATGGAAGTTACATGTCGCTAGGCAATTACAGACTGATAGCTCTAATAGACGTGGAAGCTAAACTCTATGCCACTTGCACCCTACAAGATCTACAAGTCTGGAAGAGGAGAAACGATTGATACCAAAAAGACAAACCGGGTTTTGACCCAGCATGGGAACGGCAACTAACCTAGCAACTCTGGGTATCTTGACAGAAAATGTAATAAGGAGGAAAACTAGGCTGTTTGCCTGCTTTGTTGACCTCAAATTGGCATTCGATCGAGTGCCGCCAAACGCCTTTGGTCAAAACTGAAAGAACAGGGCATGCCAGGGAAAACGCTCAATGCAATCACAGCTTTACACAGCGATACATGGGCCCAGGTAAAATTGGGAGATGGCAGCAGAATCACTTCAAAGATTAACACCAAAATCGGCCTTAAACAAGGGTGTGTTCTGGCCCCAAGATTGTTCAACTTATATTTAGTCAACATGAACAGCTACCTGACAAATATTGATAGCCACCCACCTATTCTGGCAAATGAAAAAACTGTATGCTTGCACTATGGCGATGACATTGTCGTGTTAAGCCAAACACCAGTCGGCTTGCAAACAGTGATCAACACACTGGCAAATTAAATCGAGCAACAAGGACTGGAGTTGCACCTCCGGAAAACCAAAGTGGTGCCTCTAGTGGACTTCAAATACAATAAGCACAAGTGGTTTATTAAAGGCGAATAAGTTGAGTCAGCACATTCATATAAATAAAAAGGGATCACCTTGGGGCGCCAACTGTCGTTTAACAACCATACTACGATCTTACAAGCAAAAGCATAGTCTTTAATATTTGCCTTCAAGCTTTTGAAAAAGAAATTGAGTGGTCTGTTACATAGCCATCTCTTGACCACGATGGCAGCACAACTTCTACCCGCCCTGATGTATGGTCTGGAAATATAGTATGGCAAGGAGATAGCAATCTTAAATCAGCTTCAAACAAAGGTCTATAAAGCAGTCTTCAGTCTTCCCAAAGCGTCACCCCCCAGCCCAGGTACGCTTGGAATTCGGTCTCCAAAACCAGAAATATCAACAAATCAACACCTTTGTGAAATTGTGTTGGAGACTTCGTGCCGAGGAGAGTGGAATCTTGAATTATCTATGTTGGCTTGAGATAAAGGCGCAAATGGAGAGAAAACAAGCCAACTCATGGGGTGCCTATCTTGAGAAAGCTCTGGTAGACCTAGAGTTACTAGAAGCATGGGACAGCAAGATGGGTCAAGCTGCATTTGCCAAGATAAGTAATTTTACATCAAAAAAGTTGTCACTCCTACAAGATAATTGCACAGTGGCGGCACTCATGGGCAGTGATAAACTCTTATAACACCTTGAGGCCTCAAGCATACGTCACTGCGCCCTTCCATCCAGCAATTAAACAGAGTTTTATGCTCTTTCGTTTTGGCTTATTTGACCCCAAAGACCTTCTCCCTAAATAGAAGGGTGGGTATCCAAACACAAATTGCTGATTATGCGGCGACAAATTGGAATCAATAAGTCATATCATGTGCACATGCCCTTAAGTCATGGCACAAGGGAAGATACTCATCAAGCCAATCTTCCTGGAGCTGAAAATGCGTACCTGTACGCAAGCGGTCATTAGCTGGTTGGGCGACTCTTGCATTCCACTGGTATGCCGAGGAGTAAAATGTGTTATCCTGGTAAGTAATCTCCTCCGTAGAGCTGACCAACACCTATAGATTTCAGCGCAAAGTCAAGTAAACCCTAGGGCAACAAAAAGATAATAAACTTCCCGGTTACCAGTTTTTTTAGCTCCCACCCGGCAACATGTATAGTTTCAACCCATGTGACACCTCAAAATAAGAGACGGTAAACCTGGGAACACAGGACATGGACCAATCATAAAAGAGATCACGTCCCAGAATGTCATAGTATTATTTTACAATGGACTTTATTTTAGTATAATGCTGCCATTTCTGTCATAATTTTAACATAAAAAAACAAGCATTTTTTTAATGCAATAGGTCGCGCATTCACACGAGTTTGAGCTATTGGCATTGTAAATGACAATGCCTTTTATTTATGTTTTGAGTTTTAAAACATAAATAAAAGGCATTGTCATTTACAATACTAATAGCTTAAACTCTCGCAAATGCGAGACCTATTGCACTGCAATAAAGGGCCTTCTTGACCGCTTGTTAGATTGTAAACATCAGAGGAAGAGACACAAAGTGTGAAGTGAGAGTTACATATGATCCGAGATATAAACACTAACAAAGCGCTCCAACACCTTTCGCTCTGTGATTACACTGTCGCGGCTCAGGAGGAAGAGCGGGAGGGGGGGCTATTTCCTGCCCTTCCGTGATTTGAGTGTGCAGTGTGGCACTGCGTAACGTCATTGCTATCTTTGGCATAATAAAAACACCCCAGCTGTAGTAGGGCCCTGGCTTCACCTCCTGTTGCAGGGCGGGCTGTGCTTTATGGCAGGCATTGAGGGAGGGATGGTCTCAGCTGCAGCTCCGGCCTCATACAGTGCCCCTGCTATTACTACTGAGCGAGAGGCGCTGAGGTGGTGGTATTGGTATTGGTAGTGGTGGTGGTGCTATTGGTGGTGGTGGTATTGGTGGTGGTGGTATTGGTGGTAGTGGTATTGGTGGTGCTGGTATTAGTGGTGGTGGTGGTGGCATTGGTGGTACTGGTGGTAGTGGTATTGGTGGTGGTATTGGAGGTGGTGGTGGTATTGGTGGTGGTGGTGGTATTGGTGGTGATTTTGGTGGTGGTGGTATTGGTGGTGGTATTGGTGGTGGTGGTATTGGTGGTGGTGGTGGTATTGGTGGTGGTGGTAATGGTGGTGGTGTTATTGGTGGTATTGGTGGTGGTATTGGTGGTGGTGGTGATACTGGTGGTTGTGGTATTGGTGGTGGTGGTATTGGTGGTGGTGGTATTGGTGGTGGTATTGGTGGGGGTGTTATTGGTGGTATTGGTAGTGGTGGTGGTATTGGTGGTGGTGGTATTGGTGGTGGTATTGGTGGTGGTGGTATTGGTGGTGGTGGTGGTATTGGTGGTGGTGGTATTAGTGGTGGTGGTGGTATTGGTGGTGGTGGTGGTATTGGATGTGGTGGTGGTATTGGATGGTGGTGTTATTGGTGGTATTGGTAGTGGTGGTGGTATTGGTGGTGGTAGTATTGGTGGTGGTGGTATTGGTGGTATTGGTGGTAGTATTAGTGGTGGTGGTGGTATTGGTGGTACAACATTTTTTTAATGCAATAGATCGCGCAATCACGCGAGTTTGAGCTATTGGCATCGTAAATGACAATGCCTTATATTTATGTTTTGGGTTTTAAAACATAAATAAAAGGCATTGTCATTTACAATACTAATAGCTTAAACTCTCGCAAATGCGAGACCTATTGCACTGCAATAAAGGGCCTTCTTGACCGCTTGTTAGATTGTAAACATCAGAGGAAGAGACCGGCCTGCGACGTCTTTAAAGTAGTGATAAATAGTGCAGTGAAGAAGATATGTAAGTGTTGTAAATTACACAGACACAAAGTGTGAAGTGAGAGTTACATATGATCCGAGATATAAACACTAACAAAGCGCTCCAACACCTTTCGCTCTGTGATTACACTGTCGCGGCTCAGGAGGAAGAGCTGGAGGGGGGGCTATTTCCTGCCCCTCCGTGATTTGAGTGTGCAGTGTGGCATTGCATAACGTCATTGCTATCTTTGGCGTAATAAAAACACCCAATCTGGGTGAAACGCCAACTCAGGGAGCTAGAGCTGCCGTACTCACTGCTGTTTCCTGCTAGGCTGCGGGTGGTCGTGAAGGGTAAAGCTCGCTTCTTCGACTCCCCGGCAGAAACGTGGGACTGGCTCGAAGAAACTGGACTATGGACAGGAACGAGACCGACAGATCCAGAGCCAGACGCCGCTGCAGGCAAAAGGAACGGACGACGCGGACGGCGAAAGGCACTACATGGGTCAACACCAAGAACAGTAGCCCCAAGCCCAGAGAAAATGCGAATGGAACGTCAGAATGTGTTAGAGGCGGTCACAACACTCGGCACCCCGAGCGCTAAAGATCGCCTGGATCCCTTCGAACATCCCATGTTGGTAGCGAGCGGCTCGTCGTCACCATCAACAGACATTTCCGATGACCTTCGCCTGCCGGTGGTCACACAGCAAACCGCCGACGACATCCTAGGATGAGAACATTATTGTACTGAACTTGATGGCGGACCGCCCACGCAAGTAGCCCGTTGTTTGTTAATATGATTCTGTTTATAATGTGCGGGGGCGGAGGCAAGCCAGTCATGCTACTGTCTGTACACGCCCATTAGACATTATCCAGGCGCCACTACGCTTATAACCAGACATCTTGTGAATCTCCTTGCAGGCAGTTACTAGATACGCAAAGGTCCTTACATCTGAGTCCGAACACCACTAACTCCACAGGCTAAACTGACGGAACCCTTCAGCGGCACACCACACACTTAGGGTAAGGAGGGGACAGCCGCAGTACGATGTTACTTACGTACACACCCCACCAGGCCTCACATTGACCTAGTTTCTACCTTTGCATGATCACAGAAGTTTGGACGGACAAACACGCAAAGTTCGCCCTGGACGTTATGTTGTCCACAGTTCACACATTGTTATTGTTACAACAGACCGGTGCACAAACGCTCGACCACATCCCGTACTCACTGAGGCATACCCCATCCCTGCCTTCCCCGTTGACTAAACACTCTAGCGATGACGCGAGTTAATATACTGACATGGAATATACGCGGCATGCACACTCCCACACGGCGATACTCTGTATTTGCTTATCACCAGAGACACTCGGTTGGAATCGCCCTATTACAGGAAACACACATGACACAACCGGAGTTAGAAAGACTACGCAGACGCTGGAGGGGGCAAGTGTATGGTACTGTGTACTCGGCCCACGCCAGGGGCACACTCATCTGGGTAAGAGCGGGCGTCCCGTTCGTTAGCACAGCCACGGTAATAGACCCTGAAGGCAGGTACACTATAGTACATGGAACGCTGAATGGTCAATCCATATTGCTGGCCTCAATTTATGCTCCAAACACCAATCAGGTAACATTCCTAACACAGCTGTCACTGGTGCTGACCCCCTATGCTGGGTTCCCCTGGTTACTGGGAGGTGATTTTAATTCAGTACTCAATGTGCACACTGATAGATCCTTTCCCCCTCTCCGTAAAACAACAGCGACACCAAATGCGCAGACACTCACAGACTGGCTCGCACACTGGGCACTGCTGACAATGTGGCGGGTCCTCCACCCCACTGAACGTATTTACTCCTACTACTCGGCGACGCATGATCTGCATGTACGACTCGATAGGGTGGTAGGGTCCCAGTCTCTGCTACCATTAGTCGAGAAATCGGAATACCTCGGGCGGACGCACTCTGATCACAACCCCCTGTGGTTTCAGCTCAGCTGGGAAGCTGATCGACCCCCCATACCCACATGGCGTCTCCAGCCCACTGCGCTGGAAGATTCTGAATTCCGCTCCTCACTAGGGACAGCCATCCTTACATACTTTGACCTCAACGAAGGTACAGCGAGTGATGCGCTGGTGGAATGGGACGCTCTCAAAACAACACTCAGGGGTCACTGTTTAGGAGCCACATGGAACATACGGAAACAACTAGCGACATCAATCACCCGCCTTGAATCCCAACTGCTACAATATGAACGCGAGGGGGAAGGAGGGGGCAGACACTCAATTCGTCTAGTAACCCTTCGGACACAACACGCAGAACTTCTTTAGCGCTTGCGGTGCTATAACTATGCAGCTCACACAGCCCGTACACACGCCACAGCCGATAGGGCAGGCCGCCTGCTCGCCTGGCTGCTAAAACAAGAGAGTACACGTGCTCCGATTGCAGCTATGCACACACCGGAGGGAGACTTAGTGTACACACAACGGGAAATTCACAAGGTCATGGTGGGTCACTATACACAACTGTACCGGTCGAGAGTTCACGTTGTGGGTCAAGACCTGGAGAGGTTTCTTGAGCAAACCCAGCTGCCAACAGCCTCGGGAACATATCAGGAGCTACTTAATTGCCCCATCACCCTGGAGGAGATAGGAGACGCGATCGCAACTATGGCATCTGGAAAACGCCGGGTCCCGATGGCCTACCCACTGAATTCTACAAGGCTTACCGGGAATCTTTGGTGCCATACTTGCACACGCTTTACACAACAGCGCTGGAGAAGGGCACGCTACCCCCCTCGATGCGCGAGGCGTACCTGGTGTCTCTGCTCAAACCGGACCGGGATCCCACATTCTTGGGATCTTATAGGCCGCTAGCGCTCCTCAATGTGGATTGCAAGATACTTGCCAAAGTACAAGCGGAGCGTTTGAAACCAGTGGTACCCGACCTAGTCCACAGTGACCAAAATGGTTTCGTGCCCAAACGAAGCACGTTGCTGAACCTGCGAAGGTTCTTCAGAGTGGCCGCAGACAGTATACAGGAATGGCCAAGAGCGGGATGCCTAATGTTAGACCTGAAAAAGGCATTTGACTACCTGGAGTGGAGCTACCTGGCGGCACTGCTGCAACGATATGACCTGGGACTGGGATTTCTGCAAATGGTGGGCCTCTTATACAAGGACCCCACAGCTAGGGTAAGGCTGGGTCCGTACATATCTCATGTCATACCAATATGTAGAGGCACCAGGCAGGGGTGCCCACTATCGCCGCTCCTGTTCGCATTGGCGATCGAGACCCTAGCGGCAGCATTGCGCGCAACACTAGGAGACGGAATACCCCTTGGCGATGCAGTACACCAGGTGTCGTTATATGCAAACGACCTGCTGGTATACGTGAGAGACATAGAAGATATTCCAGCCCAGCTGGCCCGCACCTTACAAGACTTTGCCACCATTTCGGGACTCCGGGTAAATGCCAGCAAGTCCTGTCTTTATGCGTTTGGGGAGGGGAGACAAGACCCGGGATACATCCTTAATGGTACGAAAGTACAGTGGAGAGAGGACACCTTCCGATACCTGGGAATCCAGATATACCGACAACCGGCAGACCTTTTTGATGGTAACCTGGGGAGGGCCCTCACGGCCATCAAGTCGCAAGTACGTTTCTGGATCACATTGCCGCTCACGGTCACTGGCAGGGTAGCACTGTCCAAAATGGTGATTCTCCCCAGACTACTATACTACTTTACTAACCTGCCTCTATATGTCCCTGCGACTTTCTTTGCCACACTCACTAAACTGCTAAGGGACCTCATCTGGGGGAGTAGCCAGCACAGGCTGACACTAGCGAAGTTATACCTACCCACGGACCAGGGGGGGCTGGCTGCGCCCTGCTTCGAACACTACTATTTAGCAGCACAGCTACAATGGATAGCCCGCTGGCTCGCGGATAAAGGTCGTGAAGACACAGCATCTACACTACCCCCGTGCTCCCTAGAGCAGATACTCACACTCTTCCATCCAGCCACCAAGTCTGCGAAGCCGACACCGCTCCTTCTGGCAGTGGCGTACAAGTGTTATCGCAGGAGCCTCTTCCTCACCAGAGCCTTGACCCCTTATGCGCCTGCGATACCACTGGAAGGCTCCCCTAGTGGGACACGGACGCTCACCTCTCTTACACTCACGCGAAGGCAGGATGCTGACATACAGACCCTGGGAGATCTATATCGGGGTGGCACACTCATTCCATATGAATCCCTGGTCGAAGACGAGGGATTACCACCGGGGCAATTCCTAATACACCGCTCGCTGATTGCGACCCTGACCGCTAAATGGGGAGACATGTCCATAGAGCCCAGCCAACACCTCACCATACAATACCTCCACGTTATGGGGCGAGGTAGACACCGGATCCGTTGGTTCGCGGCGTCACTGCGCACTCATGCGGCGATCACTCTAGAACCCCTCCGACGCAAATGGGAACTGGACTTGGGGAGGCAACTGGAAGATAGGGAATGGGAACGGGTATTGAAGAGTCCAGTGCACATACCCAGGAACATGAGGTTCTGACAAATACAACTGTTCATTGTGCATAGAGCATATCTCACACCGGAGCTGATCAATCGGTATTTCCACCGCACAGATGCAGTGTGCCCTAGATGCGCCGAACCCGGGGCGGGTCTGGTCCATATGCTGTGGAGTTGCCACAGACTACACACATATTGGCACACAATTAGCGATCTACTACATGTAAGCACAGGGCGCGACATACCCTTTGACTGGACTGTTTACCTGCTACACCATTTCTGTAGAACCCGGGCCACAAAAGTAACATCCCGTTTCCTTGACCTAGGGCTAGTAGTCGCCAAGCGTCTCATCACTAGGAAGTGGAAGGCGCAAGACCCACCTCACACACAAGCATGGAGACACTCGCTCTCCGCATGGGCCAGGGAAGAGGGAACGGCCATCCGACGGGAAGAGACACTGGGATTGAGGAAGGAGCCCATAGTTACTCAGTGGGAGGGATTACTCCCAGCACTTCAGCAGACTGAGGAAGTATGCTCAGGGGAACAACCTGTGGAGAGGGATGTAGGCCCAGAATAGGTGCCGGGGGACATGTCTGTATGCAGTTGTAGTGTTCCATGCATATGAATATCCGAATAGACACCAGGGGCGAGCACAGCTGCCGCTACTGTCAGGAAGTAACAGTCAAACTGTTATGATGTGGCTCACTGTTGGAGGGAGCGGGGGGGGCAGGGGGTGGGGACACTTACACTAGCACCGGTCTATGTTGTGGTTGTTGGGTTTTGATTGTTTTAATTCTATGACATCTGTTCGGAAGTCCATACTGATCCATCTGGAGGACTTTACACGCTGGACTAATGGAACCAGGTTATCAATGAAATGCAACCTATCTCATTCATGGACTTAGCTAAATATTGGAATTACAGGCTCTCTGGTGCAACAAACACCATACGCACACTTGAAATGCTCAACCTCTATGCACCAGTAGTATGTTTCCGCCATTGTTGAGTGCTCCAATGAATGGATAGTTCTGAAAATGTTTATTACCTTTCAGGGACATGTAACCTAAAAGTCAATAAAAACAGATTTAAAAAAAAATAACAACAAAAAAACACCCCAGCTGTAGTAGAGCCCTGGCTTCACCTCCTGTTGCAGGGCGGGCTGTGCTTTATGGCAGGCATGGAGTGAGGGAGGGATGGTCTCAGCTGCAGCTCCGGCCTCGTACAGTGCCCCTGCTATTACTAGTGAGCGAGAGGCGCTTAGGTGGTGGTATTGGTATTGGTGGTGGTGGTATTGGTATTGGTGGTGGTGGTATTTGTGGTGCTGGTATTAGTGGTGGTGGTGGTGGCATTGGTGGTATTGGTGGCGGTTGTATTGGTGGTGCTGGTATTAGTGGTGGTGGTGGTGGCATGGGTGGTGGTATTGGTGGTGGTATTGGTGGTGGTGGTACTGGTATTGGTGGTGGTTGTATTGGTGGTGGCAGTATTGATATTGGTGGTGGTGGTATTGGTGGTGGTGGTATTGATATTGGTGGTGGTATTGTGGTGGTGGTATTGGTGGTGGTATTGGTGTTATTGGTGGTATTGGTGGTGGTGGTGGTATTGGTGGTAGTGGTGGTGGTGGTATTGGTGGTGTTGGTGGTGGTATTGGTGGTATTGTTGGTGGTGGTATTGGTGGTGGTGGTGGTATTGGTGGTGGTATTGGTATGGGTACTCGTGGTGGTGGTATTGCTATTGGTGGTATTGGTGGTGGTGGTGGTAGTGGTGGTATTGGTGGTGGTATTGGTAGTGGTGGTATTGGTGGTGGTATTGGTGGTGGTGGTATTGGTGGTGGTATTGGTGATGGTACTGGTGGTGGTATTGGTGGAGGTGGTATTGGTGGTGTGGTATTGGTGGTGTGGTATTGGTGGTGGCAGTGGTGGTGGTATTGGTGGTGGTGGTATTGGTGGTGGTGGTGGTATTGGTGGTGGTATTGGTGGTGGTGGTGATATTGGGGGTGGTGGTATTGGTGGTGGTGGTGGTATTTGTGGTGGTATTGGTGGTGATGGTAGTGGTGGTGGTATTGGTGGTATTGGTGATGGTATTGGTGGTGGTGGTGGTATTGGTGGTGGTGGTGGTATTAGTGGTGGTGGTGGTATTGGTGATGGTATTGGTGGTGGTGGTATTGGTGGTGGTGGAATTGGTGGTGGTATTGGTATTAGCGGTGGTATTGGTATTGGTGGTGGTAGTATTGGATTGGTGGTGGTGGTATTGGTGGTGGTATTGGTGGTGGTGGAGGTATTGGTGGTGGTATTGGTGGTGGTGGTATTGGTGGTGGTGTTGGTGATGGTATTGGTGGTGGTGGTGTTGGTGGTGGTTGTATTGGTGGTGGTGGTATTGGTGGTGGTGGAGATGGTGGTATTGATGGTGGTGGTATTGGTGGTGGAGATGGTGGTATTGTTGGTGGTGATATTGGTGGTGGTGGTGGTATTGGTGGTGGTATTGATGGTGGTGGTGGTATTGGTGGTGGTGGTATTGGTGGTGGTGCTATTGGTGGTGGTAGTGGTATTGGTGTTGGTGGTATTGGTATTAGTGGTGGTGGTATTGGTGGTAGTGGTGGTGGTATTGGTAGTGATGGTGGTACTGGTGGTGTTGGTGGTGGTGGTGGTATTGGTGGTGGTGGTAGTGGTGTTGGTAGTGATGGTGGTGGTGGTACTGGTGGTGGTAGTGATGGTGGTGATGGTATTGGTGGTGGTGGTATTGGTGGTGGTGATATTGGTGGTGGTGGTATTGGTGGTGGTGGTATTGATGGTGGTATTGGTGGTGGTGGTATTAGTGGTGGTGGTATTGGTGGTGTTGGTGGTATTGGTGGTGGTGGTAGTTGTATTGGTGGTGGTGGTATTGGTGGTGGTGGTGGTCTTGGTAGTGGTGGTGGTATTGGTGGTGTTGGTGGTGGTATTGGTGGTGGTGGTATTGGTGGTGGTGATATTGGTGGTGGTGGTATTGGTGGTGGTGGTATTGGTGGCGGTATTGGTGGTGGTATTGGTGGTGGTGGTGGTATTGGTATTGGTGTTGGTGGTAATGGTGGTGGTGGTATTGGTGTTGATGCTATTGGTGGTGGTGGTGGTGGTATTGGTGGTGGTGGTATTGGTGGTGGTGGTGGTATTGGTAGGGGTGGTGGTATTGGTGGTGTTGGTATTAGTGGTGGTGGTATTGGTGGTGGTGGTGGTGGTGGTATTGGTGGTGGTAGTGATGGTGGTATTGGTGGTGGTGGTGGTGGTATTGGCGGTGGTGGTATTGGTGGTGGGGGTATTGGTGGTGGTATTGGTGGTGGTGGTGGTATTGGTGGCGGTATTGGTGGTGGTGGTGGTATTGGTGGTGGTGGTATTGGTATTGGTGGTGGTGGTAATGGTGATGGTATTGGTGTTGATGCTATTGGTGGTGGTGGTGGTATTGGTGGTGGTGGTATTGGTGGTGGTATTGGTATTGGTGGTGGAATTGGTATTGGTGGTGGAATTGGTATTGGTGGTGGTATTGGTGCTGTTGGTATTGGTGGTAGTATTGGTATTGGTGGTGGTGTTATTGGTGGTGGTGGTATTGGTGGTATTGGTGGTATTGGTGGTGATGGTGATATTGGTGGTGGTGCTATTGGTAGTGGTTTTGGTGGTGGTGGTATTGGTGGTGGTAATGGTGGTATTGGTGGTGGTGGAGGTGGTGGTATTGATGGTGGTGGAGGTGGTGGTATTGGTGGTGGTATTGGTGGTGGTGGTGGTGGTAGTGGTATTGGTGGTGGTGGTATTGGTGGTGGTGGTGATATTGGTGGTGGTGTGGTGGTGGTATTGGTGGTGGTGGTGGTGATAGTGGTATTGTTGGTGGTATTGTTGGTGGTATTGGTGGTGGTGGTATTGGTGGTATTGATGGAGGTGGTGGTATTGATGGTGGTGGTGGTGTTGTTGCTAATAAAACAGGCTTTTGAAAACAACCCGTCAGGTGGCTTTAGTACAGATGACATGTAACACAGATGTGCTGTTGTCAGCTTCAGCCCATTAGCACAGGATTATGTGCTACCTGGAATTCACATGACTTAATTCGCTAATCATTTCTAAATCCATTTTACTTGGGGGGGTGAAACAGACACGAGATAATGCCAGGTTAAAGTGATTGAAAGCAGGCGTCCGTGTTACGGGGGCGGCTGTGCTGCTTTAAAGAACACAAGCGGTTTCAGCTGAATCAGCGCATGTCCGGCCTGCAGTAAGAGAAACTCAATAAAGTAAATAGTGCTTACAGACTAAATAACAGGTCCAGTGTAACAACTGAAGTAAAAGGGCCAGTCGCCATGGGAGGGTACAAATGAAGACAAGGCTGTACTAAGGAGGGACTAACAAGCCTATTAAGGAATCCGAAGGCAGCATTTACGAAAGACAATGACACAAGCCAATGAAAAATATGGGAGGATTCTCCCCCATACTCTACTACATCAGTGTCAGGCTGTACTAAGGAGGGACTAACAAGCCTATTAAGGAATCCGAAGGCAGCATTTAGGAAAGACAATGACACAAGCCAATGAAAAATATGGGAGGATTCTCCCCCATACTCTACTACATCAGTGTCGCAGAGCGAGCAGCGTATGCGCACTGCTGCTAGGCTCGACCTAAGAAGGACCGTAATTGTTTACAGAAAGTGTGATTGTATCTTTTATTGGGTGTCTTAATGTTTTTATTTATTTAAGGTATGCACTTTATGGTTAGAAATAACAGAATAAAGTTATTCACTCACTCACTTAAAAGTGTAGTGTTTCACAGGACACATGCCTCCCTCACTGCCCTGATTGCATCTTAAAACCTATAGTGCTGTCTGATTTCTGTGATTGCATTTGCTCCTCCTAGCTATCATTTTCAGCACCACATATTCGGTGTCTCAGAATATTCCAAGTTCGCCCGCTCGAAGGTAACGTGTTGATGCCTTAAAATCACCAAAAAACACTCTTATTAAACGCCAGGTGCCCCTTATATGGCATACACATGGCCACAGCTATGGGGTGGCCTAGCGGGGGCCATGCCCTTCCATATTTTGTATGGCCTCCCCTTCCCCAAATCAATCTCCCAGACGGAGTCTAAACAGGTAGAGAAACAGTTATCACTGTACCTAGGCCAACAGTGGGGCATATTATCAACGGCCTTATCTCCGCTTTTTTGGCTTTAAAAGCCAAAAAAGCGGAGATAATGTTTTCGCCCTATTAACAAGAGGGTGATAACATGCATTAGCGCATGTTAGCACCCTTTTACCCGACGCCTCCCTCTGCATCTCTAATGAGATGCAAAGTGGGCGTCACTGGGCAGAACAACCTTGTAAATATCGCTGATGTGCACATCGCGATATTTACAAGGAGGCCCAGGCATTTTTGCAGACGTTAGTTTTTGGCGAAAACCGCGGTTTTCGCCAAAAACTAACGTCTGCAAAAATGCTGACTTACCTATACTTCATATTGGAGGTGGATTCTGCTGATACGACCACAGGGTCGTATCAGCAAGGTTATCGCCGTTTTCCATGGAACATCGCTGGAAAACCAGCGATGTTCCATGGAAAACAAGCTATCGCAGGAATAATTATCGCCATTGCGCTATGCGTTGTTAATACAGCGCTAGCATGGCGATAATTATCTGCGGTAGCCGGCGATGACAATTCTCACGCTGAGAACGGCCAGCGATAATTATCGCTGGCCGTTGATAATATGCCCCAGTGTTTCTGTGTTGGAATACATGAGATATGGGTGAACATCTGTAAGCCTCTTCCTCCTTTTCTCTTCTTCTCTTTCCCCCCTTTACATCTCTTCTGTTTTATTGTGTTCTCTAGCCAATTTCTCTCAGCTTTCTCTCACCTTAGCGGAGGAGCCGCCCCTGCAGATATGTGACGATTCAAGGTGCTAGTGCCTTTTAGGGCCAAGATATATTACCAAACATTATTATAGTTCCTTAGTGCTAGGCACTGTTAACATTCACCCTATTGCAAATCTTACTCTATGATTACTTGTTTCATACTGGTGCAGTGAGTTGCATGAGTGCTTGGGTCTCTACATCTTAGGAGGAGCAAAACTGTTGCAAACGTGGGTCTGAATTTGGGCACTAGACTTAGTTGGGGTGACTCTGGACCCAAATATGATCCACAGATAACACTGTGATACCATGGTGTGAAAGAAAAGGAATCACATTTTTAAACAGAAGGCTTGAATAAAAACGGCCGCCCTAATAAATGTAGAGCCCTAGATCCTACTCCTCAAAGAGCTGGGACCCCATCCATAAAAGTAGCTTCTGCTCTCAATGCTGTCAATGATATTCTGGTGAATCAGCGTCCTGTCACCAGTGTTCAGTTAGAGACACAGTCCACCGTGAACCGAAGTCCAGGGACATGTTAAGAACACAACTCATCTCTGTTTCAAGGGAATTGAAGGCGATAATGGGCCATCTCCCTATATTGTTTCCAACGATGCCTTTCCTTTTAGGGCCTGTATCTTGGGATGTGCTAGTCGCTGACAAGATTTTGTGGTGATAGGGTCCCACATTTGACCTGTAGCATCCACAACCGTTCCTGGTGGCACTGGTCAGAACTGAGAACTGGTACGTTTACGGTTAGGCTAGACTGTGAATACAACCAGTAATATTTCCAGAACCATAAGCGCGAGAATGGTGGATGAGGCAACCTCCTCCAGCAAGAGAAACCAGGACCCACCCTGGAAATATGAAGTCCAACTGCTTCCTGAGCCCTCGGAACTGAAGGAGGGATGATACAGTACAGGTACCTTTTAATGTACAGAATGGGTTGGGGACGGTGTAAGCTCACCCTTACATCAGTGGCAGGGAATGCAACAGATCCATGACCCTGATGCTCTTCTTGTTTCATCCCACATGGCTTCTGGACAGGCTCTCTTCATTGAGCTGGCCTCACACAGCCAGGCCTTTTGCAGAATTTCTCAGGGATAAGGACACTCCTCTTAGCAGGACCAGTTCCGCTCATCAACAGACTAGCATGTCCTCCTTCTCTTGCCATATCACAGAAATCAGTCTACACTGCAGGGTTCCTGGACTTAAGTCTGGAGGGATTCTAGCAATCCAACAGAGATTATACCTTGGGTCAGTCTTCTCCCCCCCACTGGTGTACTAGCCTCCTTGGCATTGTGATGGCATCGAAGGAACCAAATGGTGTAGGGTACAATACCTATACCCCTGTGATAGCGTAGACCAAATCCAACTAGAGAAGCTGCCACATTCATTCAATAGAGAGCCGACTGCTGCGATCCTGCAGAAGAAAGCTTTCCCTCTCCCTGGGTAGACGTCTCACTTCTGAGCCCACATCTCGCAGTCAAATCAGTCATGACTGGTCAAAATGGTGCTTGTTCACCTCCACCCACTGCCAAAGGTGAAGAGCATAACACAGGAAATTGGAGCTGGGTGGGTTTTCTTTTCCCCCCATGGATATAGTTCTCTGATGGAGCCAGTTACATGACTGCATTAGGGCACAAAAATGTAATACATGTACAATTACTTTTACCTTTTTTGGTACCATATATGTACACTAACATGATGATTGCAGAAAATTTGGGGGTTCTTATGCAATGATGTGAGACAGCTTGCTTCATGCTAATGAAGGTGGCAAGGTTTGACCAGTGTGAGGTCCCTGCTGTGGTGCAGGTGGGCACTAATTAAATACTAGCATATGAGTCAGGTTTCTATATGGAGAGCTGGAATTGATGTGTACTAATTGAAAAGCTTTTTTTCTATGAAGCTGAAGCACTCTATAGAACTGAGTTTGAGTTGATACTAGTAGCCAAATATGCTCCACGTTACACCTTGTGGCACATATTTACCACACCTTCTTTCGGGGAGAACCATACCTATGTTATATTTCAATCCTATCAGGTTTTTGCAAATCATACTCCATTGATCTTTGAAATTTAGCTTTTGCCCTTATTTTTTTCCCAAACCCACTTTGTGGTAACTCATACATTCTCTATAAAGGTGCATTTAATTCTATTACGTTTTCACTGGTGTTATTGATCCAGTAGGTTTTTTAAGCTCCATTTGCTATGTTGCTTGACAGAAATGCCTCTGTGAAAATCCTATATCCCCAATAAAGTTATCTTTGTTTTTTCTAGGTTTGAACAGGGTTATTGACCCAATGTGCGTTATATGTGCAACTGGGCATTGACCCTCCCTACAATTACTTAAGAAGAACACCAAACTCCCTATGAATTTGCATTTAAAATATTATGTTTAACCAAGCATGAACGGGCTTCCATCTTTGAATCAAATGAAATGCCATTCAAAGATGGCCACCTATCTGTGCGCATCTGCATACTTGCACAGGCAGCCATCTTTGAATGGCATTAAAGCCCATTAAAAATGCCCTGTGCAGATCACTGGGAGTGGTAGCTATACCACCTTGACCACCTTCCTCAAAGAGGCGTGTAGATTTACATGTGAAGGAGTTGTGACCATTATTTCTTTCTGTACATGCATAGAGCTCTGGAAAAGTCCATCACTCTCTGGTATTCTATCTTTCTTTCGCCATTGGTTAGAGAGCCAGATTTACCTCTCATTTCACTGATGGGTTATCTTGCAGTGGTCTAGCTTATCTGCCAATTACTCTGCCTAGTTTAGTAATTACTGTTATTTTCTCTGCTTGCCAACTATGCGAGTTGTCTACCAGATTTGTCTCCCTTGTCACTCATAGACATATGCAGCATAGATGCGCTGCATTTCCAATCGCACAGCCAAAAGAACCAGTTACGAAACTCCTTTAACTTTAATCCATGTTTATTCCATATTATTCTTAATTCAACAAACTTTTCTTTTTTGATCCCTAAGTTGCATCCCTTGTCACTCTGCCAGGTTTTGCACTCCAAATAATCAAGTTTCTTAAGTTCTTCTGAAGTTTTCATACAATCCACCCTTTTTTCTACTAGATGACCCATATTTGGGAATGCTGCATACTTTTGCCGAAGGGCTTTTTATTCTATTTTTCCAAGTGTTAAAACTCCTGGCCAAATCTTTCCTAATTTCTTAAACAGTGGAAATACATACTTCGCTCATCAAATTGTAAATGCTTCCCACATTAATCCCATGTCTTCTATCAAGCTTTGATATTCCCTAAAAAAAAGTTTTGGATAGCCTTCTATACCATCCCACTGCTCTCAGTCTCCGCAATGGGGTGATAAGCCTCATCTGTCTCCAGTGAATGCCGCCAGCCGGGAAGGAACATTTGTTATTGTGTGGCTCAAATAATTCTGCTTTGTGAAGGCATGCAGGGTCTCTTCCCCAAATAACATGGAATCCATATGAGTATGGGCTGTGAACATGTGGGTAAAAGAAGTAGTCTCTCCTGTTCCTATTTTTGCCCTCTAGACTTCATGTAGATTACACTTGGATGCTCTTACGCAATGGTTGTTATGCCTTCAGCTGTGCTCCACTAGGGCAGAATAAATCAATTCAACTCTACAACAAATTTGAAGTGAAAGTCACTGCCTCAAGAAAGAAAGTCTGTCCAGGAGGTGCTGCTTCTTCCTGCAACTTCTGGGTAAATGAGTTGCTATGAACATTGAAAGTGGAGAGGTGTGGTGCAGCGGCCAGGGCAGCTGACTTCGGAGCACAGGGTTCACGGTTCGATCCCCGGCTCCGGCGGCAGCTCAGCTCAGCACCATGTGACTCTGGGCAATAGCTCACTTAATTTCCACTCCGGCCCCCAGCACCTTGAGACCCGTAAGGGTGAGTAGCTGCGCTATATAAAAACGGACTTACTTACAAAGCACACACATTTAGCAAACAAATGTTTGCAGTTTAGTGTCCCTCTTACTATGATGTTCCTACCACCTGAGTCGAACAACACCGCTGACTTCGAAAGGGACTTCATTTCATATTTAAATAGCAACTCCCCTGGCAAAGCTAGTGTTGTAGTGCCTATATAGAGTTTGGTGGGTGGCCCGCCATCCAGCAGGTTGGCAGAGGACATTGCGTCCACCACCCTAATGGTCTACTGCCGCCAAATTTAAGAGATCACCGCCGGCCGAGTGGTGATTTCTGTACCTTCAGAGAAACCTCCATTACGGTGGTTCCTCTGAAGGTACCAAAAGTTTGGTGGACAGCCGCTGGCAGTTTTTGTTCAAAATGGGAGTTTGTTTTTGAAATTCAAATAACTATTGACCCCCACACCCAGAGAGGTGTTTACCTGGATGTGGGGGTCATTATTTAATTTTTTCTGTCTGTCACTATCAGGTTTTTGCCTGGCAGGGAAGGATAGAAGGATAGACCATCCGCCCTGAAGAGAGCGGGCAGTATGATACCCATACTCTTATGACCAGCACTTCTTCAGGCTGTCTGAGTAAGATTTCTATTGACTGAACCAATAGGGCCACTGCAGACAGAAAGCTGATAGTCCTCCTGACTTACAATAGGACGTGTGGGACAGGAGTTTGTCAGACTGGGTACTCTACCACATTTGTGACGGAGTACCCTGTCCTCCAAACTCTAAATCAATCCCTGAATCTTAAAGCACCTGCTCCCTCAAGCACTTATCTAATTTCCCATGCTTTTCTTTACTAAGATGCATCTAAAGACGCATTTCAGTTGGAACATTCCATTTTCCGAGGTGTATGGCCTAACCTATGTTTTTTTTATCATTTGTTTTTTAACCAAAACTGCACATTTTCTGCAGTTTATTTTATCGCACGAACTTAGCATTAGAATGCTTTATATAACAACAAGATTGTTACACATATTTTTTTTTTTTTTAGAATCAGAGAGATTAAGTAAATTCCAAGGTCGACAGCAATGATCGGTAGCCCACAACTCCTTTTGGTGCATGTGTAAAGGTGTGTTTGCTTTGTTAATTAACATGGTGTTATGATAATTTACCATTATCCTTTGCCTGTCACCAGCCTATGTCATCCTTTCCTTTTTTCGTTGAGCCGACTATTCTTTTTCCATTTTGAAAACCATGTTCTGCATCTAAACGGACTGGTTCCTTAAATAGTCATTTGTTACGAGGGCAGACTTCCAAACTCATGGTCCAGGGTCAAAAGGTGTTAGGCGTCCACTGGTTGGGGTCAGACGCCTCAAGTTATTCCATCTGCAGTCGACAAATGGTCTACATCCATCACAGTATAAACTGATTGCAGCATTCCACCTACTGACACAGTCTCCAATAGGAGAAAAGAATTGAGGAAACTTTCCTCAATTACCATGAATAATAATGGACTACATATGTATTCCTCCAGGGCCATCATTGACTGGAGACAACTGATCACCAGGAGAGACTGGGGAGAACATATTCAGTCTCAAGAATGCTTCAGTCCCGATCTCAGTTTTGGAAATATGGAATTTTCAGCAACCAGGTTGACATTGAGGCACCGTGCAGTGCCTACATACCAATTGATGCAGATTATATCATTCTCAGCCACAGTTCAATGCCAAGCTGGGGTACCACATCAGTGACCTCAGAGCCCACGGAAGGTGCTAAGCAGTCAAAAAGGCTTCCCCCATAAATGACGACTTTCACCGGACTCTGAAAACATTCCTGCTCTGTAAAGATGTTTTGTTGTTGAGTCATCCTCAGAATGTTTTGCTGAATAAGTCAAAATTAGCAGGAGGCTCCCAAAAATGTTGCATTGTGTCCCAGAACCTGTGGTCAAGCAGTGCCTAATGGGTATAGTACCGAAATGAAAGAAGGAAAAGATGTAATATAAGTTTGCTATGTTGGGAACAATACTCCTAAACAAGCATTGGGAAAGCCAATAGGTCTCGGCAATGCGAGAGCTATTGGCTTTGTCATTGTTTATTCGCCATTGACTAGTTTATTGGCATTGGGGAGTGCACTAAAGTAAACAACACCGGACTTGCAGAAAAAGAAAACATTATATTGGAAAAAGGCACTATGGAAGAGATGATTGGATGAAAAACAGCTGCCTACAACTAAACACCAACAAAACAGAAGTACTCATCATGGGCCCAAACCCCGATGCCTGGAGCGACACCTGGTGGCCCCCCGCCCTCGGAAACCCGCCAACCCCCACGGACCACGCACGCAACCTGGGAATCATCCTGGACTCCAAGCTCAAAATGGACTGCCAGATCAACTCTGTCTCATCTTCCTGCTTCCACACCCTCCGCCTCCTTCGTAAGACCTTCAAATGGATCCCCCTCGAACACCGAAAGACCGTCACTCACACCCTGGTCACCAGCAGACTCGACTACGGCAACGCACTCTACGCCGGAATAAACAAAAACCTCACCCGCAAGCTACAGAACATCCAGAACGCCGCCGCAAGACTGGTCCTCAACCTGCCGAAACACTGCCACATCTCCCAGCACCTGCGCACACTCCACTGGCTCCCTGTCGAGGCGAGAATCACCTTCAAGATGCTCCCCCATGCACACAAGGCCCTCCACGGCACCGGACCAGCATACCTGAACAGCCGACTCAAATTCCACGCACCCCAAAGGACCCTACGATCAGCCCAGCTCTCCTACGCCGTGGTCCCCCGCACCAGAAAGACCAGATCGGGAGGCCGCTCCTTCTCCTTCCTCGCGGCCAAAGCATGGAACGCCCTTCCGCTCCACCTCAGACAGACAACATCGCTCCCCATCTTCGCAAGAAACCTCAAAACCTGGCTTTTCGACAGACCCCCTCCTTGATGGTTGGAACCTGCACCCCCCCCCCCCAGCGCCTTGAGACCCTTACGGGTGAGTAGTCGCGCTTTAACAAACCCCTGATTGATGATTGATTGATTGATGATTAAAAAGAGAACAAAATAAGAATTGGTAGTAAATTAAATTAAAAAACAAAAAACAAAGGAGAACTAAAGGAGAAAAGCACACGAAAACCAATCAACATAGAAAGGTTACAGAGTACACACTACTGCTAGGAGCAGCCTCCACCAGAGTCAGCACAAACACCTTGACGTTGAAGGATGGGTTGTCTGACTGCAATGGAAGGATGTGGCAGTCCACCATTTAAAAGGTGCCTCATCATACCGGCTTGCAATGGATGTGACGTTGAGCAGGATTGGAAGGGAGGTTTCCCCTGAAGTAACGCTTGCCTGTATTGTCTGCGCTCAACTGCTTTGCACCTTCCTCACTGGCTGTTTCCCAAAGGGGGCAGTGACGGCTCCTCTTCCTTGATGCCTGGCCACATTGGTCTCACAGGCAGTGTTTCTGAATGTGAAGGTCACCATGTGGCTTCTCAGCTGCATACAGATAACAAAGCAACAACGCACCCCCAGTTAAACAAGAGACAGGGAATGGGATTTATGCAGAGGTCAGGGTTCTACATCTGTCCTAGCATATTACTACCAGGCCTTGTGGCTCTGTCAGTGCTTATTATGAATAGTAATCTGAGGGCAAGGTGGATAATAGAAGGTAGGAAAGTTTAGTGGGTTAAGCCTTCCATCGTATTTATCGGTAACCTGAAATTAAAGTTCCGAATCCCCCTCTGCGTTACATCTTTAAGAGGTTGATACCAGTTATATACAGGGCTTCCACTGTGGGAACGAACGGCGCATAAAACAATTAACATTATTGCAGAAATTAAATTGGACATAAAAATACACTATTTTACTAGGTTTCTAACATGAATATTTATAAATTGCCCAGCATTTGATTCGGATTATCTGAAACTACATTTTTATTCTATACAAAGCAGCCCTCAAAACTGCATGATTGCATTTGCAGGTTGCTTTATCGAAGGTATGCCGGATACCATATTGAATATTTTCTATTTAAAAGAAATTTTACATAGCAATAAAAATGTATGCGATGATCAAAAGACGAGGATATGCGATTCTGTCTGCTTGGCGAGCCTTTATCCTACACCTGTCCCTTTTAGATAAGCACGGCATCTCTCCCAATTTTGTGGATTGCACCCAGATATACAATGCAACAAGGAATATTTCACCTACAACAAGCCAGGACTATTGGCTTTATCAATTAGCTTAGTATGGTGCCCCTCGGGTATTATGCAGCTTCTGTCATTCCACCCAGACATACAATGCAACAAGTAACATTTCACCTACAACAAGCCAGGACTATTGGCTTTATTAATGGTTGTTAGTTGCATAAGAAAAATAAGAAACAACTATGGCTTCATTGTATATATTATTGAAAATGTCTCCGTTGTTGTGGGAGAGATTGTCTGCGTAAGGGATAGAGCTGCCAACCTTGGAGCTAGGGAAGCAAGTTCGAGCCTCTGGTCGGCTTAACATTCTTGTGTAATATAACTGGTTCTCACAGAAACAGCTCAGATACCTGCGGGTCAACTTCGAGCTATATAAAACTGAAAAAATAAAGTTCTGGAATGATGAGACTGTTAAGGAACTATAACGAGTCTCTGTGAAGGGTGGCATTGCTGCAGAGTTAGAAATGTTTTTTCACCCTGAGGGGAGGGCAACAATGGAGAGCCCGATAGAGACTGGTTTCAGCACCTGCTTTTCACAGCTGCCGGTGCTGAGCAACAATGACTTAAGAAGCTCCAATAAACGAGACAAGCGTCGCTATAAGCATCTAAGGAATATGAGGGGGAGGGGGCGGCATTGCAGTCTGGGAGCAAAAAGCAACAGATGGGGAACAGAGCCGAGCCTTACTGACCTCGCAGGGTAGTGCTTGTGAAAAGCGCCTTTAAGTTACAAGCATTGGCATAGCCAATAGGTCTCGCCTTTGGGACCTTATAAGTGTTTAGTCAGAGATATTGGCAATGCTTTTGAGGTATTTTGTAGAGCAATGTAGCTGCTGTACGAGAAGCACATATTGATGAGCACAATAATGAGGAGCCTGGAGGCAAGCACACAAGCAAAAGAGCATTACAGAGTGGGGGTAAGAGGAGAAGAGCAGTACACGAGAGAGACATCTGGAAAACAAATGCACTTTTGTAGAGTATTTAAAAGAAAAAAAATGAAAAAGTAATGCTTCAAAAGTGAGCAGTGGAAGAACATAAGTAATGCGTCCATGCTCCATGGTTGGGACAAACACATGAAGAGGAGGGAAACCTATGACAACTGACCAATAAGAAACAAGAAAATGAGAGTGGCAATGAAACCAACCAATGGTAAGTAACAAGCAGCCTCTAAGCCCACTGTTCATAAATAAAATATCTGCATGAGACATAAAAATGAAATTCCGACTAAAACCTTACATCGCAACTGTAGTGTTGTAATCACCCAATAGTGGTAATAGCACATATTTAGCAAAACCCTATATAGGTAATATACATGCAGAAAGGTAGAGTAACTGGCAAGTGCAGCATTGGCTACTGAAAATGTAGAAACTAAAGCCAGGGACATAAAGTTAAATAAAGGAAGCAAGAGCAGAATTACGTGGTATCAGTGGTAATTGTTGTCAAGTACAATCTATAAACCGAGATAAGTATCTTTCGTCATGACCACGAAGAAGTTAGCCAGAATGTGTGCATAAGCAACATTAGCATTGTTTGTTACAAGACTCGGGATTTAGTTATGAGAAGCTCAGAGTCACTGAGCACAGCTGAGCTGCTCGACAAGTATTGTGAATATTTACTCTGGTATTGTATGCAGGGCAGGGGAGAGGATTAAATAGCCTCAGGTGACTTGTGGCCTAAACGTGTTTGAGTTTATGACAAAAGGAGTGGACTGCCTGCTACTGAAAAACAAGAACGATAGAAGAGGAGAGGCCAGAAAGTAAAAGTAAAGACGTGAGGCACAGTACATAGAACAAAATATAAAAAAGAAGCAGACGAATGCACAGAGAAATAAGACGCAGAGCTTAGTAGAGGAAAAACGCCATGAGAGAAAATACATAGAAAGAAACGGGGACAAAGAAGATTGCCAAAAGATAAATAGCAGACAAATACACAGACAAACAAAGGCAAACGGGAAACAGAAAAGTGGAAAAGCTGGGCATCCAGAATATTTATTTTACAAGTGATTGGCTTTGCTAATCGGCTGGGTGTTGAAAAAAAGGATGGGAGGAAGGGAGGGTGAGTGCGAGTTAACAGGACGTTTCAAAACAAGTCCTGGCTTCGATTCAAAACCCTGCGATTCTGTACAAGTCACGTAATGTAACTAAGCTAGTTGGCGCGAAATAAAAATAGCAACTTCATGCAATGCAAGAGTCTGTAAAATAACTTTGATTTTATACTTTTTCTTGTCCAATATTTTCCATGAAAAATCTTCCTTTCCTACACGTCTCCCGTGCAATGAGGGTGCAATGGCGCCCCACTATACCTCGTTAAAGTGCGAGTTTAGAAGGACAGATGAGCGTGAAAAATATGTTCCAAAATTTTGGGAATCCTCACAAAAATGTACCACTGCGTAGGTTTTCTCATTTGCATGATCCCTTCTCTGACACGTTTTTTGAATGCGCACATCTACGAATCGAAAATAGAGTTTACAAAGCATAAGTTCTGGACACTTTGCAGAGTTGCCACAGTCGCAGAAGTCAGCTCTGCATGCGTAACTTCACTGTTTCACCTCTTCAGGGTCTCTATTAAGCCACAATTGCAAGACTTATAGCTTCTTGCACACTTGCGGATCTAATAAATGTCTGTAACTCGAGCCACAAGTAAACATATAACTATTTTGCACCTTCTGTGGAATCAAAATGTACCGCTACACATGCGCTGGTGCCAAAGGGAATTCATTACAACGCCGTCCGTATCAGCAGCACTTCAAAGCAACAAGCCTCAAGATGTCTGGCGTCTCCCTGGCCAGGGACCTTGCGCACGCAAGGACGCGGAGGCAGAGCGCGCCGTGCGTGAGCGGGATCTCAACGGCATAACCAGTCCCTAACGGCTTTGCTTACGAGCATCGCGTCTGAAACCATGAGCGTGTGGGTAAACACTGCCGTCGAAGAGTGCGTGGTTCTGAAAAACTTGCCTGTGCTCATTAGTCACAGCTTTAAAGTGGCTAGTAATGAAAATGACAATAGATTTGTGCGAAATTGTATTATATAGGATTTCCCCCACACCAATGTACACTCCTGCAAACTAGCATGGTTGTCAGATTGACAGGCTGCAACACAGAGGCGGGCGTTTCCGCTCTGCGGGCTGCATGAGCTCCGTTCACAGCACAGTACGACATGAGGCGCCGTGCAGAAATGATCACGTGAATACCAACCCGATTTGGAACAACATTAGCGGCTTCCATTTTTGCCAAGAAGTCGGTGGGCGAGAATCTGTGCTCATTCTGAAGGTAAACTTTCAGTAAGGCATTGTAATGGCTCACATCATACACAGCTCCTGAAGTGGAAACAGAAACACACGACTACTTAAAACAAGCGCTGAAAGACAAGCGCGGCCCCTTACGGGAGCGAGCAGCGGCAGGCGCGATAATTGCAAACAGATGGCGCCGCTGCTCGCTCCCGCAAGGTAAACGCCATACATGCACGAGGGCTCACAGGAAACAGTGCAAAACATGCACGAGTTTCCACAAAAGCCCGGAGTGATTCCAAGAGGTCACTCCAAAGCAGCGCTTGCGCGCTGCGTAGGCGAGACCTAAAAAAGGAGTCCGGAACAGTGCCCTACAATGCCCGCTGCCCAAGCTGAAAGGTAGTTGGGCGGAGCGCTCGGGGAGGGCTAAACACCGGAAAAGGCATGACATATGCATGCCCTTCACAAATGGGGATGACAAAAAATGGAGCCTAGGTGGTGCCAGCAAATGGCAAGCCTATGGCGACTGCAAGCCCAAATGTACCTCCAGCAGTCTCGGTTCAAGACAGCGCATGCGCGCTGTCTAGAGCTGAGACCTAAAAATAGTGACAAACTGACTAAAACTACAGGGCCAAAGAATACAAGCTATGGGTAAGTGGACAACAGCAGAAGAGGGGCATATGACTCGGATTAGACATGATAAAAAATTGACAGAAGACCTCAAAGATTAGATGGCAATGCTAAGCATGCTATGAGAATCTCTGGGCGTAAGGCTGCAGTGAGCAAGCAATGGTCCATACCACTATAGTTGTAGAGTTCACAACTATGACTGTAAGATATGACACAATTTTGATACCCAAAATATTAAACCTGAGTTTTAGATCATCATAATAAAATTATCTATAATGTTGTCTGATACCAGCTGTAATGTCTGAATCTGTGGAAGTGTCCAAAATAATGTCCCACTCGCCGCACCTTCATTTATATGAATAAAGCAGACCTGCAACACATCTCATGGAAAACTGTTTTTAGGAGGGTGAGAGAGACAGAGGCCCTGTTCATTGATGAACTCGGAAATGTGTTTTACTGTACCATACATCACTAAGTACTCATTCCTCTTTCCTTCCAAAAGGCATTTAAGATCTCCCTATTGGACAGTTTTATTGCCATCCATCTCAAGTTTTCGACGTCTGAAAGAGTTTATTGCAAAAATGAAAAGCTTATTAATGCCAGAGATTACTGACAAGTGGGTCTCCCATACATATACAGTGCAGCAGGGCACCCCCACACTAGCTACAGCTCAGGTATATTCCATACAACTCACACGATTTTTAGTACTGATCACATGACAACATTCTTACGAAGAGAACATGAGGTGCCTAGCCGAGACCAAGAGAATTAGTAGGCGGCTTTCACCAGTAACATAATTACAGACAGTTTCAGGTGAACTAGAAATTTTGCAAACTTTTGCATCTTGACTGCCAGGACACAATGCAACTGAGGTTCAGAGACCGGCACATCTGGTAGGGTCATTTAGCCTGAGCAGGAAAATATGCAGTGGCAGGTTACAGTTGCACTAGACAGGTCAACGTCTGCTAATTCATCATCTTCTGTGATGCGATGTCTTCATATATTGGATTTTCAGAGTCCTTTAATATTGTCTTGTTTAGACAAGATATGAATAATTCAAAACAACTTTTTATAAACGATGTGACTATTTGCACTTAGTGTTCTACCCCAATATGGAGTTTTTAATATTTATTAGCAGCAATGTCAATTGCAGCATATGGACAACCACTACGGTCCTTATGTCCACCGGGAACACTGCTCAAGGCAAATTACAGGTTTCGGGGGTCTCTGGCAGCGGAATTACCAAGCCTGCAAACCAGGCACCACTGGCGTAACGAAACTTGAGGGGCCCCCCTGCCAGGCACGTGGGGGGCCCCCTCTGGACTCAATCAGGAGCTCTACAGCCAGAGTATTGTGCTGAGGGGGCCCTCTGGAGCTTGGGGGCTCCCCCGCACCGCAGGGGCCTGTGTTACGCCACTGCCAGGCACCCAGAGACAGCGAACCCAGAACTGAGAGAGGTGCTGTTGACACTGCGGTCACCCTCTGCACCAGGCCCCTGCCGCCCTCTTCTTGCAGCATATGGGGAGCAGCAAATGCTTTGCCCGCTCTCTATTCTTCTGGCTCTGCACCATCGACACCTGCACCATGGATGGAAACAATGCCCCCTCACCCATTTACCATCTGCTCAAGGCAGGTGGCAAGGGATGTGGATTTGAGTCTGTAACAATCCTCCGAATTGGGAAAACACTTAGAATTGGGCCTAGTGTACCCACCAGATTCATGAGTTATTCTCCATTGCGGGGAAAATAACTCATAATCCCTGTATTTTGGTGAAGCAATACAGCCAGAATCTGTGATTCAGGCCCCTGGTATCTCTGCACCAAAATTCTCATAACTCGAAATAATTGCCTATATCGTCAAGGCTGGTTTACTATTCTTAACTCCACATCTATGGACACTGATAATATATATTTTTGGTTGAGATACTGATATGGAGACTTAAGAATAGTAAATCTTAACTTACCTGTATATACTTACCTTGACTACAGTGGTAGTTGACATTCTGAACTCAGGACCATTAAAATGCAGTCAAATTTTGTCCAAAGTCACTTATGTAGTGACTCACCAGCTCACAAGTTCTTGGGCGTCTACCGAAGATAGCCCAAGTATCTAAGTCATTGATATAACGAGAGTTGTGATAGCTTCATTTTTTTGTTTTTTCAGTCGATGTCTATAAATAGTCTTTAGCTTGCTCCAAACACAATCAACACAAAATTGTGTGTTTCCTTACCTGCGCAATTCTGTTCATCAAAAGCGCCAGTCAAACCGTGTCTGGGGTTGCGTTTTAGGGCACGGGGCGAAAAGGTCACGGAATTCCGTTTCCAGCTTCACTCCTGGGACGGTAAATATTGATCGAACTGTTGGAAACCAAGAAAGCAAATGTATTATTCAGACAGTCAAAGGTTCAGTGCCAATAAAAAGCCGACTGTTAATAACTTGCACCTGCCATTCGAACACTTCTTGAGTCTGAAGCAGCCTATCTGACTTTATGTATGGTCTGCTAGCCTCACTGCAGCGTCAAGCGCTATGACGTCACTTCATCTAGCCCCCTATAGAAAGAACCAGGGTGCGCTCTGCCGATATTCACACAACTCTGCAACGCAATTCATGCACATCCTCGTCTTTCCACAGTGCTACAAGCCCACACCAATGGAAGATGTGAGCTACACAAGTCTCGCTTAAGGTAAAGCCCAACTACTCGCTTCAACGTGCGTCTAATGAGACGGAAGGTTCACTTCACTCAAAAAGATGCTGAAGTCTGAAACATTTCCCAAGCACGGCTTTCATTTATAAAAAAAATCTGTTTCCTTTGTACGCGCTCCAGACAGTGTGCTGCCCAGCGTAAGGCGCTTGAACGCCTCTTCAGTGGTAGTAAGCGCTATAACAGTGCAATTATAATCCAATACCTATCTGTTTTCCATTGTGTATACTTATATAGGTTGTGGTTGGCATTCTGAAAGGTCGCTACACCAATAAACAATAAAACACAGTGACCACTAGCCATGAGCCCCAGTAAAGACGAGGAGTGTTCTACTGAACTACAGTCTGACGTGCTCCCTGAAACCTTCCACATCACTCCTAAAGCTGTGCTCCCTGAAACCTTCCACATCAATCCTAAAGCTGTGCTCCCTGAAACCTTCCACATCACTCCTAAAGCTGTGCTCCCTGAAACCTTCCACATCAATCCTAAAGCTGTGCTCCCAGAAACCTTCCACATCAATCCTAAAGCTGTGCTCCCTGAAACCTTCCACATCACTCCTAAAGCTGGGCTCTCTGAAACCTTCCACATCACACCTAAAGCTGTGCTCCCTGAAACCTTCCACATCACTCCTAAAGCTGTGCTCCCTGAAACCTTCCACATCAATCCTAAAGCTGTACTCCCTGAAACCTTTCACATCACTCCTAAAGCTGTGCTCCCTGAAACCTTCCACATCACTCCTAAAGCTGTGCTCTCTGAAACCTTCCACATCACTCCTAAAGCTGTGCTCTCTGAAACCTTCCACATCAATCCTAAAGCTGTGCTCCCTGAAACCTTCCACATCACTCCTAAAGCTGTGCTCCCTGAAACCTTCCACATCAATCCTAAAGCTGTGCTCCCAGAAACCTTCCACATCAATCCTAAAGCTGTGCTCCCTGAAACCTTCCACATCACTCCTAAAGCTGGGCTCTCTGAAACCTTCCACATCACACCTAAAGCTGTGCTCCTGAAACCTTCCACATCACTCCTAAAGCTGTGCTCTCTGAAACCTTCCACATCACTCCTAAAGCTGTGCTCTCTGAAACCTTCCACATCAATCCTAAAGCTGTGCTCCCTGAAACCTTCCACATCACTCCTAAAGCTGTGCTCTCTGAAACCTTCCACATCAATCCTAAAGCTGTGCTCTCTGAAACAGTCACATCACTCCTAAAGCTGGGCTCTCTGAAACCTTCCACATCACTCCTAAAGCTGTGCTCTCTGAAACCGTCACATCACTCCTAAAGCTGTGCTCCCTGAAACCTTCCACATCACTCCTAAAGCTGTGCTCCCTGAAACCTTCCACGTCACTCCTAAAGCTGTGCTCTCTGAAACCGTCACATCACTCCTAAAGCTGTGCTCCCTGAAACCGTCACATCACTCCAAAAGCTGTACTCTCTGAAACCTTCCACATCAATCCTAAAGCTGTGCTCCCTGAAACCTCCCACATCACTCCTAAAGCTGTGCTCTCTGAAACCGTCACATCACTCCTAAAGCTGTGCTCCCTGAAACCGTCACATCACTCCAAAAGCTGTGCTCTCTGAAACCTTCCACATCAATCCTAAAGCTGTGCTCCCTGAAACCTTCCACATCACTCCTAAAGCTGTGCTCCTGAAACCTTCCACATCAATCCTAAAGCTGTGCTCCCAGAAACCTTCCATATCAATCCTAAAGCTGTGCTCCCTGAAACCTTCCACATCACTCCTAAAGCTGGGGACTCTGAAACCTTCCACATCACACCTAAAGCTGTGCTCCCTGAAACCTTCCACATCACTCCTAAAGCTGTGCTCTCTGAAACCTTCCACATCACTCCTAAAGCTGTGCTCTCTGAAACCTTCCACATCAATCCTAAAGCTGTGCTCCCTGAAACCTTCCACATCACTCCTAAAGCTGTGCTCTCTGAAACCTTCCACATCAATCCTAAAGCTGTGCTCTCTGAAACCGTCACATCACTCCTAAAGCTGGGCTCTCTGAAACCTTCCACATCACTCCTAAAGCTGTGCTCTCTGAAACCGTCACATCACTCCTAAAGCTGTGCTCCCTGAAACCTTCCACATCACTCCTAAAGCTGTGCTCCCTGAAACCTTCCACGTCACTCCTAAAGCTGTGCTCTCTGAAACCGTCACATCACTCCTAAAGCTGTACTCTCTGAAACCTTCCACATCAATCCTAAAGCTGTGCTCCCTGAAACCGTCACATCACTCCTAAAGCTGTGCTCTCTGAAACCGTCACATCACTCCTAAAGCTGTGCTCCCTGAAACCGTCACATCACTCCAAAAGCTGTGCTCTCTGAAACCTTCCACATCAATCCTAAAGCTGTGCTCCCTGAAACCTTCCACATCACTCCTAAAGCTGTGCTCCCTGAAACCTTCCACATCACTCCTAAAGCTGTGCTCTCTGAAACCGTCACATCACTCCTAAAGCTGTGCTCCCTGAAACCGTCACATCACTCCAAAAGCTGTGCTCTCTGAAACCTTCCACATCAATCCTAAAGCTGTGCTCCCTGAAACCTTCCACATCACTCCTAAAGCTGTGCTCCCTGAAACCTTCCACATCAATCCTAAAGCTGTGCTCCCAGAAACCTTCCACATCAATCCTAAAGCTGTGCTCCCTGAAACCTTCCACATCACTCCTAAAGCTGGGCTCTCTGAAACCTTCCACATCACACCTAAAGCTGTGCTCCCTGAAACCTTCCACATCACTCCTAAAGCTGTGCTCTCTGAAACCTTCCACATCACTCCTAAAGCTGTGCTCTCTGAAACCTTCCACATCACTCCTAAAGCTGTGCTCTCTGAAACCTTGCACATCAATCCTAAAGCTGTGCTCCCTGAAACCTTCCACATCACTCCTAAAGCTGTGCTCTCTGAAACCTTCCACATCAATCCTAAAGCTGTGCTCTCTGAAACCGTCACATCACTCCTAAAGCTGGGCTCTCTGAAACCTTCCACATCACTCCTAAAGCTGTGCTCTCTGAAACCGTCACATCACTCCTAAAGCTGTGCTCCCTGAAACCTTCCACATCACTCCTAAAGCTGTGCTCCCTGAAACCTTCCACGTCACTCCTAAAGCTGTGCTCTCTGAAACCGTCACATCACTCCTAAAGCTGTGCTCCCTGAAACCGTCACATCACTCCAAAAGCTGTACTCTCTGAAACCTTCCACATCAATCCTAAAGCTGTGCTCCCTGAAACCTCCCACATCACTCCTAAAGCTGTGCTCTCTGAAACCGTCACATCACTCCTAAAGCTGTACTCTCTGAAACCTTCCACATCAATCCTAAAGCTGTGCTCTCTGAAACCGGCGTCACATCACTCCTAAAGCTGTACTCTCTGAAACCGTCACATCACTCCTAAAGCTGTGCTCTCTGAAACCTTCCACATCAATCCTAAAGCTGTGCTCTCTGAAACCGTCACATCACTCCTAAAGCTGTGCTCTCTGAAACCTTCCACATCACTCCTAAAGCAGTGCTCTCTGAAACCTTCCACGTCACTCCTAAAGCTGTGCTCTCTGAAACCGTCACATCACTCCTAAAGCTGTGCTCTCTGAAACCTTCCACATCAATCCTAAAGCTGTGCTCTCTGAAACCGTCACATCACTCCTAAAGCTGTGCTCTCTGAAACCTTCCACATCACTCCTAAAGCTGTGCTCTCTGAAACCGTCACATCACTCCTAAAGCTGTGCTCTCTGAAACCTTCCACATCACTCCTAAAGCTGTACTCTCTGAAACCTTCCACGTCACTCCTAAAGCTGTGCTCTCTGAAACCGTCACATCACTCCTAAAGCTGTGCTCTCTGAAACTGTTACATCACTCCTAAAGCTGTGCTCTCTGAAACCTTCCACATCACTCCTAAAGCTGTGCTCTCTGAAACCTTCCACATCAATCCTAAAGCTGTGCTCTCTGAAACCTTCCACATCACTCCTAAAGCTGGGCTCTCTGAAACCTTCCACATCACTCCTAAAGCTGTGCTCTCTGAAACCGTCACGTCACTCCTAAAGCTGTGCTCTCTGAAACCTTCCACATCAATCCTAAAGCTGTGCTCTCTGAAACCGTCACATCACTCCTAAAGCTGTGCTCTCTGAAACCTTCCACATCACCCCTAAAGCGCCTGGCTCTACAGCAGAGGGCTGTCTCTGCTAATTGCTGTTACTCAGACATGAGGAAGGACAATTATGCGGTTTTACAGCAGGTAAGTGGTGTTAATTAGTGTAAGGAGCTGCAGCCCCCCTCCCCCATCTGTGTACACAGCTGTAATGTGAGTGCATGGCATTTAGAGACATGGTGGCATCTGGAACCAGGCGTCGAGGCTAAAAGCGGAGAGGACAAGGGCAACTGCTTGTTTGGACCTGTTTGGGACTGGCCAGGCCTAGGGCCAGAGATGCTGCCCATTTTCCCATTCACAAGCACCGACAGTACCCACCCACATCCACAACCAGATTAACACACTCACATCAAATGTACTCTACTCATTTACTTCAAACTAACCCTGCACACATTTCAATGTCTCAGCACCCGCTACAAATCCCAGAAACCACACCTTTACACCATTCTACCCCAACTACCACACATTTGCACCTTCACTTACACACAAAACGCCACTCTATCGTATACCACTAACCAACCCAGACATAATAAACACAACCCAGATCCACAACATACTAAACTATATCCCATCCAGACACAAACTCCCTGCTCTAATGACTCCTAACAGACCCCTTTCTCTCACCAACAAACCTATAACCAGCCTTCCATCTTTTCATCCACCAACACCCTCCTTTTCTTTTAACCACAAAAACACAACCACACAACCCTTACACTCCAATGCACCACACATATTACCTCGTTTAGCAATCAAATCTAACACAAACACGCTTAACTCTTGTTGATCCCCTCTCACACACCACATACACTTTTTCCAAAACTCATCACCACCCCCCTTTACCTAGCACCTTCCACTCACCAACAATACTTTGCATAAAAATTCTTCTCAGAAAACAAATACATCATCACCTCCCATCACTACTCCTCAAAAACAAAACATAACACAAACCAGCACAACAAAATCTCACACACACACCTCATAATACTTTCCATCACAATTCCACCCACCTTCCTGACGACACAAATAATACACACCCTAAAGCAAATCCACTGTCAAGTTTTCTCTCTTCCCCCACACCTAACACATATACAGCAACACAGCCAGTGGCGGTTGGTGGAATTTAAAAGTGGTGAGGCGCAAGACCAATTAATATTTTTTTGCATGCAAGCAATTGAAGTGAGCGAGCCTGATTGTTCTGAGGGAGGTTTGGGAGAGATTTCCCTCTGGAATATTTAAAAAAATGGTCTATATTGGTGCAGTTTTCAGCACTATGTATGTTTGAGTATGTGTGTGTTGTCGAGAGTGGGTGTGCAAGTGTTTGCAAAAAAAGTGTGGGTTTTTGTGTTTATGTATATGAGTAGAGGAAATGTCTTTGAGTGCAAGCCTATGTGCATAAACAAGTACATGTACATATGAACAGACGCTTGTGTGCATGCAGTGTGTGTATGTATGTAAGTGTGTGCACAGTACTGTTGTACAAATGTAAGTGTCTGTGACTATGTGTGAACAAATGAGTATATTTTAGCAAGTGGGTCACAGCGTGAGTTTGCAAGAGCGTGTTTGCTCGAATGTTTGTGTGCGCGTTCAGTGAGTGAATATTCATTACATAAATGACAGATTCATTTGACACTAGTAGCTGAGGGAGCTATTTTCCAAAGGTGGAAAGTGCACTCTCTGTGAACGAAGCAGGCTGGATTCACATGACCAATTCTAAATCATTAGCCAATGCTATTGCCATCTCCATTTTTTACAAAGGAATTGGTGTAAAGGAAGTAATAAACCTCAGAATTACCATGTACTCCAAGCTATCAATGAATGCCCAAGGGGGCTTCAAAAATTCTGCAATGCATCTTCCCCCACCTGGGATTTCCACACAAGGTCCAGGCTACTGTCTCTCTTGTTCTGTCTAAACTCCATTACGCCAGTAGCCTCTACCACGGATCATCCTTAACAACTATGAAAAGATTACAATGGATTCAGAACTCTGCAGCCAGGCTTCTCTTACATATAAAGCCACAAACCCACATCTCCCCTGCTTTGAAAGACCTAAATTGGTTTCAGGTTGCCAGAAGATTGACACTCAAGCTGCTTTGTATCACCCACAAAGTAATACATGGAACAGGACTGCTCTTCAGCAGGAATAATATCACCAAATACATTCAACAAAGGAACCTCCGATCTAGATTGGCACCTCAACTCAAAATCCCAGCATAGAAGAAAAAGCCATAGGTGGCACATCCTTCTCTGTTCAAGCAGCCAAACTATGGAACACTTTACCCCCAAACATAAGACCCACGGATAACTACCTTATCTCCAGAATAGCCCCCGTACTCAAACATAAATATACAGCATATCCCTCTGTATATAAGCATTTATTTGGGCTATAGATATGTACCTACATATGTGTATTGCTTTGTATAAACGTGTATAATAATTATGTTTATAAATAAATAGATATTCGTAAGTTCTGCTTAACAAATGTACATATTACTTATGGTTATATTATTCTATGTTTAACATGTATATAGGCGACTGCATAAATAAGTAAATCTTTTATCATAACTATTTATCTACAATTGCTTCACTAGTATAAAAAAATACATATATATAAAAACAAATAAATTAACTTAAATTGAAGCAACACTTGAAAGTCTGAGTGTATTAAATACAACTTAAATCTACATATATTACCTTCCTTTTACATATTTGCCTTCCATGTGCTGCTGTACCTTTCTATTTATTACTTTACTTCTAATTCAGCATCTCCAATGCACTACCCTATATCTCACCCTATACTTCTTTCAATATATCCTCTAACTCCACTCTTACTCATCTCAAACCTCATTCTACTACTCTCTCAAATGCACTACCCTATTTCTTACCCTATAGCCTTCTCAATATATCCTATACCCCCACTCTCTGACTTATCCCAAACCCCATTCTACTACTACTATGATCCCCCAAAATAACCCTTTCTAGACTCTTTTCTCCTCAACCGCTCCTTGCATCATCTCATATCTCCTTTACTATTCAGATCTCCCAAACAAGCCTTTCTAAACCCTTCCCTCAGACTCTTTCCCCCTCCGCCTCCCCTTTACTCATCTCAAACCTCCTCCTACTACTGTGAGCGCCAAAAAAAAACACTTTCTGGACCTTTCCCTCTTCTATCCCTCTACTATCCTTTTCAATCCAACTAACAGACTAACATGTCCACTGCTAAAATTAATTTCATATTTCCCTATACTAATTCCCCACTAATCCTGTTTGGGTTCCACAATAGCGTGCTTGTAGTTTCCTTGCAGTCCCAGTCTCTTGGTTTGCTACAGTTCCTAGAATTATTTTGTTTGTCCCATTTCCAGTGTAAACTTGATTCCTTGCTATAGTATCAACCTTTTGTCTTCTAGTCCTATGTTTACAGTTTCTTTAGCCTATCTATGCTAGTTTACATACTGGAGTTTTCTCTCTTCTCTTCGCCTTGTACTCCTCTTCGACTCTCAGTGTCTGCTAATCTACTATTTTGTCCTCGCTTGTGTGTGAGTATTCATCTGTACAGGGGATGGCTCCTGGTTTCCAGGAAGCAGTTCCTACCCCATCCCTTGTGGTATGTTACATGTACGATTAAGTGTCTCAACTGTTGACAGTGTGCCATTTTTTTTTTTTAAATCTCCGCTGAGTCTCCAGCTGGCCCCATAGCAGCTTATCTCATCTATGTAGGTACAATCCCAGTTTTTACCCCAGAGACCAGATACAGAATCACTTACGCTGCCTCCTATCCATGGGTCTTGCAGAGTGACTGTAAAAATAAACTGCAGAAAAACTTGATTTTCAGTATTGCTTTAGGAAGTTCTGAGGAATAGGCCACGTTACAACGCATGCGTTTACTACGCATGCCATTAACAACGCGGTCATTACAATGACCGAGTTGTTACATCACATACTATTACAATGCAAGTCGTTACAACGACTTGCTGTAGGGGGGGTGCTGGATTTTGAAATAGTATAATTTACTATTCCAACTCCAGTCTATGCAACAGTAGGGAAGGTGTTGGATTTAAAATCCAACACCTTCTGCCCCCTACAGCAAGTCGTTGTAACGACTTGCTTTGTAATGGTATGAGATGTAACAACGCAGTCGTTGTAATGACCGCGTTGTAATGGCATGTGATGTATCGATGTTTCTCAGTTCTGAGTCTTATCTGTGTACAACACTAGTGGTAACCCAGAGTGTTTGTCATTTATTAGTTCCTTCTCCTGTATGTACACAGTAGGATTGCCTTGCCTTCTATGTCCTGTTCCTGTCCCTTACCCTATTTGTGCCTGTTCTTTCCTGGTTTTTGCCTTTGCCTGCTCCGTTGTATCTGTACACCAACTCTCAGTTTTATAGGTTATTTCATGACCATAAGGGGAGGTCGTCTGGAGCCCCATAGCACCTCCCAGGGCATCTCAGCCCAGAGTCGAGGCAAATGAGGGCGAGGCCGGGTGTCTTCTTTCTTTGGGCTTGTTAGTCCCTGGCACAGGCTAGGGACAGAAATGCTGCCAAATTTAATCTCTAGGCAGCTCATACAGGAACCTTCAAAGGCAGTCATTATGCACCTTCTCTCCCTGCCAACACTTCAGGTTTCTACAACTTGCCCTCACCCAACACTCGCCAGTCCTCCTTTAGTATTACTCATAACCATTGCCCAACCTTCTTCCCTTTCTTCCGGTATAGCCTAGAGCTGGGGTGCCATTTCAACTCGCACCCAAGCTCTGGGCTATATCACAACTAACATCAGAAGGAACAAACCACCACCCGCACCTATGAAGGGACCTAGGCCCTTATGTATCAAAGCATTTCCCCGTACACATAAAATGGGTGAAACTCTTTAATACATCTGGCCCATTATCCCCTAAAAGAAGATGCAGTTTCTCCTATAGAAATGCATCTGTGTATATGTACATACGTAAATACTGTATGTTGTGTGTATATGTATGTCTGTATATACATATGAGAACGTTTGTAAATAGGCATCATTAAAAAACTCTCTTCTGTACTCTCAACACACACTGCCAGCCATCCTTTGTATACACTCCTGGTTCTTCTCCCAAATCTTCCTTTATTCCTCTCCCGCACTCTCAACACTGCTCATCCTTATCTGCCACCTATCCTGGCATATACTCAATTTTTCCACACAATTAATTCTTCTTCCCCTCTCTCTGACTCCTTCCACTTTCTACAGACTTCCACTGTCTCTCATAACTACATTTCAGGCTCCCCTCAATCTGTCTACTCGTCCAACTAACATGGCCACACCTCACCCTTCCCCATTAATCACTCACCGCTAAACTCTATTTATCTTGTTCTATTAAAAAAGAACTGGCAGTGAATGCTTGGGATTTTTATGAGCACCAGAATAACCAAATAACAACTACTCTCCTATCCTACTACCACTAACTTTAGGTTTCAGAGCTGTGTGCTACTTGCTGCAAACATTTGAATGCCTTGTTGGGGATAGTAATCGCTCTATAGACGCAATAGTAATTACGAGACTAGGCAGCCTCAGTATTGTCCAACATTGGCATTCGACAGTATCCATGCGGGGGTGGGAGCCTAAGAAAACTTTGGACTAATGCACTTATTTGGAGGAGAAGCGGGTGTAGCAATGCAATGAGGTAATTATGTAGCACTGATGAGATGGAGTTCTGCTCTCAGCATCAGCCAAGACAGTCAGCTGCCCAAGGGCTCTTGTTGGATTAGACGAGGATGAGAGAGCTGAACTGCTTTGTGCCTGGCACTTGCTGCCCCTATATCTGTCACTCCTTCATATGGATTCATACTTGGAAGTGGTCAGTGGAAGAGCTTCTCTGTCACTGTTCAGCACGTCCTGAGGAGTACTGTTGCTGGGTTGTATGACAGAACCACGCATGCCATAACAACACAGTCTGAACATAGATTGTGTCGTTACCACGCGTTCCCTTAGCACACAAGTCATTACAATGACTTGCCTTAGGGAAGTGCTGGAGTTTGGAATAGTATAATTTTCTATTCCAACTCCAGCCTGTGTATCAGTAGGGAAGGTGTTTGCCTTAAAAAGCAAAACCAGTCCAGCACCGCATTCCCTAAAGCAAGTCTTTGTAACGACTTGCGTGCTAAATAAATGCATAGTAAAGACACAGTTGTTGGTCAGACTTCATTGTAAAGGCACTGCATGGTTCAGACTGCATGGTAAATGATGTTTACCCTAGTGCTGCCATGTTAAATGAGAAGTACTGGTACTACGGAGAAGTGCTAGCCCAGTCACTTTAAAATGTACGTTACCAGCCCTAAGGTAAGCCTCTTATTGGAGGAACTGGCCATTGTTTATAGTAAAATCATGTCCTGTTTCCCGCTGTGACAATGCCTTTCAAGAAAAGGTTCAAGTTGCCGATGCATTTCAATCTTAGATGACAGTCATTACAACTTTGAAAGTTTGAGGGGTTTGTTGTGCTGCTATGGAGGTTATTGGAGATCATCATGCCATCAGAGTGGCCCCATGGCACCAGAGGGGTTGGTTTTCTGGATTCATTTCAGGCTGGCAGATTATTGGGTGGACAAACAGGTAACGACAAGTAGGCATCGATTTTCAGTGTTTCATACTCTTTGCAGAAAATATTGAAGAGTTTCATTTAATGTCACCCCTCCAGATTCTACTGATATTGAAAGTAACTTCGCACCTTCAAACATCTGCCATTGTGGCGATGTGACATGGTTAGCGTAAGCTTATGTTTAATTCTAAGTGAGAGAATATGGACAGTACCCTGGGGCTCCAGTGGGCCTGATCTAAGAATGGCCCTGAAGTGACTTGTAGGAAATAATTATCCAGACCTCCTGGCCACCCAGGACTCCCTCAGAAAAACAATCTATACTAAGTCACTAATTGATAAAAGGGAATGACACCTGTGCTTTGGGGAGAGGAGCAAAGATGCCTCCTAAAAGAGAGAGGACACGGGCATAGATATTTGGATAGCTGGATTGTTAACCTGGTATTTAGACAGAATATTGAAAACACAAATATCATGGGAAAAATATTGTGTTAAAAATATCGAGAACAAGAATATAATGAAGGTAAGTTTCTATACGCAAGTTAATTTCTACTATATATAACTCCACATATATGTACCTTGATGATATATATGTCTTCAAGGTACGTAGATGTGGAGTTAGGAATAGTAAATCTCTACTATTTGCACTTACCTTCTCTATATTTTGGTCCTTGATATTTTTGACATGATATTCTGTCCACACAATATTTGTGTTTTCGATATTCTGTCAGTGATTCGTTGTTTAAGACAAAAAAACAGGGCTGTTTGAAATTCTCACACCTGAGAAGGAACAACGTGAGACTGTGGACTTCTCAGCTCTACCCATCACTATTGTGCAGAATCTGAATGAAAAACCTAAAACTTAGCCATGTTTGGATGGGTAGATGCTCTGTTGGGCCATGCTCATGTTATGCTATAGATGGAGATAGGAGCAATTCTAAAAGTGGCTCTTTATACATATGGGCTATGTACCCGTCTGCCCCAAGAGGTGGGTTCACCAGGTACAGACATAAACCAGCAGACTCTTGTTAGCAAAGAGCAGCCCTTCCTTCGAGAGGGCAGAAGACCCATGGCCCATACTCATTCACTACCATTTCATAATTTTGCCACAAGGGTACACTGGGAACTACAACAGCTCTAAGCATGAGTCAGCTGGTGTGCCCGGATCACTGACAGAATATCGAAAACACAAATATCGTGGGACAAAATATCATGTCAAAAATATCAAGGACCAAAATATCGAGAAGGTAAGTGCAAATAGGTAAGTATAGATTTACTATTCCTAACTCTACCTCTACTTACCTTGAAGATATATATATATATATATCCTCAAGGTACATATATGTGGAGTTATATATAGTAAAATTTCATTTATGTATAGAAACTTACCTTCATGATATTTTGGTCCTTGATATTTTTGACATGATATTTTGTCCGACGATATTTGTGTTTTCGATATTCTGTCAGTGATCCGTATGAGTATGGGCCAAGGCGTCTTCTGCCCTCTTGAAGGAAGGGCTGCTCTTTGCTAACAAGAGTCTGCTGGTTTGAGTCCAGGGCCGGACTTCGAACGCAAACAAGCCCTGGCAAGGGAGTCGGACCGGCCGCGGGGGAAGTGCTGGTGGAAAACACTTCTGCTGCTTTTGGTACAGGTGGCTGATATTGCAGCACTGCTGCAAAACCGGCCCCCTGTACCGAAAATGGCCCCCACCAGTCAAAAAACGGCCCCCATGCTTCCAGCCCACTGGGAAAACGCCCTGTACCAGCTACGGCCAGTCCGGTCCTGTTCGTGTCTACACCTGGTGAACCCACCTCTTGGAGTATACGGGTACATAGCCCATAGATATAAAGAGTCACTTTTAGAATTGCTCCTATCACCATATATAGCGTAACATGAGCATGGTCCAACAGAGCATCTACACATCCAAACATGGCTAGGTTTTAGGTTTTCCATCTAGAGTCTGCACAATAGTGATGGGTAGCGCCGAGGGGTCCACAATCTCAAGTTGTACCTTCTCGGGTGTGAGAATTTCACTCTGCCCTGGTTTTCTGTCTTAAACAACTTTGCGTTCTATGCTTGCAATTTTACATGTCACATTAGAAAGGCAGATTAATAACTCCCAAAGCAGAAAATGGCCTGAGCTTTTTAAGCAAGACTGGTTGACCCTCTCAGACCTGGCACTGGGCAGCCTGAGAGCTGTGGGAGGCCCCTTATCACCATTCCCAAGTTGAGGGAAGAGGGTCTCCAACAGAATGGCATTGTTCCTAGAACTCCCAGGCTGGTGGCCAGGGGTCTCGTTAGACACTGCTTAGCCGTGGTCACTGGTAATCAGATTTCCATGGAATGGTTGGAGTTCTGTCACGTATCACTCCCTGACTGCATCCAGGGCCCACTACAAGAGCAGATGCCAATGTGGTTCTGTAATCTCTAGCCTCATCCAACGAGACCCAGTCCAGCCAAGGAGCCCTACTCACCAACAGCTGAGCCGCAGTGGGCGCAGAAAGGCCTAATCAAAGAGATCCTCCCAGACCTGTGCTGAGCAGGTCCGCGCCTACACTACTACCCCTCCCCCCCATCCCCTCACGCTCCCGCTCCGCTGAGAGAACAAGCAAGAAGGTGGAAATGGAGAGATGAGGAAATAAAGAAGCGCTCGACATAGCAATGAACATAACACCTTCCCCTCCAGTGACTCCTCATTTACATACCGACTCTGACAGTCTAATTATCGCAGACGCGCCACGCTTAGAATAAATAAATACTAAAGTGGCTGATGAAGAAAGGTGAAGGGGAAGACTCAGTCTTCCAGACAGGCACGAGCCTTTTTAAAGTGTTTATTTACTCGGGTGTTTTCCTCGTGAAGGGGGGGTATAATGAGGCCCCAGCCTTAGGTTTAATTGAGTTGCTCGGCACTTGTCACCTGTCCAAACTTTGCTCTAACTTTGATTATCATGTATGTAGTTCGCTATTTTCAAGCACCCCACTGCACAAGGCACAACAAGAGAGTTAGAGTCTCAAAGGGGCTCATAAGAAATAAGGAGGGGGGCAGGGGGCGAGTACATTTTTGCTAGTCCTGGGGACACAATGGATTGCACTTCAACCGATGCCCTCCATATAGGACCGATTCACGTACGTATACAATAAAGACATGACACAAAAGTCCTGGTATTCCACAGGTCTAAATTCTTAAAAAATACTAGTAAAATGTCTTTTGGTGAGGATATCCCTTTGCATAAGGCTTACGCAGGCATTGACATGCCCTTCAGAGGCCTCGGCCTTCCACGCTGCCGCAGGTACACTGTGTTGACCAAGACCCTTGTCAGTGTTGTGTCAGGGATGGGGGGCTTGCTCGACACTCAGTTCAGAGTCTTCTTACCTGTATCCCCTCCTCCATAATGGATTACTTATTGATAATCTTCATTACTTCTAGACATGCGTTTCCTTGTCACAGTCATTATTAATGAGGTGAACCCTACACCTGAGACAGGAACTGGTGTAAATGTAAACCACGCCCACCCATACCGGGTGCCATGAAGCGGTTGGCATTCTCATCCTCCTCCTGAACTATGGCAACCAATACCAAAGCCTGATTAGTCCAGCAGATGGGCGGGCTGAGATGACTTTCACGAGGACGAGTGGGTCAAGGTATAATCAAGGTTACCACTGAGTACTTAGAACAGTATCTTTAGGTCCCATTCTCTCATCCCACTATTAATGGGCATACCATAAAGGACCGTGGCATTCAGTGCCCTAAAAATGATACATAAAAGACACACATTCTTTAACACCACCTGATTATTTACTACACAATCTGTAAATGCTTACGTGAGAGCTGACTGGAGTACACCAACTACAAAAAGCCCCCTTCCATTCCAATCCCTGGAGCTGACAGTGAAACACAAATATATTGAGAGGACCAGGTAGAAACTCCACAAATTTCAGCAAGAAGAACACCTTCAACCTCTGGGCAAAAGGCCGCCCCCCAAGTAAAGCGACCTTAAACCTCAGAAGGCCAAAGACCACAGCCAAAGAATATGCCAGGGCAAGAGCAGATCAAATCCATCTGCTGATCATCATGTTAGATGCCATGTGCCTCTGCCCTCATGCACCATCATTTGACCAGAAAAATTGGAATAAAGTGTCTCGCATCCAACATGTGCTCGGCATGCGCCTCCACTATAGAGGGTGAAGGAAATAAAAGACGGCACACACTTTCCTACGATCTTTCAGAAGCAAAACCCCTGAGGAATGGAAACAAGAATCTGGACTAAGAACCACATCATCTGGCCTTTAGGTAAAGCTTCCTACACAGTAGCGCCTACAGTCTATAGCCTTTAATGGTTTAAGTAAAAGCGGATAACTCCACGAAGGGGCTTGGTGGTCCTTGGTAAAGATAAACATTGAGCAGTCTGGGTGCCTACATCTCCCTATCATAATACACCTCAATATTCCCAGAAGGTCTTTAGTTCTGCTCACAGGGTAGAGGCTGACAACTTCAAAGAGAAACCATCCCAGGCAAAATAAGGCACAACATAAATGTCATAGGGGAGAGAGCACCAACCTAAGCATTGATAGACATCGAAATTGCTGCATAGCTAGGACTAGGTGAGTTGGTAGCCCTCTTCACTGGAGCCCAAAACACTCAAGTTCCAAAGTACCTGTGAACCCAACAACTGCAGAGGTGAAGGCATAAAAAGGGTACTTCCATCCCAGATGAAATGCAAGGGCATGGAGCAGAGGAAACCATGTCCTGAGGGGCCTAAGTGAATTACTGAATAAGGGTCACAAGCACCCCCATAATCTTGGCCAACAGCCTGGGAACGACAAGAAATGTGTGAAAAGCATACACCAGATGTGGGGGCTAATGCAGGGTCAAGGATTCCTTCCCCGGTGGCGCTGTGTCAGGGTATCAGGTGTTGAAGTTAGGGAGGAGGGCATTTTCTGGAGAGGCCAAGATCTAGGGACTGAGTTCCAAGCCGCCAACAAATGACCTGAAACACCAACGGTTGCAGGACATTTCCTTGTGCAAGGAAATTCTGCAGAGGTAGTCCACCTGAAAATTGTCCATGCCCAGAATGTAGACAAGCAGTTGTGACAACACCTGGCTCTTTGCCCAACAGCCCAGTGTTGTATTCCGCTTTAGGGGTCCGTATATAGGTTTTCCTGAATCATGTCCTTATATAGGCACAATTCGCCTTGCCCTTATATAGGCATAGAATCCCTGTCCTTATTTAGGCATTAACCATGCACTCCAAATACAGGCATGGTCACCGACATCCGTCCACCCTAACGTCACAACGAGTTCTTAGAAACCAGACCCTTAAGCTTCGGGAGTTCCCCTAGCACAGGACTATTGATTTCTCCAAGAACTCATCTATTATGTATGAACCGTTATACCTTAAGGGTTCATTCCTGACGTCTTCCTCTGTCCGACTTCACATCAATGCTAACATTCCACGACACCTACCAGGTATAAATATACCTTCCCTTGCCCAAGCAAGTTAGAGGAGACCTCGACTTCAGAGGAGCCCGTATCCTGGCCTGACGCACTGAGAAGACGCTGTCATTCCTGCACGCAGACGAATCCAGCTTCCAGTGTTCTGACTCCCTTCGTGGGGTGTTAGAGTTTCAGATCCGGCAGGAGATTCCCACCTCTCTCATTCTCAAGGTATGGAGCTGACTAGATCCTAGAGGGACTCTTGGCATACTAGACTTAACACACTCTTAGTCTACCATACTAGAGAATACTCCACCTACTTCTATCTTTCCCTACACATAGACTAGGTTAGGCACATTGGGGTAGAACTAGCTTAGAGACGCATCGAATGAGTACCTGCATTCTTAGCTCATGTTATTTATGTACGTGAATATATGCTAAAAGATAATGCTAGCGCAGTATTATTTATTTCTACTGCTTACGCTGTACATTATTTATCTTGCATACTGTCTTGTGATCATAACAGCACATATCTCTTACACGAGAAACAAGACTGTTCAATAAAACCCTTTTATTGAAACGCCCGTCTTTCCTTTCTGTGTAACTCTGTAGAAACTAAGCATGCACGATTGAATGAGTGAAACTGTTATCTATTGTTTCCACGATTCTGAGACATGTTCCGCTTCTAAAGGTAAACAAAGTTGTCATGTTTTTCGGTGCCAGAAACTACTCCCTTCTTGTTCTCAAGGAGTTTCTAGTGGCCTCTGAGCTAGCTGGCACAGGTAATTAAGTTTAATATAATCGATAGGGACATACCGACCTTAGTCCTATGTCAAACCTATAGGTTATATTATTCCAATGCGCAGAGCCTATTAGGGAAATAGGAACTACACTACATGGCGCCCAACGTTTGGTAAGGCAGTAATTTAACGCTAGATACTGAGTAACTCATTCGTGCTTTTCTCAGAGACCCCTACTCACATACTCCATAAGACGTCCGGAGTGGGTAGGGTTAAAAATATCCGCCATAACTAAATAGGGAAGCACCCTATATATTAGTTGTTTGGTTTGTTCAACGTTGAAGGATACAGTGTTCCAAAATATTGTGCACCTTATCTTTTTGTTTCCATGAAACTTGTTCTACATTTTTCAAAAAACAAAATGCCTGACTCCAACAACGGTGAAGTTGCGGGTCACCCAGCTTTAACAGCTTATAACATCACAGGTTTTATTGAAACCGAGGAGGGTGTCATAGACATCAATCCTAACTTAAGAAGAGCCATCACTCTAAAACTTATAAAACACGGCCTACCACCAAGAGGAGGTAGAGCAGTTTTCGTGATAGAGGCACACGAATCCTTTCAGACAGAGGTATTCTATTCATGGGTCATATTTCCTGAATCAAATTCAGTAACAAGACTGTTTCACTTCTACAAAGAAGATGATCCACCAGAGGAATATATTCCTTTCGAGGATATTGAAATTCCACTAACATACCAGGAGCATCAGCTCTGGTTTAAAGGCGCCCTAAAACTAGGCCTGGGCGGAAAACTACGCTACGCTCGCGTAGTTTGCGCAACTACGCGCTACGCGAATTGCACGTAGCACAGTGCAAAAACGCGTAGCGGGCATTTTTTGCTTGCTCGCGGTCCTCAACGTCAAGTTGGCGACCGCGAGCGAGCAAAATGACATCCCGGCGAGACTTTTTCCTCATTCGCGATCAGCAACATCAAGTTGCCGATCGCGAGCGTGGAAAATAAACCTCCCGGCGAGATTCTCAACGCGGGGAGGTCAGGTTTCTCATTGCGAGTGGTTGCGTATGCTCGCGACCGCTCGCGATGAGAAACTACCAGTCCGCGTTGAGAAAACTGCCGCTCGAGTACAAATCTACTCGAGCGGCAGAAAACGACCGCTTGCACTGTGCAAGATGCCGTTTGCAATGATTGCACAGTGCGGACAAGCATCCGGCACTGTGGAATCATTGCGAACAGCATTTCCTACCGCACTACGCAGTTCGCGTAGTGCTACGCGTAGCTCACGTAGTGCGAAGTGCACTTCGCGTAGCTACGCGTAGCGCTACTTCGTGAACTACGCCCAGGGTTACCTAAAACATCACAGAAACATAACCAGGCTCGGTCCACTAGGTAGACCAGGAGCAACATGGCCGATTCTAGCCGGCTACACTCCTCATCAAGAACTCGATATAATGTCAGACGAGGAACTACTTACTCAACTTACAGAGTTAATAAAAATCTACAGACAATTAGTCCAATATGTCATGCGGACTTTTACAGTCCAACCACCATTGACACTTCCAAATCAAACTTCTCAACAGGGGAATACACTAAAAATTACACCACAGACTCTATATGCAGTCATGGGAAAAATGCCCACAAAACGTGAGCAAATTCCATTCTGGATAGCTCAAAAAATTACTCAAATCGAAGCAGTATTTCCAAATACTAGCCCGTATGAGAAACACAGAATCCTAACAATCTGTTTACCGATGGGGATCACACCACAACTGGAAGACTGCACCACTTGGGGCTCAGTCTTTGCTGCCATCTATACTAAAACACATGGTATTCCATCAATTGCAGTGATACCTGATGTCCTGAAACAAATTCAAAACGAATACGGGGCAGAGCCTGCTCTGAATTTAGGTATGAAATTACAGAAAAATTTCGACCAGGTCTCAACAATAATATTATCTAATATTAAAGGGGAGGCAGCAGCAGTGGCGATCCGCCAACGATTAAGGGAATACGATGTTACAGAACATCAAACTGAGCTACCCAGAATAATAGATCAATCTTATGCAGAATTAGGCAGAGATAGTTTGGGTGGAAGACCAGTGAAGCCAAAACTATCTGAAAGTCCTGAGAAGGACTCTATTAAACAAACTCCTACATCTTCTAAAAAGAAGTGGAAAACTAATAAAAATAATTCAGAGAAACGTTCTCAATCTCGAGGTAGGTCTCCTCAAAAGGAGCCCTCTGAAAGGAGGTATAACCTCAGGAATAGGGATAATTTGAAAAAGCCTGACAGGTATCAAGATACTGATACACGTTCCTCTCGTACCTTTCAGATCTCGTCACAGACATGAGGATGGTCAGAACATAGAGAAGAACACGTGAAATCGATAGACGACAAACACGTTCCGAAAAATAAATCCAAACCTCAATTCTCAAAGAAGAAGGTAGCAGGTCTGAAGATCAGACATGCCGAGGATACTGAGAACACAACTCAAGAACAGAGAATGGGCTCAGACAATGCTGGACAGTGCAGCAGAAGTCACAATAGCTCGCCAGAACCTGAAGGAACTTCTGGAGATAGTGGACTTGAATGAGTACATTACAGTTGAGACTGTAGACACCAGGGTTAGTACTCCACAAAATTTATATGAAATAACACTCCGGATGGAGGGAGACATACCTAGACAGGTGAAAGCACTTTTTTGGGAAAAACTTTTAAGGGGCTATGACATACTTCTAGCAGAAAAAGACTGGCCACCACAATTTGTCAGGGAGTGCCCACATGGCGAGGACATTATTATGCCTGCCTTCTCTAACCATATTCCTATTCATCTAAAATATACTTATGCCAGGAAATGGGCAGTTGCCCAGGCCCCAGCATTATACAAAAATCATGTAGGATGGGATGAGGATTCACCTCACCATAAAATACATCTGAAAAATGAACCTACTGCACAAAGGCAGTACCCAATAAAGCAAGAAGCTAAAAAACAGGTCAGGGAGATCTTAGATCAACTTGAATACCAAGGGGGATTGAACCATGCACCTCTTCAATGAACAATCCTTTGTTTCCTGTCTCCAAACCAGACAATACCTATCGTCTAGTTTTGGATTGCAGACACTTAAACACTTGTTCAAAAACATTTGCAGTGCAAAATGCACATAGTACAGCATTAATGAATAACATTGTGCGTAAAAAATACAAAACCACATTAGATATCTCAAATGGTTTCTTTTGTCAAAACATAGCACCTGGAAGCAGGTACTTAACAGCTTTCTCAATAATGGGGACCCAGCGTCAATTTTGTCGACTCCCACAAGGGTTCAAGAACAGCCCAGGGTTATTCTCAGCGAGAGTAACGGAGTTACTACAAATTTATGATAATGAGGCATTGTCATATGTCGATGACATCTATCTGACAGACGATGACCTGGACAAACACTTGAACAGGGTGAGCACCATCATACTGGGCTTCGCCTCTGAGGGCTACAAGTTCAACTTTAAAAAGTCCCGAATTGCCCATCTCAATGTCCTGTTTCTAGGATATGAGCTTTCAAGTGAAGGCAAGAGCTTGGCAGCCAACTTTTTAGAAAGGTGTGCGCTGCTCCAACCTCCAAAGACGCTGAAAAATTTACAATCCATCCTGGGTTTCCTAAATTTTGGAAGAACTTACATTCTAAATTACGCAGAAAGGGTTAAACCTCTCTACGCATTAATCAAACCTGATTTTTCAATCAAAAATTGGACACAAGAACACACAGAAATCTTGCGTTCACTCCAGGCAAACATGTTAGCAACAAATCACTTACAAACACGCGTAAGTCAACGCAATTTAGTGATCCGAATAATTTCGGCTCAATGCGGATTCACCTACTTAACATTTAATGAGGGTGAGAAAGTACCAATTGCATACAAATCACACTTGTATACACCAGCAGAAATGCGCTTCACTTCAACAGAAAAAATTCTGACAGCAGTTCAAACCGCTGTAGCAAAAGAAAGAGCTCTAGCCCAAGGGAAACGCATTATTGTCGTAACCCCAGTTCCGGCCTTAGAGGCGGTAACAAAAGCAAGCATTCCAAATGCTAAAGCATTACATCCTAGATGGATACAATGGGTTAATTCTCTTGCTGCAACAGATGTTGAATATGTTTTTGATCCCGATCTAAAAACACAAGCATTCCTGCAATATGAACATGAATGTCCTCTGCCCATTGAGATTCTGCCTCTCGATCAGTATGAATTCATAATTTACACTGACGGATCCGCACAACCCGCAACAGGTAGTAAGCAAGCTTACAGTGCAGCGTGCGCAATCGTTAAAGGTCGCATGCGCGATGGCAAATTCAGACCTATGGTCACAAAAACCCATTCTCTAGGAGATAGCACAGCTCAGCGAGCTGAACTACAAGCATTCAAACTGGCACTTGAAAGTACAGATCGAGAATTCCCCACACTAATAGTGTGCGATTCTTTCTACTGTGTGCAGTCGTATAATGATTATATACAAACTTGGCTTGAAAACGGGTTCAAAGATGCAAAAGGTGGCACAATAAAGCATAAAACGCTTTGGGAACAAGTAGTTCAGTTAAAAAGCGAACTACCAAAGGCTCACGTGATCCATACACTGAGTCATCAACGTGATGGCGTTCATGTTGCAGGGAATTCATTGGCTGACGAAGCCGCAAAGGGGGCTGTTCAGACGGCTTCCGTAGCTGCGATCACTCGTTCAAAAACGAAAATAGACAGTGAGATAATGCTGGCTGTCAATGCTACGAGCAAAGGCAGTGGTGCAGCGTTACCAAAAAAGTTTCCACTCAAGTACTGTTATGTAATTGATGCGAACAACGTTCCTTTTGCTCGAATCCCTGGAGTGGGGGATAGGGTAATTCCAAACAAGGAACGCAGATTAGAACTAATCCTAGCAGCACACGAAGGGATAGCCTCTGCCCATGCAGGCATTTCTGCAACAGTATCTTTACTAACACAAAGATATTGGTGGCCTGGCATTAGGAAGCAGACCAAGAACTATGTTCTGGAATGTGAAATCTGCCAACAGATGAAAGTCTCCACAGTGAAACGTCCTGCGCAGACACCCCTGTTAATTTCAGACAAACCATTAGCTTGTGTTTACCTGGACCACTGCGGTCCCTTGCAAAGGGACGGTAACTATAAATATATCATGGTCGCAGTGGATTCTTGCTCTAGGTTCCTATGGATATGGCCTCAGCGCTCGGCTGACGCTCGAACTGTTATAAAAGATTTGCAAGTCTTTATCGGCACATACGCAATAGGCACACTACATTCTGACCAGGGCCCTGCGTTTAGCTCTCGGGCTTACAAAGACGCCATGGCCAGTCTGGGCGTTGCATTGCGGTACGCCTCTCCATTTCATCCTGAGGGAAATTCTGTTGTGGAAAGGAAAAACCGGGACATAAAGCAGTCTATAACAGCTAGGGTATTAGGTTCGGGTGATGGGTGGGTCAAACATCTTTATGGGGTCCAACACTCATTAAACAATTTGCCAAGAAGTTCTCTAGGGGGGGTCACTCCATATGAGGTCCTATTTGGGACAAGAATGTGGGTGCCAGATCTGGAAAGCAGTGGCACAGTGGTGGAAAATAAACCCTTTGATATCAAAGATCGTTTGGCTGTTTTACAGGACCTAAATGAAATAAGAACGAAACAAAGCAACGTATTCCTGCAGCCAACCACCACTGGGGAAAAACCTGTGGTCCCAGCAAGGCCTGTCTGGATTCAAAAAGTTGGGGATCTAGTCAGAGAGAAAATTGCAGACAAGAAGGAATTTGGACCTTCATACAGACAACCAGTACCTGTCCAAGCCGTACACGGAACAAGAACAGTACTTCTGCTGCCCCTTGCTGGAAAAAAGGAGAAAAGATTTGTGTCCATCGACCTCATCAAACCACAGTATGTGGCCAATACTAAATAGTAGGCCTCGTGGACTCCGACCTAGTAGCAGACACACTCCTCTCGCTAGTATCCAAGAGGTTCAGACTGAAAGACTGATAACCATCGAGAATTCAGCAGTAACAGATGAAGGACTGAGCAACAATGCTATGGAACTCATCCCTCTTGAAACACAAGTAACAGTTCGTCCAAATACACCTGTCTACACCAATGTAACAAGTGATCAACTGGTTCCAGCGATTTCTACAAATCCTGATGCAATTCCAACAATTGACAGAAGTGCTTCTGGCTACTTCATTAACTTTGATACGTTTTCTGAGGATCCGAGTGAGCCCGAGACGTCGCCAGCATCAAAAACTTTTAAACAGCAAGTACAAGACTTTTTACATTTTTTTAAAAAGACTTATCTGGTTTCACCATGGATTGAACTTTGGGTAATTTCTGGAATATTTTTCTTCCTGCTTTGGCTAGCTTTGGTTATGACTATGAGCGTGCTTATAAATGGGAGATACATCCATTTGGACATTGAAAGAAAAGAAGTGAACTTACTTTTGAAACCTCACAAATCATCCCATCGTGAAACAAGAGACTTGTCTGCAGTGAACATCACAGCCGTTCCTATACAGGATGGTATAGTGTGGGACAAAACAGATTTCGATATTTTTGGCCCGACGGAACATTTGAACATTCCACATTTATTTAAGATCTCACTAAGTGATTTTGTTTCATCCAGAACCTTTTCTGATGATTGGGACTTTGAAACTGTAAATGATATGATGTTTGACCTAGAAAAATCTGTTGCATTTTCTAATAATGAATATTTAGAGGGTTCATCAGACTATGAACAGCTGTATTGCTATAACCACTATGGTCATAATTTTTTGCATAAAACTGCAACACCTAGAAATGTGTTTATGTTTAACCAATGGGAGCATTGTCCTACACCACCAAAAGGTAGTTCAAAAACATTTGCTAGAAAGTTTCCATATTTTTCAGGATACAATACATCTGATCCAGAAACATTTTACTATAGAAATGTAAACAAAACAGGACTGAAAATTATGTTAACAAATACAAAACAGATTTACTCTGCAGCATTTATTGCCCAACTGTCTAGACAGGGTTTCGACTTATGAAAAGACACAATAGACACAAAATCTGTCTGGGGTCCTAAAGATTGGCAAGTGCAGGGGATAGAAGCTTTATTTAGAGCCTGTATCGTCCCTCAGCAAATAATGTTTTTGAATGACACGGTCCAACAAACGTCTTGCCTTGGGTTAGCCAAGATTAAAGACATGAAAGCACCTTCTGTACCAACACCTGCAAGTGATAACAATACACAGGCAGCGGTTACAGTTGACACCATACTACAACTCAACAGAACAAATCCTGATTGGAGAAAATGGTTGATCTGGCCCACAGACACAAACAACTGTCAAGGGAGATTCCTGAATAAAACACAGGGGTTTACTATTCACAGGCCAGACCCACAATACGTCCAAAGACAGCATCCGGGGGTAGTAACAACATACAGTGTAGGAAAATTATGCCTCGATTGGCTGCAAAAATCTACACTTCAGGATGTGAAACAACACTTATCTTTACTTAAAGAAGACGCAGACCTTAGGGAATTCTTGCTTGGACCAAGAAAACCGCGTCAAAAACGTTTCATATATGCCGGCATTTATGCTGCTTATAATGAAGCATGGAAGGTGTCACAGATGGAGGCCGCAGAACGAATACGTGAACTTGATCGTATTAACTTAGAGAAAGCTCTCTCTGTGGTCGACAATGGGTTAACAACTTTGTCCTCCAGAATTTATTCATTGGACAGTATTGTATCCTCTGCTATCGACATACTGGAACAAGATTTAGCCATGTTACAGCAAGGCCAGTCTCAAATACGTTCTATTATGTTATTAAGCTGGATGCTGCAATCTTTGCGTGCGGGCTATGTGCCTTGGCGTTTTATCAACACGACGGCTCTGTTTGCAGAATACAATCTAACTGATAAACAGATCGAACTGGCACAAAGGGGAGCAAAGTATACAGTACTGAGCATTGAAAAACTTGAAAAGTTACCATTCACAGTGGCAGAAAAACCAGCTACGGAATGGCTTATTCACGGCAAAATTAGTCTACCTGTGACTACTTTCCAGTTTCAGTATTGCCTTAAACAGATGCAAGCAGGCAAATATGAAAGGTTGGGTAAAGAATACATTAAGACATCCTGGAATTTACCATACACCTATAGATGTTGGAGTGGGGATCGTGAAGTGTTTCTAAGCGGTACACACTGTGAAAGTGCACTAAGCGGTTCACTGATTTGTCAGGACATTTCTTTACACGGGGCTTGTAATGGTTCTGTGGCAAACTTGTCCTGCCACCAGCAGGGTACACCAGCTGCTGTGATTAATCCAACGTTTGGACAACTTTCTAATGGGAGTTACCTCATGTTGAATGATCAGAGTTGCTGTGGCATGTTGCCAGGCATCCCATATCTAGTAACGGTCAACTCCAGGGTCACTTGCTGTATGCAAGTATTGTTTGCCCCAATAGACACAGTCAGGGAGTCGCCTCTATGGCCTTCGTTGAATGTCTCTTTTATTCGATTTGATACTTTAAGCAGAATGAAAGCCATGCTTATACAACAATCAGTGCCTTTGACCTCGGCCAAAGAAACCTATGATCTACAAGTTGCAAGGACTTCGGCTGAGATACAAGCTTTCATTCGTACAAACTGCCCTATACATTTCATAGAAATGATAGGACTAGAAATGATAGGACGTATCTTTAATATGTCAGATACAAGCGGAATTGTACATGTATTTAAGACCATCTGTTCCGGACTATTAGCACCTTTCCAGGCTGTCCTCGGAATCATCCCAAACTTCGCACATTCGGTGTTTGGTGGTGTGCCGTTAATTCTAGCACTTGTTGCAGGAATTCTGTTTCTACTCCTACTACGCTATGGCAAGCCACTTCGCCAACATCACTCCGAGCGATGTGGAGAGAGCCCTCCTTGAACGGAAATGCCGTGAGCGAATAGTACAGCTTTTGGGCATGCCTCGTCTACGGGAACTGAATACAACGTGGTTCCTGTCATTCAGACCAATCTGGCAAGATTGCATCTTACCTGTTCTACGCTGCCTGTTTTGCGGTGAAGAATGCATGCTAGACACCTAACACTCCCATCAGTCATGCCAACGGATATCGATACTCTGCTGGACCCGATAACGGCCCATGCTGTGTGTTGTCCCCAGAGGCTTCCAATCCTGATGGCGGCATTCATTGAGATCTCACAGACGCTTCCGGCTGCTGCTGAGGTACGAGATGGATCAACGGGCACACAGGTAACAACGGACGCAAACGTTGCATCTTCTGCTGAAGGCGATGTTTCTCATCTCTGTGCAATTAACCTTCTGAACGAGGTGTTCCAAATGTCGCCAACTTCGGTGGACGATATTTTGGCTACGGAAATAGATGATCTAATGTTTACGCCAGACCCCTACACTGACTTTGATTCGGCTCACAGTGTACCAGGGCAACAATGAAATTTGGCCTTCATATTTTTCAAACTTGGAACTTTTCCCAGAATTGAACTTTTTTCTTTTTAAAATTTTTGAAATGACATGGCAAATGAACAATCTGCTTACAGTAGAACTAGTCTTATAAAACGGACTTCTTTGAATACTTCCAGGGACACATTGTCACCTTACTTGTCTAACATTTCATTTACTTCCATGATATGCAATGGCTTTGATTGTAAGAACTTATCGACCATTTCATCATAAGTATATATTACTGTTTCATTCACGTTGCATTCCACTTCCGTTATATGCTTAGAATGAAGACAATGCTTTAAATGTACAGTACCTATGGCATTTCAACAGTTTTAAGCTTCTCTTAAAATGCTTTTAGAAATGTTTTTAGTAATATGTGGTACTCAATTTTATGTTTAGCATTTAAATGTTTAGCATTTAGTATTATCGTTCAATCGAAGATGGAGTGGGTGTTGTATTCCGCTTTAGGGGTCCGTATAAAGGTTTTCCTGAATCATGTCCTTATATAGGCACAATTCGCCTTGCCCTTATATAGGCATAGAATCCCTGTCCTTATTTAGGCATTAACCGTGTACTCCAAATACAGGCATGGTCACCGACATCCGTCCACCCTAACGTCACAACAGGTTTTTAGAAACCAAACCCTTAAGCTTCGGGAGTTCCCCTAGCACAGGACTATTGATTTCTCCAAGAACTCATCTATTATGTATGAACCGTTATACCTTAAGGGTTCATTCCTGACGTCTTCCTCTGTCCGACTTCACGTCAATGCTAACATTCCACGACACCTACCAGGTATAAATATACCTTCCCTTGCCCAAGCAAGTTAGAGGAGACCTCGACTTCATAGGAGCCCATATCCCGGCCTGACGCACTGAGAAGACACTGTCATTCCTGCACGCAGACGAATCCAGCTTCCAGTGTTCTGACTCCCTTCGCGGGGTGTTAGAGTTTCAGATCCGGCAGGAGATTCCCACCTCTCTCATTCTCAAGGTATGGAGCTGACTAGATCCTAGAGGGACTCTTGGCATACTAGACTTAACACACTCTTAGTCTACCATACTAGAGAATACTCCACCTACTTCTATCTTTCCCTACACCTAGACTAGGTTAGGCACATTGGGGTAGAACTAGCTTAGAGACGCATCGAATGAGTACCCGCATTCTTAGCTCATGTTATTTATGTACGTGAATATATGCTAAAAGATAATGCTAGCGCAGTATTATTTATTTCTACTGCTTACGCTGGACGCTATTTATCTTGCATACTGTCTTGTGATCATAACAGCTCATATCTCTTACACGAGAAACAAGACTGTTCAATAAAACCCTTTTTATTGAAACGCCCGTCTTTCCTTTCTGTGTAACTCTGTAGAAACTAAGCATGCACGATTGAATGAGTGAAACTGTTATCTATTGTTTCCACGATTCTGAGACATGTTCCGCTTCTAAAGGGAAACAAAGTTGTCATGTTTTTCGGTTGCCAGAAACTACTCCCTTCTTGTTCTCAAGGAGTTTCTAGCGGCCTCTGAGCTATAAAATGGCTCAATTGAGCTAGCGCATGCTACAAAATAAAACATAATGGGACTCACAGGAAGGTGGGAATTTAGTGAGGTGCGCAGACACCACCACCCCATTTTCACTGCTAGATGCAGCCCAGTGGGATTGTAATAGGGAAAATCAAATCAGAAATATAAACGGGTCACAATACCGGGACAACAATTTCGAGGAACAAAATATTGAACAGTAAAGTTCACAGGGGGAGGTAAGGATTTACTATTCTTGACTCAATATTTAAGTAACCTTGAAGATACATATATCACCAAGGTACGTATATGTGAAGATAGGTATAGAAAATATATGCACAGGTAATTATGTTTAATATAATCGATAGGGACATACCGACCATAGTCCTATGTCAAACCTATAGGTTATATTATTCCAATGCGCAGAGCCTATTAGGGAAATAGGAACTACACTACACCAGTTGAAACCTCTGGAGGAACAAAGATTGTTATTGAGTCCCTAAATCCCCCCTATTCCGGCAGGCAGAAGGACCCTTAGCGAGTGGTGTCATCTCTTTATTGTATACGTTTGTGAACAGGCCCATCTGGCAAAGAGACAGATGTTGTCTCAGTGACCTAGGCAATAGTCATGATATTGTTCCATTGTGATAAAACAGCTTTCCCTGGAAAAATGATGCTGAAAATAATGCAAAACAGTGCCTGCCGGCTTGCATGACTGTGCCACGGTTATGGAAAAACAGTCCCACAGGCAGCAAGTGTCTCTGGATAAGTGATGGGGAAGTAACCACCACTGCAGAATCGGATGACAGAGCTTCTAAAAAGGCTCTCTCCAATGTGTAAGTATGCACGTGTTAAGAGGGTAAGAAGAGGGCATACTGAGTCTTGGACAGGGCATAAATCTGGCCAGAATCCAGCATCTTTAAAGTGCGATCCCTTGATAGAACTATTAGCACTTGTCCACCCTTGCTCATCTTGGCACTTTCACAACATTCCAAGTCCCTCTCCACTGCCAGGGGAGTCAAATGATGCAACATCTAGTTGTTCAGGTACAGGTTGTTTTACACAACAAAATGTTTAAAATATCAATGAAGAGGCCACTCAACACATGCAATTAGAGAGTTACTCCTAGATACAGTACTCATGAAGACTCCTGATGTCACCAGAAAAAGCATCCATTGGAAAGTCTCGATCTTCAAAGAAATCACCTTGACTCATCTTCAATGCCTTGAAATTGATGACCAACTTGGTTACCAGGAATATAATTAAGTAAAATCCTCTGCCCGACTGGAACAGAGGTGATGGGTCTTTTTGAAACAGGTGCTGAATGCTCCGCTGCAGGGATTCCCTCCTGGTGTGGATATGTGGCCATGGTGCCAGGAACACCCCTGATTTCGGGAGGGTTAAATAGTCATATGCCCAGAAAACGTATCCTCAAGGTGATGCACATTGTGAGGTGCATTGGTAATGGCAATCCTACAGCTTGCTGGTTCCAAGGCTCCCCGACCAGAGCTGCTTCTTTTACACAATGACAATGCGTCAAACTGAATCTTACTTTTAGTGCTGTTACTACCACCTAGGCTTGAGAGCTTGGTGAGTTAAGTGTACAAAGGGAGTGCCTCGATTATCCAACTGTCATTTAAAACCTACTGGGACACTAATGATAAACAACAGAATCCACTGTGGACGCTGACCAATAGGCACATTCTGCCCCATGACACATGGCTTCCTAATCCCCTTCTAACTTTTTATTCCCCTATCTGAAAACACTGGGACTGCCTATAAAATGGCTCAATTGAGCTAGCGCATGCTACAAAATAAAACATAATGGGACTCACAGGAAGGTGGGAATTTAGTGAGGTGCGCAGACACCACCACCCCATTTTCACTGCTAGATGCAGCCCAGTGGGATTGTAATAGGGAAAATCAAATCAGAAATATAAACGGGTCACAATACCGTGACAACAATTTCGAGGAACAAAATATTGAACAGTAAAGTTCACAGGGGGAGGTAAGGATTTACTATTCTTGACTCAATATTTAAGTAACCTTGAAGATACATATATCACCAAGGTACGTATATGTGAAGATAGGTATAGAAAATATATGCAAACTTTCCTTTCGATATTTTGTTCCTCGATCTTGTGGTCACGATATTGTGACCCATCGATATTTCGGATTCAATATTCCTTGCCTGCACCATCCTGTGGGTAGGTTTTAGACATGTCTGTCAGAGAAATGACATCTAACCCTACCTCCTATGCTTTGTAAACATTTGTTAGTAGTAAACACTGCAGTCAAAATCTGGACATGCCCTCCAACACAGAGGAATTTCCCTATGGAGGGGAAGTCACTGGGCCTCACCATCTGAACCATCCCCAGCTCAGTTGAAGTGGTGAAAAAGCTGGAAATATTAGAACCAGAAGATGTGGATTTTGATCCTGGCTTCCCCAGGTGTCAAATTTGTGTGTTCTTCAGTAATCACTATTAGGATTTATGCCTCTGCTTTTAAAATTAGGCTAATCATTAGGTGTGTGACAAGAAAACTGGACTGGAACGGGAACATATTTTGGATGTTACCCCTGGGCGAAAGAGCACCCAGTCTCATACGCTAAATAATGTGCTCTATTGGGACAGTTACAGGCATTGAAACAGACAGTCCTGCATTGCATTCTTGGTCCTCCCACTTGACCAACTTGTTTGACCTTTGTCCTTTAATCTGATTTATGTGAGAACCTCAAAACAACCTATTGTTTTTAAGTTCATTTTCTGTATCAAATAACAAAGTACACAGGAAATGAAAACCACTGACGGTTTCCCTGGATAGTCCCCGGACATGCTTTTTATTCTTTCATGATTATCATGTAATCATAATGTTATGGTTATAAGGAGGCTAGTTCAGTTGGCATGTAAGTACCATTGACTGAAATAACATAACAAATGACATAAGGCACTATTTAGCTGACAAAATGGCTCAGTGAGTTGAAGGCTTGAGGCTGGCAAATGCAGTGGTCACACATCCCAGCAAATCAGGCTCATCCTTCCTTCCTTCCTTCCCAAGGTCCGTAATTGGAGTATCATAAATTGATTTTTTTGTTTGTTTGTTTTTTAGAGTTTTATATAGCGCGAACTAGACCCGAGGCATCGGGTATCAGAGCGCTTTACATGAGCACCAGTTTCGTTACAGATGAATTTATTACAGATAATTAATAGTAACATATGTTTCCGCAGCTCCTAGAATTAAAAAAGCATTATTATTGATACCATTTAGTCTAAAATTTCTTATCTATGCTCTTACAGCACATCCCTTAAGCCCTCATTAGGAGTGGCCGAATTTCGCCCAGAGCGATAACTCTGGGTGAAATTCCACCACCCGCTATTCCAGTAGGGCGCGGGGCGCTTGCACCCCTCCTGACCTTTACCTGCGCCACCCCTGGGCTGCTGTTTATTTGGCTTAGCAGTGACATCGAGAAAGCTGTTAAAAGGCCAAGTATTTATTTACACATTAACTGAAGTAAAAGGAAATAAGGTGTGCTGCGCCACTTATCTTTACCACTTTCATTTTAGTCACTGTGCAACAAACATGTAAACGTGTCAGAATATGATAAAGACTCTTCAAAATTCAAAAAAAGTGTATTTCATTAACCTGCCGAAGTGATTCACCTTTAGGGGTGAGTGATATATTATATTCCGCTTCGCCGGCGGAGTTAATGGAGTTTTGGCTGCTCCTCATTACGCTTGTAACGCGGCGTTACGGCCAAATGTTGCCAACCGCTGCATGGTGGAGTCTTTTCACATGCGAGGTTCGCCAACAGTAAGTTGGCGAGCGAGATTTAGCGTCCCCTAGCACAATTTTCGGTCGCTAGGAGGGCACCCGGCGAGATTTCTCCAACATGGACGGTCATGGGAAATTGCAACCTTTCGCGGTCAGAAAGCTGCCGCTTGAGTTGAAAACCTACTTGAGCGGCAAAATCAACTCGGGAAGCTGCACCCTCTGGTGCGCCATATGGTGAAGCTCGCACTGCTATTTCAGCATGGAACGAGCTCCCGGCGCTAAATCACAGCGTGAGCAGCACGACGTGCCTATTTCGCCCGTTTACACAATTCCACAGAATATCGCTGAGTGTTTTTTGTAACTCCGCAGAATTCCGTGGAGTTAAACTCCGCGAGTTCTGCCCAGGCCTATTCACTTTAGTGCATCAGATTTTATCACTGCCTTGAAAGTTATTTATTAAAAGTGATAGTTCTCAAACATGATTAATATATAAACCTAGGCACACATAAGGGCAATTCAACAGTATGTATAAAGTTCAATACACCCAGAGAAAATATACAAAACATTGATTAATAATCATATAAACGTTGTGTTGTTTTGGTCTTTTATTCGGTTTTCATATGGTCAAACAGAAACCAGCCGACACGTGTTTCGTCGCGTATGGAAGTTAATTCCGCGACTCCTCAGGGCTGAATGTTGACGTATACGACTTTGTAATCGCGCTGCCAGTGATATTTCCAACCCGGCTGGGCTAATCACTTGAGATGGTAAAAGAATTTCTGAATGCGTGGTCACGTTGCCGGTTCAATTAATCTCCGGCTAGTAGAAACGTGGTCTATGAATAAGAAGGATTCGCAAGATAAAACCGTGACATATAAAATCTGTAAAGGGATGGGCCGTGAGGGCGATCTGTGTGTAGTTGGCGATAGTGTTCGTTGTCCGATCTGAAGCGAGTATGCTATAGACGTTCTCACGGCAGTTCACTGTGTTCCATACCGGAGATTAATTGAACCGGCAACGTGACCACGCATTCAGAAATTCTTTTACCATCTCAAGTGATTAGCCCAGCCGGGTTGGAAATATCACCGGCAGCGCGATTACAAAGTCGTATACGTCAACATTCAGCCCTGAGGAGTCGCGGAATTAACTTCCATACGCGACGAAACACGTGTCGGCTGGTTTCTGTTTGACCATATGAAAACCGAATAAAAGACCAAAACAACACAACGTTTATATGATTATTAATCAATGTTTTGTATATTTTCTCTGGGTGTATAGAACTTTATACATACTGTTGAATTGCCCTTATGTGTGCCTAGGTTTATATATTAATTTCGAAATTGTGAGGAAGTTTCCTACGCAACACCGAGGGGTTATAGGGCTTATCCCCTTTCCTAGTAGCACCATAGACATTTCTTGCATATTGACAATTGCGTGATACAGCAGTGCGCCTACAAATTCCTGGCAACTAAAAACCCTCCGTTAGAAATCCATAGTTCTCAAACATGAATTTATAAAAATTCATGTGCTCACCATGACAATACTATTAGTGAACCAAGACGGAGTCAGTTATCATCTGTATCCTCTGAGTGGCCTAGGGTTTTATTATACATGGAACAACATTATAGTTTATTAAGTCAAACCAAAAGAGGTTTTGTACATAGAACATTCAGAACTCATATTTCATAGGTGCTCTCATATGTGATAGTGAAGAAAAGAAGGCAATGAGAAATAAAACAACTTCTCAGGTTCACACAATTTGATGAAGGGGGGAAGTTGGTATTGATCACAGGATTTCTGGTTTCAGATTGTGCAATTCAGCCATTAGATGGGTATCTTTCCCTCTCTCATTTTACATAAAAAGTTAATGCTTTGTTTTTAATTCTTTGCGCATGAGGTTAGTGTGTGAGTGGCCGACACACGGCTCGGATTGTTTTGGCCCGAGGATCCAAGAGAAACCTAGGCCGAGTCAGAGTCAGGCTTCTGGCTCAAGCTTGCCTCGAGCCTTCAACGGCTCACACATCTCTATCACAATATGGCAATTAAGGGGACAAAGGAATAAGAAGGATATGATTTGACTACCATCGAACAATTTAGTGAAGCAGGAGTACCAACACCACAGTGCAGGACTCCTTGTTTCATAACTTTCTCATTACACTATATTTAATTGAGCGGTCCATGAGACTGGGTGTTCTCTCCATACGAGTAATATATAATGTAGGGTTAAAGTCCTATTTTATCATCACATACTTACTACCAGTTTTTAGTTTCATTTAACTTTTTCCTATCTCAGTTAAAGAAAAGCAGCAGTGCAAAGATGGCCGAGCGGCAGCACTGAACGCTCTCTCCGGCCCCGAATACTTAATCCGTAACTATCCTGCCACCCCTGTGTCCCCAAAAACGTCTGTCAGAGGGGAAACACATAGGGAAGCGAGTGCTGGATGCTTCGTGGAGGGTGAGGAGTGAGAGTGGGCCGCCTCCGACCGCTGTCAACCTCATGAAGAGATGGAGAACCGTCCCGGGTGCTTTCGCTCGCACTGGGCCACAGAGGAGAAGACGTGCCGGGTGAGGAGGGAGCCTGAGCGAACACCCCTCGTGTGAGTGTGTGGCAGTGACCGGGTGCCAGGGGGTGCCTGCAGGACCAAAGCTGGACCCTACCGTGGGGGCGGCTGATCCTGGAGCCTGCTGTGTGGTGCTGGAGGAGACGTCCCTCGGAGACCAGTGCCGAGCTGCTGGAGTGGGAGGCCGCTGTTGGGAGCGACCGCAAACAAAAGTCTGGAGGTCTCGGAGCCTCGTTCATCCTGTCTGGCCTGGGATCGCTGAAGCGGGTGGGTCACGGCCTGGTGTGACGACGCAGGGTATCTGATGTCTGGCAGGCCCCGCAGTCCTGTGGGCTCTCGCCGGATGCCAGCGTAGTGAAGGAGCCAGCCGGAAGGTCCAGCAACGGAGTGCGGCTGAGATGACCCACGCTCGGAGGTGAGTCCTGCATGTTTTGGAGACCCGCAGGAGTTTGTGAGGCAGACTGCTGATGTTGGCACCCCCGCGGGAGGACTGTGTGATAGGCATCGCTCCGTGGCATGCGGGATTGCCCGGCTCCCCTCTCCTACCATTGCCTTTCAAAGACTAGATCCTGGCAGTGTGTTGGGGTGTCCATCTCCCCCCTTCTAGACTGGTGGTGGTGAGGGGTCCCTGTGGCCCGACTGTCTTGCAGTAGTTGCTGCACTCGAACTTATGCGGAGTAGTGTGTTGGAGGTCGCCAACCATCTCCCCTCAAAATAAAGAAGGCTGATAACAAAAATGGGGAAACACAGGAAAGAAAACCAAAAATCGGAAAAAGATAACAAAAAGAAAATAAAAGGAACAATAATAGAGGGAGAAACAGAGGAAACAAAAGAAGGAGAAAAACCCCACAGGAGCTGAGGTGGGGGGAGGGAGTGGAGGGCGGACGGTCCACCAGCTGTAATTTGGAGAAGCACTCAGTGGGATGAGGGACATGGAGTATTGCAGATGATGCCCCTTTCATAATTAAGCCCCCAGCTAGAGCAGGGGACCCTGCTGTTGCCCCTGTCATTGACAAAACACTGTCTGCTGTGGTGGGAGGAAAAAGCCTGATTCTGATCCATCCTGTCTGATACTACCAAGTGAACTCCTAACCGCAGGACATGCTATTATTCAAACACTATTAGCGCATTTGAGATTCTCTCTGTTGCAGCGTCAGCAGTTGTTCATTGCTACCTTTGGTGCTGGTGCAGGCCTGCTCAGTATTGTGCATGGCGATCGCCACCCTTGCGAAACCCCGACACCGCCTACACAGGAGACCTCAGGGTCCAGAACTAAGGTCGCAGCCGGAGCCGGATTCCTTTATACCCAACACATTTAAGCATTGAGGATTGTGACAGTAGTGTCCATCTGTGGTAAAGACCTGGCCACCATAAGAACTGTGACCATGCCTTATCGCACCATGGGTAAAAATAAGTCAGCCTGGACCACACAACAAACAAAAACGGACCAATGAACAGCCCCAACTACGAGCAATGGCCAGCAGACAACGGAGAGGGATGCACTCCAGGGTGTGTCTGAACCAACTGGAACTCAGATTTTGGCAGCCATTGAAGCTTCTGGAATGGTAGTACAGGCAAAAATCAAAGCAATAGTGATTGATGTGTACTTGTTAAGAGCTGACCTGCGCAAGGTGGCAGAAAGATGAACGGAAATGGAGAGTCAGGTCACCAAACTGAGGGAAGAAGTTTCTCAGCTAAAACAGTGACTGCACTTGAATCTCTCTCTAATAAAATGGAAGCCAGGATGGAAGCTGCAAAGGGGCGCTCACGCAGGTGCAACCTCCAGTTTGTGGAGGGTATCGAGAAGGGCAGACCAGCTTTCCTGTAGGACTGGATTAGGTCGACGCTTTCGGCCGCACAGCTATCCAACTTTTTCGCAATGGAAAGGACGCATAGATCCTTGGCCCCACTGCTGCAACTTGGAGCTCCTCCCTGGACAATTATTGCCAAATTTCTGAATTATAGAGACCGAGATGAAATCCTGCAGGTGGTTCGAAAGCAGGAGGGCCTGAGATTTGATAACGCCACCATTCCCATCTTCCCAAATTACACCAGAGCTGTTCACTTGCAGAGACAATCATTCCGAGGTGTTAAGCAAAAACTGTCTGCTATGGGACTACAATATATGTTGTTATATCCCGCCAAGCTGAAAGTGATCCATGATGGTTGAACCTTTTTTTTTTATGACACCGGAAGAAACGTGGGACAGGATGGAGATCCGGAGTGGTGATCGAATGTAGGATACACCTTTGGTGCGTAGAAGTGATACGTCCAGGAGACAGACGGAATTGGGTACACACCCACGAAAAAGGAGCAAGAGCAGACAAAGAACACGATCAGGTGCAAGGGTGGCACCATTACACTGGAATCTCAGAAGCAAGAAAGAGCAGAGGCCAGGGCACTGGTGGAGACAGTCACATCGGCAGCAACCTCCAGTGTTGAATGCAGGAGGAGCCTGGTGGTTCACCAGCTGACACAGCCGTGATCTAAGGGGAGTGGAGAAGTGGTGATTGAGACATGTGAGTGTAGGCCCACACCACCACCAGATGCTCAGAGATAACTGCCCGCCTTGAACTGGAAAGGCACACTGAAAGTGACTTGATATGACTAGTGGAGGCGTGCATCTCAGCAATGCGAGAAAGTGCGCCTGAAATGCCACATTGTAACTCTTCTTAGGCAGAGACATTGGATTGCTGTCCACACACTATGTGGCATTGGAGTATATGCACGGGGTGGCCACTTACATGGGGGAGCACAGACATGCTCTACCTCAACATAACCCCACCATTCTTAGTATTGTTTCAATCTTTGTGTTTGCCTTTCTTTGGCTATTGTAGATTATCTGATTACTTTGTTTGCGCTGTATATCCATGGTGCGCACATAAATGTTAGTAGGAGTAGTGAGACCATAAGGATACAGAGGTGCAGGGCAGTGACTGGGTTACACATATGAAGATCTTAACTTAACCATCTTGCTCCATAGCGATTTTAACAAGTTAGATGTCTGCTGAGGTTCCCAATGCACTCCAACATTTATTTTACATAGTGGTGTTGAATTAGGGGGTTAGTTGCGATATATGGGAAGACATTAGTTGTGACTTGGGGTGTTTACCCGGGGTGGAGGGGACAACGTTGTTTGGAAGTTAAAGCACAGATTTCTTTTTTATATGCAGCAGCAATAGTACCTTATGCAGTGCGGGGGTTGAGGAGGGCAGGAGGGGTGGGTGAGTCTAAGTGGAGTAGATGCGGAATGGCTGAAGTATTTCAGATGCTGTCATGGAATGTGAAGGGGGTCACTTCCTTTGTACAGAGTTACAGGACCCACACTTAACTTAGAGGGATGGGTGTACACATCGCTTTTCTCCAGGAGACACATCTCATGGAAGCGGAAGCTCACAAATTTATTAAAAAAATGGCGAGGGCAGTTGTACTCCTCCACTTATTCTTCCTATGCCAGGAGGTGTCAATATGGGTGGCCCTGGGAGTTCCCTTCTAATTGAGAGGGCAGGCAGCAGACGTGGAGGGCCGTTATATCTTGTTGAGTTGTAGTATATTGGATGGTCGTGAGTTATGCCTGCTGAATACCTATGCACCTAACACTGACAATGGAGACTTTTTTGGTACTCTGGAAACTGAGCTGCTCCTGTACACGGGAACACCAATAGTTTGGGTGGGGGATTTTAATTTGATTTTCGATGGGCACTTGGATCAGCACCCACCTAAGTTGGGCACAAAGCCCCGCCTGGTGGCTAGATTGCGGGAGGTTATGGTTCGGCTTCAGTTTGTAGATGTGTGGCAGGAGCTTCACTTCGCAATGCAGGAGTATTCTTGTTACAGCATTGTGAAGGTGTCTTATCAGGTGTGGTTTCTCCCTGATCATGCTCCTCTAATTTTAGAATGTGGGGTGATGTGTCATCAACCCGGTATCCATTTGTGGAGGTTCAGACCTGAGTCTCTGGGAGACCCAGAATATACCATTGACATGCAGGATGCACGCCAGGGTTTTTTCATGTACCCGCGGGGTAGAATCGGAGACACTGAAAGTAGTTTTCAGAGGGGCGAGTCTTGGTAAGACATACGGTATTAAGAGGGACTGGGGGAAAAGGAAGCACAGCTAGCTGAGTTGCAGCAACAGATGCAGGGGCCGGACGAGACAGCATTGACGGAGGCACAAAGAGCGGTGGCAACTGTCTGAGATTGGCTGGACTGCCCCATCCAAAAAGATTACCTGCAATGTCTTTACAGAGAGGGAGATTATTCGGGTGCATGATGGCTTGGTTACTTAAGAGGGAACGCCCTCCACCAACTATTTTCGCTCTACTGGCTCCCGATAATGTGCTGGTTATGGGTCAGATATCTATTACACAGCTCCTACATGACCACCTCGTCGGGACATATACAGCCCTGGAGCAGGCAGGGGGTCCAGGAGTGGACAGGTTCCTAGATCGGGTGACTCTCCCCCGGCTGACGTCGGCTCAGGCAGAGGGACTAAGAGAGGCCATCACACTGGAGGAACTGAGAGAGGCGCTCCAAGCTATGGTGAGCGGTAAATGCCCGGGCCCCGACGGACTCCCGGTTGAGTACAATCAGGCACACTCTGCCACCTTGCACTTCTGGAAACCCTCTAAGAGGCACACGAGCTTGGCGAACTCCCGCCACATATTAGAGAAGCGGTTATACTCATGCTTCCAAAGCTGGGCAAGGACCCCGTGGAATCGGGGTCATACAGGCCACTCTCTATGCTGAATGTGAATATAAAATTGCTCGCAAAGGTCTTGGCTCTCCGGCTGGGGTGGGTTATAGTACACTTAGTGCGGAAGGATCAGTGTGGTTTCGTACTGGGGACGGGTTACCATATGACTCTGTGGCGACAGTCACATTGGATGCACAAGACCCGGGCGTCCGCCTTTGGAGCAGCTTTGGTGGCATTGAACATAGAGAAAGCTTTCAACCGGGTGTCCTTTTTGGACATAGAGAAGGCTTTCAACACCCTGTCCTGGCCGTACTCATGGGAAATTCTGCGTCGTACAGGACTGGGGACCGGGTTTCTGTCTTGGGTCCAGTTGCTTTATAAACTACCCATGGTGTGAGTGTGGTTGAGAGTGTTGGTGTCTGAGGCTTTTAGTGTAGGAAGGGGTACTCGGCAGGGCTGCCCATTGTCGTAGCTGTTATTTGCGATGACAATGGAGCCACTGGCAATATATCTTAGGGACCAACTGCAAGATTGGAGCATACCAGTGGGAGATAATAATCATGTTGTGTAAATGTACGCAGATGACACGTTGATATATGTGAGGGATCCTGAACGCTCGGTGACACTTCTCATGCAGTTACTGGAGCATTTTGGCAGAGTATAGGGACTACGCGTCAACCGACACAGGACAGTGCTCTATCCCCCTGGCCGCTCTGGTGGATAGCGATGCGGCAGATCTCCCAGCAGCGGGAATGCCATGGGAAACACCTAGCTTCAGGTATCTTGGTCTCCAGATTACCCATGACCGCCATTTCCAGTATGAATTAAATATGGGCAGGATACTAGACGGTCGCACAAGCTCAGTCCGATTCAGGACTACACTGCCCCTGTCGGTGATGGGCAGAGTGGCTTTGAGTTAAATTGTCCTCCTACCCCGTTGCCTTTATATGATGCAGAACTCATTTTGTGCCCTACCATTGGCGATATTTCATCCGATAGATAAGTTATTCGTTGATCTGATATGGTCGGGGAAAAGGTGCAGGGTTCGACTAGAAATACTGAAGCTGGATCTCAATGAGGGTGGGTTGGGACTCCCTGATTTACAACTGTATTACCTAGCAGGTCTCTTGCAGTATGCGGTTGTGGTGTGATTCCAATTGGGAAAAGAGTTTGATGTCGGAGTCCACTGGAGCTGTTCAACTCCCCCATTTCCTGGCAGTGGACTACCGCCGGGAAGTTCATTTTGTGTTGCTACGATGGCACAAGCATGGGACTTGACCGTTAGGAAAGTTATAAAGAAGGGACCATATGCCGCGCTTCTCCCACTTTGATGGTTGCGCCCCTTCCTGCATGTCCATGAGTCTATGAACATCGAGGGTTGAATAGATGGGGGCTGTCGTGCTGCGGGAGATTTGCATTTGAATGGTAATTTTATGACCATGGAGGAAAAGGAAATGCACTATGGAGTTGATAACCAACAGTTTCTGCAATATGCAAGTATTTCACATACTGTCCGTGAGATAGGGCTCACTTTTTCAGAGGAACTGGAGCAGTCCCAGGTACTCTAGGTAATTTTGGACCCTGGTTCCTTAAAGGGCATTATTTCCTGACAAAACGTAGCATTGAAATCTGATAGAATGACGGACGTTGCTCTGAAGTGGGCAGCCTGGGATAGAGAAATTAGACTCGCCATTATCGGACAATGAATGGCGCATGGCTCAAGCGCAAGTGCGTTAACTGGCTAGCAATGCCTGCTTTAAACTGGTGCTCTTTTATTTTCTTTAGCACGCATGTCTGACTCCATCTCATCTGCATACGGCGTACCCGGTGAGGTCAGCGGGATATACCACATGCGGGATAACACCTGCAGATTTTTGGCGCATTGCATGGAATTGCAAGCAAATTTCAGCGTACTGGAATGAGGTGCGTGGGGAGATACATAGAGTGACAAGGGTAGCTGTGGAAATTTCAATCTGTATCTTTTTGCTGGGACTGTTGCCCCCTCCCTCTGAAGGGGAGAAAAATGCAATATAAGTTTGCCCAACTGGGCCTGCTACTGGCACGAAGCTGTATAGCTATACACTGGGCCAGCCCCGTCCCCCCGGCTCTCACTAAATAGAGGATAGATTTGTTGGAGTAGGCGGTGGCAAAGGAATGTAGGCTCCGGAGAGTGCGCACGGATGAGCACGCGGAAAGGGATCTTGAAATATGGTCGAACATGTTGGACGCACTCAAGGAACGCAGTGGGGAGCGGGGAGATGGAGAGGACCCAGACGGTGAAGATGGGGCGGGAGACACTGCTTCAGATGGGGAACATGATCTGGGGGCTACATTAGATGCACACGTATCACCAAACAGTGAGCAATCATCGGTCCTGAACGGGTCTGATGATTTAGCCTCAGAGTAGTCATTATGTTAGTCTTATCCTCAACGTTGAGACCCCCTCCGCTGACCACACGTGATTCCGCATATTGGTAACATGTATGACTGGGAGATCTATCCCCTCCTCCTTCTGTGCTTTATCTTGAGGCCCACCTGCTTGGCCTTGGCACCTACTGCACATTGATGAATAGGAATGTCTGTACTTAAATGTATTGAGATGCACTATTACTTGTATTTTTCTTGACAGAAAATTGAATAAATCTTTTTTTTTTTTTTTTTTAAAGCAGCAGTGAAATATATTTAGAAAGTGATTACTTAAGAGCGCACCACAAATTGTCACAAGGGAAAGCCAAGATTTTTAAAAAAATGCCTTCTAGCTTTATAATTTTATTCTTGCTTATTTTATACAGATTTCACAAACCACATATTTTGGGAAAGGTGGTAAAGCGAGGATTACATGTCAAGTCTCATAGTGACATGGCTAAAAGTTTCCCGCTGGCCCATGCCTAGTGGTGAAGGTTGGGTGTTTGTGTCTGCCCATTTTAGTGACTTGTGCGCCATTGTTGAAGTGTCTTTGTCATGTATTTTTATAGCACTTGCTACTTTAACTGACCCTGTTTCTAGGCACTCCCAATGCTTACAAATAAGAGGCGAAAGGCATGAGGAGATTCTGAGGCCTAAGATTCTATTTCATTCCAGTTCAATATTCAAGTTACTTTCATCATACATTTGACTCGCCAAAGGTAGCGATAGCAAGTAGAGATGTCTTAACCCAGGGTGCTGTAAAGGGATTGTGGGCAAGATATAGCATAGCACAGTATTGTCAAATCTAGGGCTCTTCTAGAGTCTAGGAGCTTAATTTATGGGACAGTATTGAACAAAACCCTCAAAATAGCTCCATAATTCACTGTGCACACCATGTACAATCTTCGCTTCCCCTACGTCCAGCTTCCACTACTCCACCTTCCCTCCCTCACCACCCCTACACCCTTGGCCCCACCCTGCTGACATCAGTGCAGCCCTCAGTCACAACACAGACCATTATTTGGCCCCTGGGAAACATTTTGCGAGTATCCATGTGCTATTCCAATTCTCCTTCCACCTGGAATTAGCCACAAAATACAGACCCAATAATTCCAGTCCCGGGGACAGCAGGCCTGTTGTTATTGCTGCTGGGCAGGGGCTGCAGGCAGCGTCACAACCCAGCTCCCACTTGACCGCTCAGCAGTATGGGGGAAAGAAAATGCTCCTCCCACAGACGGATTCAAAAGCCGCACTCATCCCTACCAACACCCGACAAGCCCTTTCCAGATATTGTCTGCCTGCTGAAAACAGGTGTTAAATATCTGTGGTTTTATCACCAGAATCGAGAAATAACAGACAGAAAAGGGCCAGGTATCTCTGGGATCGGATGGCTGTTCCCCATGCAAAGGAGAAAATGTGTGCTTGCGAATTTGGTGAGGGAATACCAGCTGGGAATCACAGATACCTGCCCCTCTCGCACTCCCTAGTAAACTAGCTTCCTGAAGTCGCAAGGTGTATTGTTTACTTACACACTGTAAAACTGGTTGCATTTAATCTTTATTGTGAGTCCCTGGACTGCCCATTAACCTAATTAGACTATTGTAATGATTTTAGGGCAGTACCCTGGAGGATCAGGATTGCTGCTCTGTAGGTGACTGCATTCCTCACTATAATTTCTAATGTTAAACAAGTTACAGACTCGGTTGGGCAGGAAGCTTTAGGCCCTGAATGCATCTAACCCACATTTATCTTGTAATTAAAGGCTGCCCTTCATAGGCACATCTGCATAGATCTTATTCGCTGTCTGAGGTGCACCATGGCATGGCCACCCGAGGCTGTCCAGCCTGCCCCAGGAGGAATGGTAAGCTAGGAGAACAGCAGCAGGGTGCTACTGTTCACCAGGGGGGCAAATGAAAAGTGCTGGAGGGCGGCAAGTATCCAACAAGTCAAACATTGAGTATCCCTGGGTTTTTACATCAGTTGCATTGCAAAGAGGAGAGCAGTTCACAAACCAGTTGGTGTGAAATTTGCATATTGCGTTTTTTTAATGTGCCCTTAATATAGCAGGGTCCTAGTCATTGAACAATGCAACATTCCTGGCACTTCAGTAGGTTTTCTTTAGTTGGATCATAGTATCAACATCCAGAGGCAGAATATGTTATAGATATATCATCAGCTAGTTTTAAGGGCCTTTACTATCGGAAAATCAGGACCTTACCGCCTGCACTCCTTCCTTTACCATAGCAGGAACATCCACTTGTGCAACCTCCAGAAGTCACAGTAACACTCTTGCCTGTGCTTGGACGGCAAAGGAAGCTCTGACAACCTAGATTTTAATTCACAGGTTTCACTTTATCCCATTACTTGGATCAGAGCCCTAAGGAAGTCTTCTTCACTCTTTTCATACTCTGCAACACCCAATTAGGTTAATTTATAAATTCATGTCCTGGATATGCAAGGGCATCTGGCATAGCTACAGCAATTGTAATATTCCGTTTGCAACCTTATTTAGCATTCACTGAGTGTTAAAATAGCTCATTTGCATAAGGTTTAGCAATTCCTGTCTGAGACTGTTCTGTGTTAATTTATACAGTCCATTGTAGAAACGACGTTCACTGTGTTCATTTAGAGGCTCTTGTGAAATCCTCCTACTTTCCATGGCTTTCTGTGGGTTTATCTTGCAAATCTACAAATCGTAGATTTCCAGGAGGGTGTCTTAGAAGAGACCCCGGTTCCATACACCTGCATAAAATAGTATCGTCTTCCCTTTTCTTTTCCACCATGGAAAGGCACTTCCTGCCTTTCAAGCGGTTAGTTTTACATGAACTTCCAGAGTGGGAAACTTCTGAATTTGTGGCCATTCATTGCACTTTTCAGACCCACTTCCATGTAAATTTCACTTACGACTGTAAGACATCTGCCATTATGGCTGATTTTCCACAGTTGTGAATTTAGGACAATGGAGAGAAAAGAAACTCCACTTTCGCCTCATAGGGCCTGTGGGTCGCCAGCAGATTTTTTGGGGTGGGATGCGAAAGTTCAAGCGATAAATAAAGTTGCCTTTAAATTCTGTATTTATCTTGCCAAATCTTTGGTGCTTCAAAGACAAGGGGCACATGTCAGGCTATGTCTTCTGCAGCTTTTTTTAACATGTGGCCTGATGTTTACAAACTCTTCTCCTTCACAGTCAGAGAAAGAAAAGTAAAGACAATGATGTGTCCGTCTTACTGGGGCACATGGAGTGTGAAAGGAGAGGCTGTCGGCTGTCATTTTTTTGTAACAGTCACCAAAATGTAAATGTCGACGTGCATGACAACATCACTGGTTTTGCCTCAAAGAAGTGCCATAAAACCTTCTTGTGACAACTATTTGAGACCTGTTTAATACATCTGATTTCTGGTCAATTGCCCATGATTAACTATCTCATATCCATATTCCATTGATGGTGTGATCCTACAACATGGGGTCATAAAATGAAACCTGGAGTAATTTCATGAGAGACAAAGGGCAACTTTTCATTGCTAGTGTGGTAATTCCATAAAACCACCTTCCAAGCAATGTTACAATAAAAGTTTTCTGGTAGCCATTTGTAAAATGTTGAGAACCTCTTAAACTGACAAATAAAAGAAGGAAAAGCCTGTGGTACATGGCTAACGTGATTTTCCTTCAGGGCATGGGGATGAATACGTGTATCTTTTGCTGAAATTACTTGAGACTGTTCATATTTAACATTCTCGGTTTGCTGTTACCAACGCTTCTCTACTAGTGTTGTCATTTTTGCCATAGAAGAGGCACCCATAGCCCTTGCATGCAATTGCAGGTATTCAAATTAAATCCAGAAATGGTTTGATTAAAAGTGGCAATGGAGAACAAATTAATGAAAATGTACTGGCAACTAAGAGGAACAGCATGGGTTATCTTGAAGAATTATTCAGGATTGTTTAATAATTTACAGCTTTTCATCACGTGGGCCATTTTAGAACTACACTTTGAATAGACTTTTTATTTCAGGAAGATTATAGTGATGCATGGGCCCGAAAGGGATGAGCTTTCTTTTTGCCATAGGAGATGCCTATTTACAAAGATTTCTAAGTGTCTTCAAAGCAGAGGGATGGGTGAAGGGTCTTATGCGGAGTTATAGACACTAAGATTCAGAAGTTGATATGGGTAGAATTTAAGGAGATTAACGCCATTTCTTGTAAAAGAGCTGCTCCTCTACTTACTTACTTCAAAGAACGTTCCAAGAAGGCTCTGTTAACTGGAAGCAGGGACGTATCCAGTCAAGTGCTAGAGAGACAACCAGTGGAACTTGGCATAAGGGATCGAAGTCGAGAAGATTTGGGTTCCTGGAGATGAAAGGGAACTATTTGCATGTGTTTAGGTGGACACAACAAGTGATTCTTAATTTTATTTTGGCAGAGTATGGATGACCTGCCTGCAATTGAATATTTCAGCTGTTGTCATGGCCCTTTCCGATACCCTGCACCCCACCGCATCACCTTAGGACATGGTTTCTCTTCTCCACAACTCCTTATCCACCTCAGTAGAGGCCATGTCTCCCTCCTACTGTGCGCTCTGCACTTGTCTCTTGTAGCCAAATGAATCCCATTTAAGGCCTTCTACATTGCTGATCTCATGCTACATGGAATAGAATCAAACTTCCCTGGAAGAAACCTCAGATTCTATTGGCACTCAAAGATCAGAATGAGCACAAGTATATCAAACTTCTACAGATCCTGGCTAGGTGGCTCAACTGTCTATGTTCAAACTGTAGAGCTGTGGAAGTCCCTTCTGGCTCGCATTAGAAATAGAATCCAACTCCCCATTGGGAAAGGCTGAGTCTGGGGCAGGGTCCTACGAGGCCCGAATGGCACTAGTCTGTTGATAACTAGTGGTCTCTTCCATCTGCCACTGATCAAGCGGAATTGATTCCAGATCATGGGTGGTGCAGCCAGTAGTGACGCTTAGAGGGATGCTATTTTCTGGGAGGAGATATGGACACCATTATTTTAGAGGGTCTTTAAATGATTATGGATGACACCACTCACAACATGGGAGTGTTCTCCTGTAGGCCTCGGTACACCACACCAAAGGGCTGAACTTGCAGGTTAGTGTGGCTGTTGTTTACCCATTGCTATTCAGGAAGGTCAAGTGGAGGATTGGTTTTAAATTCAAATGGCCTTAAACATTTACGCTTGCCAACTAACCAATCCTGTTCCTGATGCACTTTAAGCTTGAGGTAACGCTAGAGAGAAGTTTGAATTTAGAGAGTGAATTTTGTCAGGAAATGTGTTTCTGTTGCTGATAGTGGTGACAGTGACCATGAAGTGCCTGTGTTCACCTGAGTATTGACTGACAATATGGTTAATTTTCTGTGGATGTAATGGGCATCCTGTGCTACAGAAAACAGCAGTAAGACAGTCTCAGTTAAGATTGAGTGCAGTCAGTACATTACTAGAGCAGACCACACTTTAGCTTCACAAATGGATTGTTCAGGTGGATGCCTGACTAGAGTTGTCACCAGTAGAGCAACTTGCATAGGTTACCACTTTTAAGTCTCACTTACCAGACAGCGCAAGATGTCTGTTGGGGAAAATACCTATTTTCATCTTACAGTGGGATTAAAGTTTACCAATGGTTGGCTTTACAGTCACTCTCATTTGCTTGCTTTTTATTTGTTAGCTTGTGTGAGCTTTCCTTCCCCTTCTCATGTCTGTCCCTCCCCTGGAGCATGGACTCATTACTTGTGTCCTTCCACTGCTTGCTTTTCAAGAAATACTTTTTTCTTTTCAGTTAAGCACTCCATGGGAGAATGTATGTTTTCCAGCTGTCTCCCTCGTGTACTTCTTTCCCCCGGCCACATTCCATATTGGTTTCTGTCACCTACATGTTGCACTCACCCATATGTACTTCTGCCCCCGTATTGCTTTCTTGCCTGTGTGCTTCTCCCCCACCTGCTCCACATTGCTCTCTCTCGCCCATTATTTCCTCCTCTGGCACCTCCTTTGTTGCTTCTGACCCTCCACCATCTGTGTTGCTTTCACCCTCCCACATCCTCTGTGTTGCTTCATGCCACCTGCACCCTCCATATTGTTTCCCCCTCCCTCCGTGTTGCTTCCCCTACCCACGCCCTCCATGTTGCTACCTCTAACTGTGCTTCAAAAAGAAAAAAAACATGTTCAGGCTACTTTTAATTATTTTTATTTACTGCTCCAACTTGGTAAAAATGTGCTTGCATCATTTTTTAGCCGCACACGTGTCATGCGCACCTACAAAATTACACAACTGCCATGTCATAGTACCCTATGAGGATGCTGTGCAGCATGACTAAAAACCATTGAGAAAGCCAATAGTTCCCAAAGGCTTTTTCAATGCTTGTTGCATTGAGCTGGCAAGGTGGTGCAAGAAAGTAAGCACTCACTTTCGGCATCCGATGTGTCCTGTGCAGGTTCGAAACCCAACAAAACGAACTCATCATGTGATGGCTATCTAGAAACAGGTCTGGAGAATCATTAGGATCCCAACACCTTGCTCTGCTTTACTGCCTTTGGTACTGGGCCAAGGATACTGATCTACAGTTAGCCCAACGTACTGTGAGTAGGATAAGAGTTAACAAGGCAGCCCAGCCCCTGTACGCATAGGTTTGGGCAGCATTAGGTAACAGAGTGCAGGTGTGGGCACATTGATCACGATGAAGAACATTAATGTTCCCTTATTGTAGCTCCACTTATTCTGTGCATTCTTTGGTGTTCTTATTTACAGACCAATGATTCTGCTAATGATTGGGGTGAATGGGTATAGAATGTTACAGTGGTTCTACACGCAATGGATTTAAGAAAATATATTGCTGTACTTAAGAAGACGAAGAAAAAACGCTCATTGATCAAGCAATCAAGCATGGGTAGAGTTTTGAAGCACACTAGTGTGTATACATAGAGAGTAATAAAGGGCCGGCCGTTCAGTCTCAATAATAGTGGTGTATGATTGAGTCTTTGTTACACAATAATAAAAATGTAATTTTTTTTGACCCACTTATCAGTGGCACCAAAAATGTTTTGATCCGTGTTTCCCACAGGGTCACCATCAGGACTAAGGGCTATTGAGAAGATTTGGAGCGAAAGTGGCCAAACGATCCTAAAGAATGAGAGAGCTAATGGTTGTCTCAATGCAGGGGCTCACTATCTGAATTTGGGATAGGTGTAGGTCTCAAGTCAGTCTGACCATAGGAAGTAATCTGAAGGTAAGGTGCAGAAAGTGCTCAGCAGGCTCTGGTCTCGGTGGCTTCAGTACTTGCTTGTGATCGGCAACAGAAAATTGGGATAGAGAAGTCAGACTGGGGTAGGCACCTAATTAATTAGGGCAATTCACAAAACAGTCTTACAAAATTCAGTAATCTGGATGTGTAGTTAGGTAAATACTTAACAAGCTTGAGCCTCAGCACTTCTTCAGTACGCATTCGAGGTCGGCAGCTAAAGGTTGATCACCATTATGGAATGGACACCAGATTTTGAAGGCAAGCTAAATTCTTGCTATTCTACGGGGTCAGTACATTTACTGGGGAAGTAACTTAGTTTTTTTAAAATGTTGACGCTCTAGTCCCTGTGCAAATGAGCATTACCTGTCTTGTCACTGGTTGCATAGTACTTCTTCCCCCTCATAGCATAGAACGGCATTTTCAGGTGTGATTACATTGAGTAGACTGTCTATTAGAACATCAAACCCAGGCATCTGTTGCTGTTGCAGTCCAGCCAGAATAACATGCCTGGCATCATCACCGATGATCCGCAGGGAAGTGCTTTGGACAGGACGGGGCATTTCTGTTATGCTCATTCGTAGTCATTCAGAGCTTAGGCGTCCTATTCTGCACTTAAAATAGCCTCCTGCAGCCCGCCAGGAAAATGTCAGTGAGGCATAATGGAGAGCATGGTCTTGAGTTTTGCCATCAAAATCATCATCAAATATGGGAAGTAACTGGCACCCGGTTGGTAGTCTCTACCGGAACTCATGAATCCACTATCATCAGAACTGGTTCTTCATGAAGGAAGGTCTCTTTGGACAGATGACTTTTTGCCACACCACAAACGGACATAAGAGGGTGCCAGACTGCAACAAATGGCCTCAAATATAACCTCCTTGCTAGGGGTTGTGGAGCACCCCGACAGTTAATTGTTTGCCTTGGCCTCTGAAAATGGCTCTGTAAAATCTTTCTCCAGAGCTGCCTCTTGCACACCAGATCAAGTTTGACACATATGGGGTGGCAGTTTGAGATCCTCACTCTAAGAAGGATTTCAACCGCTCAGTGCTGTCAGCACGAGCTCTGTCAGGGGCACTAATAATAACTCACCACCGAGCTCTGTAATTCTACTTCACAGTGTTTGACAGAGGGCCCCAAATCTTTATTGGTCCGGTCTGTACTGAAAAAGGAACAACTAGCCCTTACTAGGCGTCGTAGGTTTGCCTCACTTGTTGAACCTAGCACGGTGTCCTATGCCTCTTCCCTGCCATCTCGTGGTATGCGTTCGGTGTCGCGCGGCTGGCTGCCTGAGCGCGCGCTCTCTCACTGTCCCCCGCTCCGCCTCGCGCTGTCTCGCGGCAGGGGTGCTTTCATCTCCTCCCCTCGGGATTGGAGATGTCACCGCAGGACGCGCTTGTCCGCGTCTCAGGCAGCGGCAGAGGCCTGCGGCTTTGACAAACTTCGTTTAATTGGGAGGCAGCCAGGAGGGTTTGAAAGAACTGAACCACCGATGAAACCCCTTTTATCAGGCATAATTTAAACTCCACACGGGGAGAAAGAAAAAAAACATATATGTCGAAAAGAAAAGTCAACTTCCCTCCTGCTGTGCGCTCCCGCCTCCTCCCCCGGCCCAGGCTGGTTCTAGTGAGATTCCAGCTTTTCATTTTCCGAAAAATGTCAAAGTGGATTTGTGCAGTGTGGCTGGGTGAAGGGAAAAGGAGTGCAGATGTCGCCTCATGAAGGCGGCGGCGTGCCAGGAATGGAGGCTGCAATTCCTTTGCTGAGGGGATCTGTCAGAGCATTTTAAATAAAGCTTCTAAGGGGCTTGACAGGTCGGACGGAGCAGGTTCGCCCTAATTGAACGCACGCTGGCAGAGGGGCCGGCGCCCCGGATACCACTTAGAAAGATGGAGATCTGGGGCACTAAAAACCCCGGGAGGGAATTTTCCACTTGGGTCCAAAAGTGTGGGCTTCGTGGGTAAAAAAGTGGTGGGCCCGGCCCAGAATGATCCTGGGTGTTACTGGTAAGAGGCGATGGGCCTACATGGGTGCCACTGTGAGGGTGTGGGCTTAGAAGAGTGACAACGGCAAGAAGTAGTAATATGTAGGGTATTGAAACGGCCTAATTTATGCAAATATCCCCCCTTGTCTGTTAATGCCGCATGCAGTGCTGTACTGCATGGGCATTAAATAATAAAACCTATGCAGAAGAGTTGAATCTGTGCGGTGAATGAGGCATAATCACAGGGCATAAATGCGGTGAGATAAAATGACTTTCAGCCGTAGGACGCATGAATGAAGGAATAACAGGTGGCCATGTACTGCCCACCCACTGTACAAGCTGCTCAGACGTGTGCCCAGGAATAAGGACTACAGCCTCTTAAAGGAAACTGCGGAGGCAGTAACCACAAGAGATGCCTCTGAAACCAGAGCGTGTATTGACAGATTGTTTAAAAGAGAGGATTTCATTGGTAACGGGTGTGATATAATACTGCTTTCACTGGAGTTTCCTTAATAAGAGGTTGGGTATAATATGGGTTTTAATAGGGTTTAATTGGTAAGAGGTGGGGTATAATATAGGTTTCCTTGGTAAGAGGTGGGGTATAATATGGGGTTTAACAGGGTTTAATTGTTAAGAAGTGGGGCATAATATGGGTTTCAGTGAGGTTTCATTGGTAAGAAGTGGGGTTTAATATGGATTTCCTTGGTAAGAGGTGGGGTATAATATGGGTTTCATTAGTAGTAAGAGGTGTGGTGTAATATGGGTTTCAGTGAGGTTTCCTTGGTAAGAGGAGAGGGTATAATATGGGTTTCATTGGTAAGAGGTGGGGTATAATATGGGTTTCATTGGTAAGAGTTGGGGTATAATATGGGTTTCATTGGTAATAGGCGGTGCAATCAAATGGGTCTAATTTGTAAGATATGGTGGTATAATGTGGGCTTCATTGGTAGCGGATTAGGCGTGTAATGTGGGAGTCACTGGTTAGAGGTGGTGCAAGCCAAAGTCTGTCATTGGTAACAGGTGGTATAAAAAGAGGTTCAGTCATAAGATGTTGTGGTACGATATGAACTACATAGATAAAAGGTGATGGGATCAAAAGGGTTACACTGGAGTCGCATAATACGGACCTCTTTCATATGAGGTGGTATATCAGTGGCACAGTGAAGCCGCTTGTTAAGAAGCAACAACTGGGGCTGCCAGTGGGCTTGATGGCCCAGACAGGGACCCAGTGAAAGTATAAATATATTGGGGCCTCCTGTCTATAATTTCATGGGAAGCGCATAAATAAAATTTCAGACCAGCATGACAGAGTTAAAAGGTGTGCGTAGAGAGCCGGCAATATATATATGTGATAGCGATGGGCACAGGGAAAGAGAAATTATGAAAAACTATGACGAAAGGAGCGAGAGAGAGGTGGGCAGAGATGGCTAGAGGGTGGTGGGGATGCTCTAATGTCAGAGCAGCAAAAAAGAAGGGCCCGCAATCCCTGATCCCTCTTTTGGTGGTGATTCACCATATCCTTTATGGCTGTAAAGACCCCCATGAGGCGGGGGGTGTAGGTGGCACTCCTGCCCTATCGGCGAATATCTCCTTCTTAGTGTGGGGCAGGCCTGCTCTGAAAAGGAAATCAAGGATTTGTAGGGCATTCCATTCTCAATGTCAGAAAGGAAAGGTCATCTTTGAGTTGAGTTATGATTATATGAACACAGAGTGATGTGGGAGGGTGTGGTACACCAGTTATTAATATTTGTATATGGGAAAAGTTTGAGGGGAGGATATTACCAAGGGTGAATGAAGAGGCAAACAGGATTCCAGGTATCTGTATTTTATATTTGGTTGAGGGAGGGTTGGTAAAAGTGAGTGCAGTGGGGGTGGGCAGCAAGACAGCAGTTTGTTTTTATATATTTGAGCAGGGAACAGAATGATAATGCAGAGGGTGGTGGGCAGGGTGGCAGGACCCCAGGTCATTTTTTTATATTTTTGTTACAAAGGAGCAGAGATTGGTGGGGTGGTTGCCAGGTCACCAAGTTATGCCTGGCACCTCCATGATTCCTCCACCCCAGCTCTGCTCCCTTGGGTAAATGTGAATACCAAGGTCATTGTTCACCTTAGGGTTCTGTAGACCACATAGACAACTCAAACTTAGCTCTCATTCTCTATTTGATGTCACTCGAAACCTCTTGGTGAGAAACATCTCTGTTATTCACAATAACCTATCTACAATCTTATATTTTATCACTCAGGCTGATGCTGCTTTGCTTTAGCATGGATAAACCTGGCACATCAGGCACTTTAAATTGACTCTATCCTGCACAATTGCTCCTGTTCAGACTTTTAACTAATATTTTGCTCTCCTAACAAGCTCTGAGCACAAGTCTATGTTAACTCAGCCACCACATTGCAACCACAAGCAGCATATAAACTCAGGAGTTAACTTGAAGGAGCATATGAGCATAACGACTTCGTTTGCACATGATCTGGACTGTACTGCAATTCTATCAAAAACTGAAAAGACTCAGGGGTCGATTCCGATCTCGGCCGGTAGGGCACCGAATCGGATTCGGCTTAACCGGATCCGATTCGAGCCCTCTTTCCCGACCGATTCGTACGTCACGTCCGGCCGAGCGAAGTACGATGCGGCGCCACGAGAATCGCCGACCGACTTGTTCGCGGGTCCGAAGAGCTCCGACCGACTCGCACGGACACGACGCGCACCGCGCGATGGAGACGTTCCCGGCCGGGCAAGTACGATGCGTGCCGCGAGCATTCCGACCCGACTTCGCGCCCGTCCGGCTCGAAAGAGCAGTCGGAGCCGCACTTTGGGGGTCCGGTGTCGGACCCCTGTACTGCGTAGCTGCGCGAGTCGCACACAGGGGACCCATGGGTCCCCCTACCTGTGCATGTATGCCACGAGTCGCTTCGAGGCGTACCCACTGTAGGGGGCACCCTTGTTCGCCTCGCACCCATTGGGTCAATGGGAGCCCGCGTACGCGTTGTACGTCCGGCTCCCATTGACTCAATGGGAGTCCGACCGACTCGAGTCCGATTGCATGCGTGCGCATCGTACTCGTTCAGTCGGACTGCTAGAGTCCGATTCGGTCGGAAATCTCTCCGGGTCCGGCTCGGTCGGAGAGATTTCTGGCCTGAATTGGAATCGGCCCCTCAGACTGCAGCAGCTTTATAGTGTGGACAAACCCGGCACACCAGACACTTTAAATGTACTTTATTTTGCACAGTTGCTCCTGTTATACTTGTATATTGCCATTTTGCACAATGATTCTTTTCTTTTAAAGATTTTTCTTTTAAAAGTTTTAATGAATGTACTTTAGTGCAAAGTTTTTAATTAACTATGCACGTGAATGAAAACAAATTTGAAACACAGGCTTGTGACAGATTTTGGGCACTTTGCACAGGAACTGGGGTAGGGGCAGTGCTTAATTTGTAAAATATTAAGTGCCAGGGCTCTGACCAGGAGGCCACTGCAGCTTGCACCACCCATCGCCCTTGTCATTGCTGCCAAAACAACTACTAACCATCTCTCTCGCATGTAAATGCGACAGTTCAGATTATTCCAGGTCCCGAAAACTAAAGCAATGGCTGGGGAGGCAGGTATTAGCAATTTTTTAAAGTATATTGTTTTCACAAACAACTGTTATACTGCTCATCTCTAAATTACATGAGCAGCGCCACCTTGTGGCAGACTGCCCTAAGTGTGGTGTTGACAATTAGGTGCCGGTGCCGAGCACCGGAAACCAATTAAGTGCCGGTGCTCAGCACCGGAAAGCACCGGCTCAAATTAAGCACTGGGTAGGGGTTGCAACTGTACACAGGAAAAGACCAGACAAATATATGGGAGACATTAGTCTAATCCGTATGCTGAAAGGAAGCCCATGGTACTTTTTCATTATTTCCTGCAATCTATTATGGGAGAGGGGCACATTTTTAAGGTGTGTGACTGAAGGGATGCCCTCATAATGATTTGTATCTTGCCAGGTAGAATAAGAGTTGATTGCATGAGGTTGACCATAGGTGTTAAGGCCGGTGCTATGCAGGCATCATCAGGGCCGGACTGGGAACCAAAACAGGCCCTGGCAAAGTGCTCGGCCGGCCCACCGGGGGGAGGGTTGGGGGTGCGGCCGAGCTGTTTGCCAGGGCCGGTTTCGGTCGATATTGTTACAGGGGGCGATATTGCAGCTATGCTGCAAAACAGGCCCTTAATAAACACGGCCCCCTACGGGCCCAAAACAGGCCCCCACCCTGGCGGCCCACCGGGGAAACCCCCGGTGCCCGCTACAGCCCTGGGCATCATCCATAGGAGATAAACAAAAGCACCACCATGCAGCAGCTTGTGTCTGAGGTATGGGACTTTGAATTCAGCACCTTGATTGACCAATGAGGAGACTTCACTGCTGGGATGGATGATGTTATTGGTTCTCTGTTGGTAAGAGGGTTATCCATGTTGTTTAATGCCAGTTGGAGCTTCTGCATTGTTTTGGTCAGGAGGTCTCCATAAACACATCTGTAGTAGCTGATCTGTGTCATTTTAGACATCGATATGATGGGGAAGTGCACCAAGACTAACTGGAGGAGCCATTGAGAAGACAAAGGTGGAAAAATACAATCTTTGATATATTGTTAAGCTGCATGACCAATGACAATTCAGAATCAAATGTCCACCCAAAGTTGAACATCAAACAAGGTACTGTCATGTAGAAGGGAAAGGTGGCCAGGTAGAGGTGCTACTTAAAAAAAACCATGGAATTCCCATGGCTGACAAACATAATCTCTGTCTTAGAGCCATTAATGTAGAGACAGTTGAAACTCATCCATTGTTGGACATGTGTGAGGCACCCCATTACATGCCTGCAGTAACCTAAATCCTCAGAAATTCTATTATTGGTTAAGTAGCATATGTGTACCTGTCGTAGGTTAGGATGGCTGTTGTTTATGAATTAAAGAGTGAAAAATACAGCCTTTAAACATTGTTCTACGGTATTCAGTCAAAATATTGAGTTGGAAATGTCGACTTACACAAATATCGAGTTTAAAATATCGTGACACAGAAATATCGACAGCAAGAATATCAAGGTCAAGAATATCGAATTTAAGGTAAGAAATATCAATTTAAAAATATAGAAGTCATTATTATCGTTTGCAAAAATATAGTTGTTTAAAATATCGATTTTTTAAATAGTGTTCTGTATTTTAGTATATATTTTAAAATGTATATGATGAATTTTTTTGGTATAAGTATTGTTTATGTTTTTTAATATATGTGTTAAATTTTTATTAGTTATTAATTTTATTTTAATTATATTTTGCGTTTTTAGTTCTGTAGTGGGTTGTGGGTTTATAGGGGAATAGGGTGGAAAGTAATTTAATTATAATAAATTAATGAATATTTTTTATGTATTAATATTTATTTAATTGAGATTTTGTAATGTTAATTGTGTTTTTATTTTTTGAGGTAAATTTTATGTGTGGGTTGTGGGGTTTATAGGGGTATAAGGTGGGAAGTAATTTATTTTTAATTAATTATTAGTTGTTAATTATATTAATTAATTAATTGATAATTAATTATGGTAATTGTGTAATTAAGTTTAGGTGCGGGTTGTGGGGTTTATAGGGGGAAGGGTGGGAAGTAATTTATTTTTAATTAAGTAATAATTAATTGATAATAAATAATTGATAATTAATTTTAATTGTTTAATTATATTTTTTGGGGTGTGGGTGTTGGGTTTATAGGGGTAAAAGGTGGGAAGTTATTTATTTTTAATTATTTAATAATTAGTTATTAATTAATATTAATTAATTAATTGACAATTAAATATGGAAATTGTGTAATTCATTTTAGGTGTTGATTGTGGGGTTTATAGGGGTAAAGGGTGGGAAGTAATTTATGTTTAATTAATTAATAATTAGTTGATAATTAATATTAATTAATTAATTGATCATTAATTAGGGTAATCTATTAATTATTATTTTGTGTGTGGGTTTTGGGTTTATAGGGGTAAAGGGTGGGGAGTAAATTAATTTTACTTACTTTATAATTAGTTGTTAAATACTATTAATTATTTAATTGAAAAGAAATGTTAATTGCGTAATAAATTTTTTTACAGTTTAATTGTAGGTGTGGTTTGTTGGGATTATAGGGCTAAAAGGTGGGAAGTTAATGAATTTTTATGAGTTTTAATGTGTTTTTAATTAATAATATTGTTTAATTGATAATTAATTATGTTAATTATGCAAATACATTTTTAAATTTTTTTAGATGTGGGTAGTGAGTTGTGTGGTGTTATAGGGTAGGAAGTAAATAAACTGAATTTATGTAATAATTAATGTTTTTAAATCATTTCTAAATAATTTTTTATTTGATTGAAAATGAGTTTTTACGTTATTTAATATAATATTTGTAGGTATTTGTAATAAGTATTGAATATTATAATATGTTTTAACTTTTTACATTTTTAATATTAAATATATTTTTTATTTAATTTTTAACATATTTATATATTTTTTATTTACTTTGTTTTTGATTGTCTATTTTTTTTGTTTTGTTGATGTTTTATTTGTTTTTAATTTTATACTGACTGGAGTGGGAATAGTAAATTTGATCTCTCCGCTATCCAACACTTTCCCTACTGTTGTACTCACTGGAGTGGGAATAGTAATTTTACCCTCCGCTATCCAACACTTTCCCTACTGTTGCACTAACTGGAGTCGGAATAGTTCATTTTACCCCTCCGCTATCCAAAACTTTTCCTACTGTTGCATTGACTGGAGTGGGAATAGTAAATTGTATCCCTCCGCTATCCAACACTTTCCCTACTGTTGCACTCACTGGAGTTGGAATAGTAATTTTTACCCCTCCGCTATCCAACACTTTCTCTACTGTTGCACTCATTAGAGTGGGAATAGTAATTTTTACCCCTCCGCAATCCAACACTGTCCCTAATGCTGCACTGGTTGGAGTGGGAATATTACATTTTACTCCTCTGCTCTTTAACATTTTCCTTGGTATTGTATCTGTTGGAATGGGTGCAGTAAATACTTTCTATGTGTAATTTCTCTCTTTTACTACTGTTGCATTTATTGGAGGGAGATTTGTAAATTTCATTTTTATCTAGTATTAATATTTATGTGTTGTGCTAAATGGGAGTGGTAAATTGTTTATGTATTTACTTTAATAGTTTGTGTAGTTTTGTTTAAATTGTAGTGGGAATAGTATGTGTATTAAATGTTATAATTAATTTTGTATTGTTATAATTTATATTATCATGTTTTGTTTATTTTAAATTATATTTTTAATTATTAATATTTGTTAATTGGAAAATTATTTTTACTAAGTTTAAAGATTTTTCCATAATTTAGGGGCACATTACGATACCCGGCGTAAATAATTCCGCCAGGCATGGAAGCGGCAAAAATCCGCCCGCACACACCGCCTGAACACCGACCACGCCATTACGATTACACAAACTGAATACCGCCATCGGCGGAAAAAGCACACAAAATACCGCCCGCCAACGTCCGAGTCGGAGACAAACCGCCCGCCACGGACGGAAACACGCACGACAACACAAAACCGCCCGCCCTCACGGCCGACACACCGCACGTGAAATTACGATCGCACCGACATGAGCGCGGAAAAACCACAAATATACCGCCCGCCAGCGCAAACAACGCCGATGAGAATCGACACGGCAGAAGCCATGGCGCCAACGTACCTGCACAGAAACCATCCGCACACAAAACCAATAGCACACAACATGGCCAACAAGTCCACACAGCAAGGCACGCACAAATACACAAGCACAGTACACATCCCGAAAACACCCCCCGGACAAACAAAAAATACAAAGGCCAGAACCCCAGACACAACACACCTGAAAACAACAGACCATGAGGACACACCCACATAGGTGAGTACAAAAGCAGCACTCCCACAGACCACAACCCCTTGCTACATTGCAAACCAGAGAGGAGAGGAGAGGACACAGTGACACAGCAAGGACAGCAGCACACCACAGAAACGCACACATCACTACCACCACTACCACCACCACCACCACCAAACACCACCACCACCACCACCACCACCACCACCACCACCAAACACCGGCACCACAAACCCCCTGCACATTACACAACACACACCGCACCAGCACCACAAACATCATGGCACCACAAAGAATGCCCAAGTTCACGCCCATGGAGCTGACGGTCATGGTCGACGAGATCATCAAGGTGTACCCACAAATCTATGGGAACATGGTCCAGCACACACCACTAGCCACCAGAAACAGAATGTGGAACCGGATCGTAGACCAGGTCAATGCAGTCGGGACCCTGCCCAGGAACAGAGTCGAGATCAACAAACGTTGGAATGACGTAAAGAGCCTGGTCAAGAAGAAGGAGGGCAAAAACAGAGAGCTGGCTGCCGTCACTGGCGGAGGGAATCCCGCGCTCTTTAAGACCTTCAAAGCGTGGGAGGAGAAGGTGCGAGTCGTAATCCATCCGGAGATCCTCGCCGGATTAGCAGGGGAGTGGAGGCTGGTAAGTACAAACTAATGTATACCAGCACACCGCTATGTACTCACATGCACTACCACCATGCCACAGCTCCCAGGGACAAACACCCCCATGTCCAGCACACAATACACAACACATCACACACACATGCAACAGACACTACCACACACAGCCCAAACAGAACAACTGTAAGATGCGTGGGGACATGTGTACACTAAGCCAGCCACGTAACCACCAACAGGTCCCCAAATATGCCAGAAGCGCCACAACGAGCACCCACCACACCCATGTGTCCGCCACAGCTGCACTAACCGACAAGTAACAGGTAAGTGGCAGGAACACAAAGTGCAGTGGGTGGGACGGTGGACAGCCCAAGTACAACACACACCAGGCCCCAGTCCCACAGCACAGCAAGGAGGAGCATCCCCCACACCCCACAGCCACGTGTCAGCCACCGCAGTGCACAACGACAGCCGAAAGGCAGACATCACGGTCCACAGCAATCGGTGTCAGTGGGTATCCAGCCACCCCCACGACCCACAACACCCTCCCACCCCCACAGACCTGCAACATGGAGCACCCCCCGCTTAGAGCCATGTGGCATCCAGTACAGTGCACGCACGAACAACTTGCAGGTGGGAAACTGGACAGGGCTGGATTACTGGAGGCATGAGGACCATAACACGACCAACACATGGGACATGTCACGTAGCAGACGAACACGCAGCACCGCCCACCGTCACGAACAAGTGAACAATGTGCACACGGACATGAACAACAGACTCACACCCCACATGACCCATCACAGACATAGCAACACCCAAGGAGCCACGTCTGCATGCACAAGCCACACTGAATATAGTACCACACGGCAGCCACTGTGCAACTCATCACACACAACCGAAACACCATTGAAGTCCTGTCCATGTAGCCCCAACTGCCTGTCAACCACACACCCCACAACTACGCCTATGTAAGACAAACAACACTAGACGCAACAGAGCGGAACAACATAAATGCACACGAACACCACTGAACCCATCAAACACACAGACACACCATGCACAAACAACATACCATCCATCCCATCCGTCAGCCCCAGTCTCATGAAAGGCATGTCATCCGCACAGCTGCCACACATACAGCAGTCACGCTAAGATACATGCCCATGACCAACCATGTGCCAGAAGTCAATGAAGTGCACGACACACTGTGAGCAACAACACACAACATGGGCCACACCCCCCGAGCACTGCAGTGATGCACATGGCACAGGGCAGCACGCACACCAAGGAGATGGGACAACTGCAATACGTTGGCTGGCACACAACCATCACTCACTCATAACGATGCGTCCAATGCCATGTCCAGTAATCACAACAGACAGCAAATATGCAGGCCATGTCAAGCATGCACACACCTCAAACCATGCACTGTCATGCTGCCACAACACATGTCACGTTCGGCACCCATGGCTCACAGCATGTACCCCAAAAGCATATTCCCTCCCAAATGCGAATCTGGGGCATGGCCCCCATGTTGCCATATGCGTTCCTAAGCGTTCCATTTGAACCCCAAAAGCATATTCCCTCCCAAATGCGAATCTGGGGCATGGCCCCCATGTTGCCATATGCGTTCCTAAGCGTTCCATTTGAACCCCAAAGCATATTCCCTCCCAAATGCGAATCTGGGGCATGGCCCCCATGTTGCCATATGCGTTCCTAAGCGTTCCATTTGAACCCCAAAAGCATATTCCCTCCCAAATGCGAATCTGGGACATGGCCCCCATGTTGCCATATGCGTTCCTAAGCGTTCCATTTGAACCCCAAAGCATATTCCATCCCAAATGCGAATCTGGGGCATGGCCCCCATGTTGCCATATGCGTTCCTAAGCGTTCCATTTGAACCCCAAAAGCAAAGTACAAACCAGACCCAGGATGGGCCAGGAGCCCGCATACACCAGAGTCACAATAAGTAGGGGCACAGCAACACACCCATCGGCATGGCCAATCCGTCCCATGCCACATGTGCACAGCACACAGTCCCATTGCCAAGCACACACAACTACAGATGCTACAGCCACACACACGCCTCCGGGAAACCCATGTACGAGATTGCACGAACTGTCAATGTCAGACGACAAATACATACTTCGCCAGGTGCAACACAATAACAAATCTCATTCTCTCCACAGGTGACGAACTGCTGGATGCTGGGGATGGAGCCAGCAGCCAGCACAGCCAGCCTACAAGCCCCCAACGAGGACACACGGATCTGGAGGATCTGTCCTCCTCTTCGGACACGGACAACCAAGCAGGCCCATCTGGTGTGGCAGGGCCCAGCCGCTCCCCAGGACCCCTCCTACCCACCAACCCATCATCCAGGGCTGCTGAACATTCACAGCCCCCTGCTGCCACTGTCGTTGCGGCCACACCCACGGTCATTGTGGCCACTACCACTGCCGCAACCGCCACCATCGCCGCACCGACCACCACCGCCGCCACCACCGCCACGTCTTCGCTGGCACCAGCCCCAGCGCAGGTGGTGGCCCGGACGACTGGATCCACCCTGGGAGCCACAGCGAGGACCGTGGTGAGCAATGTGGCTAGTGGGCAGGCCGGTGGCAGCAGGACTGGTAGGAGGAGCAGGGTCAGGGAAACGCCAGCCTCCCCTGGGAGCCATGCCCTGCCTCACATGGCCAGAGTCCTTGGGGCCTATGAAGAGGCCCAAGGACAATGGGTCCGGTCTGCCTCAGACACGCGTGAGGTGCTGGGGGTGTTGAGGTCCATGGACGCCCGTATGGGCCAAATCGTGGACCTCATGGGACAGCTGGTGGTGGCGGTGAGGTCACAGCCAGGGACAGCAGCTCCCCCTCCGCCACCACCTGCCGGGGCGCAGGGTGGAGCAGCAGTGTCCAGTTCCCCTGCGTCCACAGCCAGTGATCACACCTCAACCACCAGCATGTCGCAAGCAGGCACCCCCTCGCAAACGTGGAAGGGGCCGTCCGAAGAGGAAACAGATCTCCCGGGAGGACTTCGCACGCTCCAGTCGCAAGTGAGGCAGCCAGCCAGCCTTCCGCCAGCCTTCCTTGACCAGCCACTGCATTGACTTGGACTACGATCCCACTCCACACAGCCATCTGGATGGCATGTGTGTGTTGGACTATGGACATAGAACCAGTGGGTACACCCTGATCATCACGCAGCCATGACCGACAGCTCATTGTCACTGCACGCACCACTTTTGTCATCACCTTACACACAATCACATGTCACAGTTTGTAATAAATGCACCTTTTTCACTAACTGCTGTTTGTGCCCTGTGTCTTATTTGTACGGAATACAACGGCCACCTTGGGCGGAAAGGCACCTGATGCGTGGCATGGCATTTGAATCCGGAGGGCCTGTAGGGACCTAGGGGTGGGAGACAGAACAGGAGCACATTCAATGAGTGTGTCACACACCCATCACACAGTACATGTCAACAACTACAAGCAATGTACACACATCGCACAGAGCAATAGGGCACAATGCCACAGCCACCAACAGTGGCATACTACCCTGGCCATGGAGCGTTGACACACAGCACGCAGTGAACAAACGGCCACCCTGACACAGCACACACACACCTGCACAGATACAGCCACATCAGCCGTCGTACATGGACACTCACCGTCAAGTGAAGTAGCGGGCGATGAGCTGCTGCCGCACATTACCAGCTTCCTCCTCTCCGCTGTCCTCCTCACTCGAGCTGTCCTGGTCTGCGGGCTGGGGCCCTGGTTGATCTCCGTCATCCACGATGAGGGGGATCTGCTTCCGAATGGCCAGATTGTGCAGCATGCAGCACGCCACCACTATCCGGCACACCTTCTGTGGGGAGTACGCCAGCGCACCCCGGTGCGGTCCAGGCACCTGAACCTGGACTTGAGGAGGCCAAAGGTACGCTCGACCACACGTCTGGTCCTCCCATGTGCCTCATTGTAGCGATCGTCTGCTGGGGTGCGAGGATTCCTCAATGGACTGAGCAGCCATGCCCCATTCGGATACGCAGAGTCACCTGGGTGTGAGGGACACAGAGAACCGTTGCTAATCCAACTGGACAGGGGACAGCATCGCACAGCCAGCACGCTACACCACTCCACATACTCACCGACAATACAGGCACGATCCTGTTGCATATTGGACATCAGTCGTGGCAAGATGCTGTTGCGCATTATGTGTGCGTCATGGGCCGAGCCTGGGAACTTTGCACACACGTGGGTGATCACCATGTCCGCAAGGCACACCACTTGCACATTCAGGGAGTGCGTGTGCTTCCTGTTGCGGTACAGGTGCTCAGTGGCCTGTGGTGGAACAAGGCCGACATGTGTGCAGTCAATGGCTCCAACGACGTGTGGGATTCTGCCAAGGGCATAGAATGCACCCTTCACTGCCGCCAATTCACGAGCCCTGGGGAAGCGGATGTACCTGTTCCGGTACAGCATCATGGCTGCCAGTACATCCCTCAGCACCTTGCTGAACATGGGCTGGGACATCCCTCCTCCAATGCCCACTGTGTGCTGGAATGACCCAGTGGCGAAGAAATGCATGGCGGCCATCACCTTAGCCGTGGGGGTGACAGCAGTCGGATACACCCTGCAGGGACGGAGATGGGGTTCTAACATGGCACACAGTCGATGCAGGGTTGGCCTGTCCAGCCGAAACTTCCTAATAACCTCTGTATCGTCCATGTCCGCCAGCAATTGGTATGGGCGGTCAATGTTCGGTCTCCGCCTAGGGACAATGGCAGAGGACACATGTCAATGCAACACGACACATAGCAATTTCGCATACACATCACTGACATGACTGAGCAAGCACATGAGCCACAGCCCAGCTGTCAAGCTGGGACGGCACGGCCACAATACACTTGCACAGGTCTCCCAACAATGGCAATGGCTAGTGATACAAACCACTGCCATGTGCATGCACATGGGGATCCAGGCCCCAATGACTTGCGGGGCGTGCTGATGGGGACTGACTGCATATCCGTCAAGCGGCAACGCCACGGCAACATGAATGTCTGCTGAGCATGGAACTGCTTCCGCGGCTGGATGAGTATGGCACACGACGACGACGATGTGGGCACAGGCTGAGCGGCCAAAACAAGTGGGACCTGTGGCACGAGGGGATATGAGACAGTAGTAGGTGTCAGCACTGCACCCTATGTACAGCACTGTACGGATCACACCTCCCGAAACATTGACAGGTGTCCACATTGACAGCCCCATGCCAAGACGGCTGTGTGCTTGCAGTCACACGTCACAGGTGAGAGGTTACATTGCACGTGCCAGGTGGCAGTCGTACATAGTGGGAGCTGGCATGTGTGTGCATGTGTCTCCTGTTCAGGATCCACCAGATGGGCGCTGACTCTGTACTGACCATTGGACACAGCATGTTCCGTGGAAGGCTTGTGTGTGTGGGATGGTGGCACTGGATGTGCCGCCGTTGGGTGGGGGGCCATGCACAGGGCGGGTACGTCGATGATTGCGCATTGTTGGTCACGGTGGGTGCACCCACTAAGATGTGTTGCCCTGTGTTCAATTCCTATGTCCGCATGATGATGGACTGTAGATGTGGGCAGACTACACATTGGTCGATGTGCTGTCTATATGCATGTGCCTTCACACCAGGCACAGCTGCCCCTGCACATGTGACCCCTGCTGGACTCGCTGCTGGGTCTGTGGAGCTGATGCACCTTCTGCGCGTGGGGCGGGCAGCTCTCCTCACTTCCCTCATTGCGCATGTCATGACTTTGCCGCAGGTGACATGGATCATGGAGGGCCCACATGTACGCGTGGGTAGGCTACACATGATTGTACACTGGTCGCCACCCCCAGTCAGTGTTTCGAATGGGAAGGTTGTCGTGCTGGTGGTATGTTCGATGTGGCGGATGGGCGGGCCTAGGTGCGGGCTTACATTCCGGACATGGGGGGTAGTTGTATTGGCGACTAGTTGCAGTACACACGGGACACGTCTCTTCCTTTCCACATCTGGGTCATCCCTTGTACTAACTGACAGTGATACAGTCATCTTCGCCCCAGCCCTCATGTCCTCCCCTCGCTCCCCCAATATGCATGCTCACCTGCGAGGCTAGCGCTTGCACAGGCAGCCCCAAGCTCGCACCAGAGAGGGCAAGGAGTGTATGTGTGGGTCCAGTTGCACGAGTGGGCTGTCTCAGGGTATGATGTGTCGCGGGACGCCGTCCACCTGCGTGGTGCCCCAAATGGTGACCCGGCCTGCATGGACTATGCATCACAGTCTTCGCCTTCCGGATCCGCCACCTGCGACACCCAGTGGCTGTGGCTGCCCTTGCGGCCAGGCCGCGTCCGTCTGTGGCTGATGGCCCACACATTCACTCTTTGGCCTCTCTGGGGAGGGCTCGGGGGTGGTGGCGCACGCGCTTGCACTTAGTCGCAATGGCATGTGGCGTGGTTGGTATGATGGGCAATGGATGGGATGGTGCGAGCCACCTCCCGTGACGTCAGTGCTGCTCGTGCTGTGGTGCGTCCCCCTACACTTCCATCTGACTTGTGCCATGCTAGACGTTGAGGTTCTATTGCCTGCGTGATATGACCAGGAGGAGCGCGAGGAGACCTCTCACACACCATGCTCCACTGCCATCCCGTGCCCTGTATCGCCTGTGCGGATTGACTATGTTGGGGTTACACCTGGTCGACTGGGGCTGTGTGTGCCTTGTCAGGGGCATGGCGGGCGCACAACAGGATCCAGCTTGTCCACAGAGGGTGGGCTGAGGTGCGCCTGGTACCGCTTTGTACGTGTGCCCGGCTGCTGTGCACACACGTGTTCACTCCCCCCGACAGGTGTCCTCTCACAATGCCCAGGGAAGCGGTGGTGTACTGTTCATGACCCCTCCCAACACGGCGTGCTCCAACTTGGCATGTGCGCATCTACCCGTCGCACCCACCCACCTGAGCACTGCGTCCATACGACTTCACACGACACATGTGTGTCTTCCACAGTAGTGCTACTCATTTGCGTTGACATCCAATACCAGTGGACTACATGGTCATGTCACGACTGCCGTGTACTTCACATACTCTCATCCTCTCTCATTCGTACTTGTGAAATGAGTCAGCGGAGACAGTTTTGGTTTCAAACATTATATTGAGTCTTCTGTCCTCTGTGATGCAGTATAGTGGACACTACTGGCAGCGGGATACATGTTGAGGATATACTGAGCATGATTGCAAATGGGATAGGGTGTGGGGTTACATGTGATTGGCTGTTGCATGTGGGATGTGGGCTTCAGAGTGACATCTGCTTGGCCAAGGCTGTGCTAATGTACATTTACGTATAGCTGCGGAGCTGCGGACTTTGACACAGACGGTATACATGTAGCCTACCAGACCGCTTGGCATCATGGGCACAGTCCATCTCAGTTCCATGTGACAGGTTTGCTGCGGTTGTTCCTCATGCACGCGTGCATGTGAGATGACATCAGGGCATGTGCTTGCGTGCATGCAGCGGCGTGCCACTTGTTGTTGCACTGTGGTGGTTACTGGACATGTCACAGTCACTGGGGTCGTGTTGTTGTTGTATGCACTTGTCGTCCATGCAAAGGTCCTGGTATGGGATTCCCGGGGCGGGGGTGGGAGGGGTGCAGCACCCACAGACTCCAGGCGACCTATTCATGTCCACTGAGCGGTGTGTGTGTCCATGGGCGCTGGATCCATGTCGTGTCCTGGTTGTTCGTGCAGTTCCGTCCATGTGGGTGCGATACACAGAGCCCATGCCACTGCCTCCCACGATGCATGCGGTGTTCCTGGATGTGATGGGGAACAGTGTGCATGTCCCGGTCATATCCGATGTCATGGCGATGTCGTTGATGGTGTGGTTACAGTTGCCGGTCGTTTGGTATGGCTGTTGTGGTGGTGACTGGCCAGTCCGTGCGGAAGCTAAGCATGGGTGCGGGGTTGGACATCATAGGTCACTCGGGGAACCTGCGTTGTGGTCCGACGTATTTACAGGTTGTCAGGTATGCGATGCCGTCCAGCAGGGCTTCCATGTCATTGGTGGTGTACATGTTTGCCAGCCAATGAAGCGGATGGTGGCTGTCAAGGTGTTGTTCGTAGGTTGTCCCTTGGAGGACCATGATGGGGCATGCTGGGTGACATTCGATGTAGCTGTTATCGATGATCCGTCGTGTGGAGGCACAGTGGTCCCATTTCAGTGCGGGTGCGATGTTGGCCACATACGCCATGCCCCCATAGGCAGAGCAGGCCCTGTCGTGTGCGTCCAGAGGGAGGAGTAGTGGTAGCAGGTCCGCCTTCAGACATGCCGGGTTGGAGAGGCATATCTCGACGGGATGCTGGTAGGGACACCTCCGACAGTAGAAGACGGGCATGACGCAGCTGAACAATGTGATGCGGTAAGTCAGTCGGTAACTTACGTTCAGCAGGGACAGGAGATCGCATCCCAATGTATGGCACAGGTTGGTTTTGTACAGCTTGAGCTGTTCGGCGTAGTTGGGTAGGTGTGTTGCGGTTGCCATTTCGCAGCGGTTCGTTGAGGTGGCGTGCTCCGGCTGTGTGTGCAGTCTGCAATGTGCACGCTCCGGGGTTGCTGTGAGCTCTGTGTAGTCGTAGGGAGACAGGACTTGTGTTCTGTTGGCTTGTTTGGAGGACACGGGCCCTCTTCCCACATGCTTCTCAGACAGTTCAAGGTCAGTGCTGTGTGACTCCTTCCAATTAACTTGCATGTGGCCGACATGGGGAGTGTTTTCTTCTTTCTTCCCCGTCCGTTGTGTGCTTCTGTGATATGCGCTATCTGCCCTGTGGTCGGTCTCCTCGGCATGCCTGTGTTGGTCTATTCTTGGACAATGGCTGTATTCACCGGCTTCTGTCGTAGGGCTGTGGTTTCGGAGTTGGAATGGAAGGTCATTCAGTGCTGTCTGCTCTCCCTTGTGTGGGCGGCAGGCTGCCTTTCCGCTCTGCGTTGGGCCTTGTGTGTGAATGTTATTCTTGGGCCACCTGTTGTCGGTCCCCGGGCTCTTTGGTGTTCCGTTTTATATGTCTTGTTCATATGTGCAGGGTGGTATGGGTGTTTCTGTGTGGTACTGGCGTTCCTCTTCCCGAAGGGGCCCTGCTTCTCCTAGTTGGTGTTGCCGCCGCTGTGTGCTACGCCATGTTTGTTACACTGGGGTGTGTCCTGCTGTTGCGTGTCTTCACTGATATGTGTGCGTCGGTTGTGTGGCGTTGAGTGTTGTCCGTGAATTGGGCGTTGAGGACATGTCTGTGGCCGGCCTGTCACGTGTCATGTGCGTTCGGGGTGGGGCTGATGTGTGTGCTGCTTGGTTGTGTCCCTGTGTCTGTGTGCGACGCATGCATGGCGCTGCGGTTGGCCTCTGCGTTGTGCGCATGTGTGGCGGCGTCATCGGCGCTTTGGGGCCGTGACGGGGTGGTTGGTTCCTAGTCCCAGGTGGTGTGTACACATGTGTTCTGCGATGTTACGATTTGGCCTGTGTGTCATATGTGGATGCGATGGTGGATGTGTAGTGTACACGCGCTGGTGGGGGTTGTCCGCTTTTTCCGCCCTTGCACTGTGTGCGCTGTTTGCGTGCACTTGTTGTGTGTGTGCCTACCTGCGTCTCCGCGGTACGTTGCGTCCTTGGTGGTGCATCAGCAGGAGCATGGGGACGGCCTGCAGTGCTGGATTCATGCTCGGGGGAGCCGCTTCTTCGTTGTCCGTGCTCGGCGTCCGTGTTACCGCTTCGGTTTGTCGTACGGTATCTCTTGGCCGTGGGAGCCGTTTGTTTGCGGCATCGTAATTTATGCGCCGGGCGGGACGTGTTTCGTCGGACGGTGTGTGTCAGTTGGGCTGCGCCGCTACATGTACGGGCGCACTTTGATGGCGGACGGTGTTGCTGGCTTGCCGGCGGTGTTTGGCCTACTTTTCGCATCGTAATTGGGCGGGCGTGTGGACTGCTGCGTGCCGGCGGTAACTGGTGGTTTTTGCATCCGGCAGCACGGCGGTTGTGCTTCCGCCCGCCATCGTAATGGGCCCCTTAATGTTTTAATTTAATTAGAATGTTTTAAAAAAAAAATAGATTTTATGTTATTGGAATATGTATATATGTATATTTATTTGTTATATTTTTATATAATTATAAAATACATTAAAATTATTAGTTTAATAATTGTTTTAAAGTAAATATATCCATATATATATATTTATTATTATATGTGTGTTTAACTTGTTTTAATTAAGTTTATTTGTTATATTTGTTAACGTACATCAAATCAATTTTTTTTATTTTATTACTTTTATTATTTAATATATTTAATATTTATTATTTTATTTTATATATATATATAAAAACAATATTTTGTACAACTATATTTATGACATCAATATTTTTTTCTCAATATCTTTGTACTTACCATTGTAAATATAGGATGTCGATATTTTTGACATCGATATTTACAACTTGATATTATGGTATCGGGATATTTTGGGTGTCTTCTGTCACTGAACTTTGTTATACATAACAGAAACCATTAGTGGCCTGAGGGACAGAAGATTTACCTAATTTGTGCAATTAGAAAGGAAAGAACCATCCCACTAGAGTGCTGTTTCATCGGGTCTTCAGGATGACAGTTTGGGGCCCATTACAATCTCGCTAGGAAAGCCCTCCATACGACTCGGGTCCGGAGGGGTTTCCTACCGAATTGCACTTCGCGAGTCCGAGCGACCGATTCCGATGCACCCGCATGGTGACGGACTACGTTCGCTCGGACTCCCATTGAACTCTATGGGAGCCTGTATACCGAACGTGTACACAGGCTCCCATAGCAAAAAGGGGTGGGTGGAGAAAAGCGTACACCCTGTGGCAGGCACCCCATGGTGCCCGCCACACTATGCATGGATGGAAAGGGGGGACCCAAGGGTACCCCCACTGGACTGATTTGGAGGGCCCAGGGTGAAGGGGGGCCTGCTACAGCCCCCCGAAGTCCTATTCCGGCAGCCGTTTCATCTCGCTGAGATCAAGTCCATACGGCTGTCCGGATCGTGTATCGTACTCACTCGTTCGGAAGCTGGCTCCATTGCGTGGCACGATTCGGCTGCAAACGAGTTGGACTGACAGGATCAGGTTCGGAAACGATTTGGTCGACGCGGACGAGATCTTCGCATTGTACTTGGTCGTTCGGAACGGGGTGCGATTCGGTCGGAAACATAGGCTTCGAATCGGATTTGCTTGTTCCGGAACCCGTCTGGAGGCTCTCCTAGCGAGATCGTAATCAGCCCCTTTATGTCGAAGAGGATGTTGTGGCCCACCATGCAGAAGAGTGCTGAGAGGTGGAAGAGGATCAGTTAGAGGGGATCAGTGGACAGACACTCTGATACCAGAGATTAGATTGTTCTTTCTTTGTGGGTATAAGGAAGACTTTAGTAACCTGTTGTAGGCAGAAACCTGGCCTTGACACCACATAGGATGTTGCTGAGTTTCAGGTGAGCAGACAGCTGCAAGGATACCAGTGTTTAAACAATCTTTCAAAGGCCAGGACGTCTAGAAACTGGCCTGTGGTACTTAACTAACAGTGAGGAATATCTTGATGAATCATGGAGAGTGAAGTGATAGCTAGCTGGACTAGCTCAACCATCACATGGCAAATGCCAGTGGGTGTTGCAGAGGATTTAAAGAGATTAATAATTTGGTGATAGTGACTTCCTGAATATGTGAAAATCTGCAGAAAGTGAGGTAGTCAATCATGGTAGCACCAAGTTCCAGCCAGGATATGTAGATCCGAGGAATGCTTACTCTGAGACTGACTATTTTAATACTGACACAGGTCATAAACTCCAGGTATGGCCTTGATAAAGAACCTCAAAAAGTGAGTTCACAAGGTGATACAGTCAGTCCCTAATATGTCTAGAGTTACTTTGACAGGTTAGCTGATTCCCAAATAGATGGCTGATGGTAGGCTTGATTTGCTTTGAGGCTCATTGCTTTGTAGTTTGATAATGAATGCGATATTGCACTGTGTCGTTCTGCAGGCATGACATTTCAAGCTCCTTTCATGGGACTTGTTCCCTTTGTCTCATTTTGCTTAGCTCTTCAGAGAATAATGTAAGGGACAGCAGTCACAGAGATTTAGCTTTCTGTTTGGCGAGGGGATCCACTTCACTAGGATTTCCACCACAATGTCTAATAGAGTTGTACGTTTCCTACATATTAAGTAGGACTGTGTACCTGGACAACATAAACTTCAGAATATGGGGACTGAGTCCACACATATCATCAGAGTATGTTGGCCCAATTCCTAGCTAGCTCACAATGCACCATCTGGACCCCTAACCTTACAGGGTACCGGATAGTGTCTGCAACCTCAGAACATGACCACTCTAATTCCACCAAGAAAAGCGTGGCGATCTACCCTTTTAGTTGTCACTTAGGCATGCCCAAAGGGAGACATAAGAAAGGTACGAATTGGCAGTTCAAAACATTTATTGAAGCAATCGTATTATTGTGTAAAAAACATGAGTAGCAATTTTTAGCAGGAGGAAACAAAGCATTGTAACTGGCATTTCAGGAACAGTGAAAAAGATAAACAGTTCAACCATTATAACGTTAAAGTGATTATATGAAAATATGTGACTATATCCTACTTATATTCCTACCTTCACTATCGAGAGCATAGTGAGAGTCCCTCTGTCAGATCGCATGAGACCCCCCAACTCCCCATACCTGTGAAAGATGTATCAGGAAGCCAGTCTGGTGTAGAACAGACTGCTGTCCTTTGCAGGATAGAGATTAGAGTAAGCAGGACCACACCTCTGTAACAGCTAAGAGTTCCAGGATAATCTGTAGAAGTGCTCCTCCAAGGAACTTGGCTCAGGGGCAGTTTATATAATCAAATCCCGGTTCCAGTCGCAGTGTCAGAGGTGCAATGTGATGTGATTGTTTGTCTTTCCGATTCAAAGCTGTCTCCAACCGGAAAACAAAAGGCAAGGGCAACATGCTCAGTGTACCTTAGCATTGGACAAAGTGTACAAGTGTCATGATAAAATGCTTACGTAAAAATGTGCTGCAAGCAGTCTATCTTCTAAGTACGTTATCATGTACGTGCAAAGCATGTAAAAAGTTACCATCTAAAAAGATGTCAAGTTCCAGCGTGTATTACAAAATGGAGTCTTTTGTACACGGGCCCTGATGAACGCCACAAGATTAGTAAGACTGGCCTGAATGAGTCTCTTCTCTCCAGAGGATGTCCTGGCTTTAGTATATTAATTCTGTGGGCATCCCACAATTCAAAGAGGAAACTTCCCTCCACTCTAGCTTGTTCAAAAAGGTCCAATAAGGGTTGAGTCACAGAGATGCTAAGGCATTAATGGAATTCCATGGGGAACCCATTGGGACCCGGGGATTTAACAGTTAAACTGGGATATTGCTTCTGCAACCTCATGCACTCTCATAGGATCCTTGGCATTGTTGACAAAGCTCGAAATGTAAGGAGCTCATCCGTTGAATCAGTGGGTCACTATCTGTATAGAGTTCTATATAAGGATGCAGACTCTGCTACAATTTCCCAGCAGAAAGAGATTTTGCCCCATTTTGTCCCAGGAGATAGGGTATATGTCTGGAGGCACCCTCCCATTAAGCTAACCAATACGTCAATCTACTTACTTTGACTCCTTGGTCATATAGTCTAGTCTGTGATGCCAGCCAGGACTGGCATGCAGCATCTTGTTCCTCATATTCATATTCTGTTTTGGAAAGTGCTAGGGTGTGAAGTGTGCCCAGAGAAGGGGAGTCACTGTATCGACTCTCGTAGACAAATAATCTGTCTTCCAGCTGTCGCAGTCTTAGCTTTTTCTCTCTCCTATGATGGTTAATCTGATTAATAATCTCGGACCTTGTCACTGCTTTATGTGTCTCTCATAGGGTAGTCGGTAAGTCCACAGATCCCTAACTGGACTCAAAATATTCAGACATGTCCGCAAGAAGGGAGTCTCTAACCTTGCTATTATGTAGCCACCAAGTGCTCATTCGCCAGGAGATAAACCATGAAGATTTAGTTCAATTGGCGTATGATCTGATAGTCCCCTCACGTGTTTTCACATGCGTTAGGTCAGGTGTGGGCATCAGGAAATAGTCAAACCTGGAGAAGGATTTATGAACATCAGAAAAAATATTTAACTTCCTTCATGTGCGTGGCAAAGCCTCCATACATCTGCGATACCCATGGATTCGCAAAGTCAATTAAGAGGGAGTTTCATGGTAGTGCTACAAGTGACGGAGGACCTGCACAATCTCAAACGTGGCACATAAGTCAATTGAAGTCACCCCCTAAGATTAATAATCCTTCTGGAGATTCTAATAAAACCTGGCTCAGAGAGGATGAAAAGGATCTATTGAGGGGAGGCAGGGTGCAGACTGAGCACACCATAATGTGTTGATGATACAGCCTGCCAGACACCACTGTGTAGCGCCCTTGTTGGTCTGACCATGTATAGGTGGTGTGAAAAAGGATATGTTGACGTAGCAAGATCACCTCCCCCCCAGGATCCCCGTATACCCCCCACATGGGAGAATGTAATGTACCTGTATCTGTGGAGACAACAACAATGCATTCCAAGTAAATGGGTTTCTACTAACAATAACATTTCGCTCCATACCGCTTAGCCGTGCTAAGGATCACCCCTTTTTGATATTATTCAATCAAATATTTACATTCCACGATATACATTTCAAAGAAGACTGCATCACAGTATTTTGTGAGTTACCTGCCATGAGATTGGAACCATGTATCGTGAGTGGTCGAGCTGGCGTGTACGTGTCATGTAAACAACAAAAACATCCAAACCATTAAACTAAGTCCCCTCAACCCATACTTCCAACAGTGAAGCATATGTCTTTTGCTGCCAGCAGTCGGTCAGCGAAGGTTGGCGGAGTTGAAGGAGGAATAGCCCTGCCCATCAGGTCTTCCGCTCTACCCCCTCCCTCAACGGTGGTTCCTTCACAGGAGTGCAGGGGCGTTGACCTGCTACTTCTGTGAGCCACTACATCCCAGATTCATTAGTTTAAAAAATAATTTAAATAGCCCCGCACCTCCATTCTTTCTTCCTTATGGGGAGGATGAAAGTCGTAGGTGAGTGAGATGAGCAGCTGGGGCTTTTAACAGAGCTGCGCATGTCAGATTGGCTGATTTTTTTGCTGTGGCCAATCTGGCATGCACAGTTCAGGCTTCCTCATTAAAGGCTAGCATGAAGCTTTGTAGGCAAACACACAGCCCCATCACTCTTCCAGGGAAAGTTGTGTCTGCATGCCTCAGCCAATCCAAGCACTACTGTTACGCTGTTTAGTATTATAAGCAGTATAAGAGCAGTGCTTGGATTGGCTGTTCAGCTCGGGTTTATTTTTCCCCTGCCAGGACACACAGTAACATTTCAGCAGCATGACTCCACGAGGCGGGAGGATTTAACCTCAGGACTCAGAGTCTAACGGTGTGCTGAATCGCTTATTTTATCACAGTAAGTAGCCACAAGACTTCCAGTATTCACCTTATTGCCCCACCACTTTCAAAGTCAGAAGCCCTCACAATGCAAAATTGTACAAACAACAATAATCCAATAAGGTTATATCTCACCCTGCACTAATGTAGCAGGGGATAGTCAAGCTTATGTTCAGTAATGGGAAGAGCTTTGTTCGTAGTCCAAACCTGATCAGTATGATAATACTGGGGGGATGAATGACAACTTCCAAAAGTAGCTGGTCGGTAGCCGCAATTCATCTAGTGATGTGGCAGCCCAATCCATCTCTCATACATTTCCATCTGTCACACCTGCACTTCAATCGTGTCACCCCCTCCTTAGCTGATTACACCTTGGGGCTTCCTCATGAGACGAAGTCTGAGGCAGGACAACCTCGCCAACATCGGACTGAAACAGCTCGTCACCACCCCCACCCACAAGGCAGTACACACCCTCAACCCCGTCTTAGCAGGAGGAAACAACATTCGCTTTAGCCACACCACGCAACCCCTCTGGACGGACCCCCACTGCGTCCACTTCTCCTTCTCGAAACCTACAGCACACAAACCTACACCACGCCCCCCATGCAGGAACTGAAGGCAAGATCACCGAAGAACACCTCAGCTCCGCCCTCAACCATGCCCCTCCACTCACCACGACCGCCGCCAACTCTGCGGCCAACGAACTCCACAGATGGATCACCGACTGCGCAAACACACTCGCCCACTTCCAGAAATCCGACGGACAATGCACCACGAAAGCCACCTGGTTCACCACCGACCTCCGAGAATCCAAGCGCACGTGCCGACGACTCGAGAAAGCTTGGAGGAACAGCAAAACCCTGGAAGCACGCACCGCATACAACACCGCAATGACAGAACACCACCAACTCATCAGAACCACAAAGAAAATCTTCATCCAGGACAGAATCTTCTCCAACTCCCGGAACTCTAAGGAACTTTTCAGCATCATACAAGAATTCACCAAACCCCCACAGACGACATCCGCACCCTCCTCGACCAAGGCCACACAGCTGCCCTCATCCTACTAGACCTCTCAGCAGCCTTCGACACCATCTCCCACCACACACTAACCGCCAGACTCCACGACGCCGGCATACAGGGAACTGCCTTAGACTGGAACTGCTCCTTCCTCACCGGCAGAACTCAAAGAATCAGACTTCCGCCCTTCCTCTCCAAGCCCACACAGATCAGCTGCGGAGTACCCCAAGGATCCTCACTCAGCCCCACACTCTTCAATATCTACATGGCCCCCCTTGCTACCATTGTCAGAAAACACGGACTCACCATAGTATACTACGCCGATGACACAGAGCTCATCCTCTCCCTCACCAAGGAACCTGACGTCACCAGACACAGTTTCCATGAAGGAATGAAAGACGTTGCATCCTGGATGAGCAGCAGCTGCCTGCAGCTCAACTCGGAGAAAATGGAAGCCCTCGTGTTCGGACCCAGCCCCTCCGCATGGGACAACACCTGGTGGCCCACCGCCCTCGGCAACCCTCCCACACCCACGGAGCACGCCCGCAACCTCGGTATCATACTCGACTCCTCCCTCACCGTGAACCGACAGGTCAACGCTGTATCTTCCACATGCTTTAGTACCCTCCGCATCCTCCGCAAGACTTTCAAATGGATCCCCCCCGGTTCCAGAAAGACCGTCACCCACGCACTCATTACCAGCAGACTGGACTATGGGAACGCCCTCTAAGCTGGAATCAACAAATCTCTACTCCTCAAACTCCAGACCTTCCAGAACGCCACAGCCAGACTTGTCCTCAGCATCGCACGACAAGACCACATCACCCAGCACCTCCTAGACCTCCACTGGCTTCCCGTCAAAAAGAGAGTGACTTTCAAGCTGCTCACTCTTGCCTACAAATCCCTCCACAACACCGGACCCCAATACCTCAATGAAAGAATCTCCTTCTACACACCCAAGAGAAACCTCAGCTCCGCCGTTCTTGCCCTGGCCAAAATCCCACGCATCTGCAGAGCCAGAGCGGGAGGAAGAGCGTTCTCCTAGATCGCGGCCAAGACCTGGAACAAACTCCCCCTCAGCATCAGACGAACCGCCACACTGCAAGCATTCAGGAAGAGCATCAAGACCTGGCTCTTCGGATGAGAAGGACCTGCGCGAACCCCTTCTCCCTTCCCCACAGCACCTTGAGACCCTCACGGGTGAATAGTGCTCTTCGCAAATACCTGACTTGATTGATTGATTGAGGGTCAGTCTGTTGTTTCATACACTGCTCCTCCTTTCCTTCTGATCCTGGTCATGCAGAGAGTGGCGGCTGGCAGGGAACGAGGGGTCGGGAGAGAGAGGGTCAGTGACAAACAAAAACTATTAATAAAAAAGCACTTACCTCTTCACGGCCGATGTCTCTCCTCCGTCGTTGCTCCTCTTCCTGACGAGTCCTGGAAGCAGGAGCACACAGGCTTCCCTAACCCAATCAGTCTGAGTGCTGTGGTTCAGCGCTCAGACGAGGACAGGGAGCCTGTGCATGTTCCCCACCGAGCTGTGCATTACAGCCTGGAGGGGAACATGCAAAGTGTGCATGACTGTTTGGCTGGCCCAAAACAACCAGCCAAACCGTCATGTGCACTTAGAGAGTGCCACCACTCCTCCCCCTGTGACACCAGCCCCGCCCCGCCCTAGCCCAGCCCCGCAGCTACAAAAACTAAAATGATAATAACAATGTGATTATCATTTTAATTTTCCTTTTTCACTGCTCTGAGAGCAGTGGGGCGACGCTTCTCCGCCTTAGCGGAGGAGCTGCCCCTGTATGCTGTGATTTATTTCCTGTTAGAGTGCGATAAGGTTGATTACGGCCTCGCTGTGGCCGTCGCCTGTCCCTAGGTCAATGGGGTGGTGCGTGCTGCCAGTCATTGTCATGAGCAGTAGAGGATTCGGTGGGTTGAAGATTAGGCTTTTCCTCTATCTATTCTCAGACTTCCAGAGGAGAGTCAAAAAAGAGGGTGCAATTCTGAAATATATCCCTTCAGCTTAGCAAAGTAACATGTACCGGAACTCTATAGTTCTCAAATTCCCCTTGACTTTTTCCATGGATTTGCCGAGAATGTGAACATGCTTAGTGCAGTCAGGGAAGATTAGGATTTAGTGTGAATTGTACATCACTGACCTATGCGTCCGGGCCTCAGTGAGAATAACTTCTCTGTCTTTGTAATTAAGAATACGTGCAATCATGGGATGTGGTGGGGCCCCCGGAGGTGGCTTGGACATGATGGTACTGTGAGCTCTATCTATAATGAAGAATTGTGACAAGCCACTCTCCGTGATCCACTCATGGAACCACTTTTCCAGTAATTTGGGGAGTTTTCCAGCACCTATGGATTCCAGAATACCAACAAAGCAGAGATTACTATACCGAGCACTGCCTTCAACATCCTCCACTTGCAACTCAAGCGATCATGTTACCTCACTGAGTTTGGCTACCTTTCTAGTTGCATCTCGTAGAGATTTTTTCGATGATGCCAAGTCGGGTCTTGGGCTCTGTAATCCGTTTGACAGCTTGGTTCAAATCTTGACGGAGGACATAGATATCCGACCGCAGCTCCTCTGTTCTCGCCTCCACTAAATGCTTTGTAGATTGGATGGCTTTAAGGATGACTATATATATATATATATATATATATATACTGAAAAAAACAAAGGTTACAGGGACATTATAGTTAGACTCAGATTTCACATAAACAAAATCAGTGAAATTCTGCAGTTATAGATATTCAGCTAACTATAACTCACACCCCCACAGTGCACTGCTTATGACCTCACATATTACATCATTCATGACATGGTCAGTGACATCACTGATGACATCACTGTTGGCATCTCAAATGACATCACTGATGATATCACTGATAACATCAGCCACAGAATCTCTGACGCACCCACTCACACCCTCATATAACTTTTGATACACCCACTCCAACTTCCATACTACCATTCTCAAACCCATTCACAAACCCATACCAATACTTACACACCCACTCACTGATACATAGGTCTGCACACACATCCAATCCCTCACCCTTACAGCCACTCATACACCCACTCACTCACTAACACAGCCATTGATATATCTACTCATACACCCATACAGCCACTCACACACTGTCAGTCATCCATAGAGCTACTCACACACCTACTCACCCACCCATAAAGTCAATGACACAGCCACTTACCCATACAGTTACACACACACCCACTCACTTACTCATAGAGATATTAACTCATACTCACTCACCTATACAGTCACTGTCACAATCACTCACTCACTCACCCAGTCGCTCATATACTCTAACACTCAACTATCTGCCTTTTACATATGCAGTTACTCACCCATATACCACTGATACATCCACTCACTCACTGACACAGCCATACACACACTCAGTCACCCATACAGCCCCTCACACATGCACTCACTAACCCATACAGCCACTGGCACACCCGCTCACTCATCCATACAGGCAGTCACACACACCCTCACCCACCCACACAGACACTAAGAGACCGATACAGGTACTCAGACAACCAATCAATCACCCATACAGCCACTCATGTACCCACTCACACACCCATACAGCCACTTAGACACCAGCTGACAGAATGATACAGACATTCACACAACTAGTCACTCACCCATACATTCACTGAGACACCTAATCACTCACATATACAGTCAGTCATGCACCCACTGAATCATCCATACAGGCACTCATACACCAACTGATTCAACAATACACCTTGGTATATATATTTAACACTCATAAACTTTTTAAAAACACTCACAGTCACTGGATGATGTCATCAGTGATGTCATTTGAGATGTCATCAGTGATGTCATCAGTGATGTCACTGGCCATGTCATGAGTGATGTAATATGTGAGGTCATAAGCAGTGCATTATGTGGTGTGAGTTATAGTTAGCTCACTAACTATAACTTCAGAATTGCACTGGTTTTGTATGAGTGAAATCTGAGCCAAACTATAACGCCCCTGTAACCTTTGATTTTTTCAGTGAATTTCTAAGGTTTTTTAAATGTTAATTCCTAACTATAACATCCCTGAAACCTTTGTTTTTTTCAGTGAAATCCTATGGTTTTCTAAGTAGTAATGGCGTTTGCAGAATGGAAGAGAAAGGGGGTGGGGCCTCTGACAAGCTCTCAGGAATCCAGCTATGTCGAAGTTACAGAAAGTACCAGGAGGGTTTCTTGGCCACACGGTCCCTCAGCAGCCAAGGGGACTTCATCCCCCAACTAGTAGTGCACCAGGAGGCATGTTTGCAGAGTAGTAGAGAAAGGGGGCGGGCCACGAAGTCCTCTCAGCAATCCCACAGTGTGGGACATACTGAAGGAAACAGGAGGGGTAGTTGGCCCACAAGGACGTCTTTGGGGACCAACAACTTCTCCTGTTACCTCCAGTAAGTCCCACACAGCCTGATTACTTAGAGGTCTTCGGAGGCCATGCCTCCTTTCTTCACCACTCTACAAACGCACCTCCTGGTGCACTGATGGTTGGGGGATGAAGTCCCCTTGGCTCCAGAGGGTCCTTGGGGGCCAACAAGCCCTCCTGTTACCTCCAGTAAGGCCCACACAGCGGGAGTGCTGAAAAGTCTTCAGTGGCCACGCCCCCTTTCTCCACCACTCTGCAAATGCACCTCCTGGCGCACTACTGGTTGGGGAATTAAGTCCACTTTACTCCTGAGCGTCCTTGGGGGCCAACTACCCCTCCTGTTACCTCCATTAAGTCCCACACAGCTGCATTGCTAAGAGTTTCTTGGAGGCCACGCCCCCTTTCTCCACCAATCTGCAGATGCGCCTCCTGGCGCACTACTGATTGGGGAAGAAGTCCACTTTAGTCCTGAGGCCCCCAGGAGGCAAGGGGACTTCATCCCCCAACCAGCAGTGTGCTATCCCCAGGGGCCAGGCCTCGCCGGTGGGGACAGCGGTCCCTACCGGCTCCCCTCCTACTGCGGGAGCCGGTATTGCTTTGAGACCCAGGGAGCTGCTAAACATGCAGCTCTCTGGATCTCAAAGCAATTTGTCTGTTTCCTTGCTCGTTTGACAGCAAGCGAGAGCATTTTTTCTGCTCTCGCTTGCTGAAAGCGGAGCATGTGCTGTAGCTTGGTGGGAGTGGTGCTCCCGCCAAGCCACAGAAAACTGCAATGTCCAGGGAGTAGGCACCCCGGGACATTGCAGGAGCCGGCCCTGGGGGGTGGTGGTCCTCAGGGACAGCTAGGGCTCCAGGAGGGGGGGGCGCAACTCGCCTCAAATGTTAACTTTAGCCCCGGGAAGGTGGTGGTTCCCAGGGCCGAGGGGCTGCAACAGACCCCCTTCATTATTGTGTTTGTGCCCTGGGGAGGTAGCAGTCCCTGGGGCAGCGGGGCCTGCATTTCTTTAAAAAATCAGTGTGTCCCGGGGAGGTGGCAGTACCCGGGGCTGCAGGGGAGGCCTACCTGCATTTTCTTTTTTAATAATGTATGTGCCGCAGGGAGGTGGCGGTCCCCGGGGCAGCAGAGGAGGCCGTAGTGCCTCCCCCTGCATTTCTTTAAAAAAACAGTGTGCCCCGGGGAGGTGGCAGTCCCCGGGGCAGTGGGCGGGGGGGCCAAGCCGGCCTCCCCGTATTTTTATTGTTTACTGCCCTGGGGAGGTGGCAGTCCCCGGGGCTGTGGGGAGCCAAGGGCCCCCCCCCATATTTTTATTGTTTACTGCCCCGAGGAGGTGGTGGTCTCCAGGGCTTTCCATAAGCCTAAGAGGGCGGGCCCCATGAGCCCCCCTCCTTCATGCCCCTGGGATTTGGCCCACCCGGGGTCTTGAAAATAAAGATGCGCTGGAGCCCACATGTCTTTTATTTTGCCACAGATTTGCAGATCCACCTGCGAGTCCACAGCAAAATTTTTAAAAAAATGTTTTTCAACCCCAGCGGGGTTCCTGAGGAACTCCCACCACCAAATCTGGGGGGTCAGGGTATTCATACCCTGCCCCCTTTTCTTTAGTTTTTACTTTGTTTGTGGGACTCTGCTTCAAGCCGAGTCCCATGATGGCAGCCAACACTTCCTGGTTGAAGTGTTGGCAGCCAATTAAATTTTAGTAGGATCCGTGAGTTCACTGCAAGGACTCGCGTCCCCAGATATCTATATGTTTTAAAGTTAGATATCTCAAAAACTACTGAACGGATTTACACCAAATCACAAAAAGCACGCTTTCTGGGCCAACATCTAACTTTCTGCCAAATTTGGTGTAATTCCGCTCAGCAGTTCGGGCTATAGTCATGATCAAAAAATGAAAAATCCCCATAGACATAACACGGGGAAAACGCGTTTTGGGACCCCCCTTTTTCTCGGCCCCTGCTTGACGGATCACCCTGAAACTGTCAACACAAAAGCTGAACAAAAATGTGGAAGTTTTGTGAAAATTTTGTGGCGATTCGTCAAGCGCCGCCAAAGTTATTGGCAAAACAAAAAACGCTTTTCCTATGGAAACTTTGGTCCTAACTATAACTACCTACCGGCGACTGCCAGTACGATATATATATGTGTGTGTATAGATATTATTAATAATATTATGAAAGGATATTTGTGTACTGTCCACAAAAGTCTACATGTCAATTTTAGAAATACAGACATTTGTTCCTAAACACCAGATTCCATTTTTTGTTCCCAAAAGTTAGCTTATCATTTTCTGAAAATACCCATTTTGTACCCAGCTATGAACTCGTAACTTTTAATGCATACATAGTTGGCAGCAAATGCAAACAACCCATCGTATGACAATCATAGTCTTCATGTGCCCCAGATATGGCTCATAGTCTAGTCTTGCCATGATGTGTCACTCTTACCCACATGAAAAACTGGGGCCAGCAGCCAACTGGCTACCTGGACAGAGGTGCGCACTACATAAGGTATATACATATATTTAACACAAATTCACAATAAAATACTTTAGCATTTCTCACATTATAATTAATGCCAAACTGAATGTTTTTAATCAAGAAAATCTTGCGTTATTACAAATTATTACATTCATATTTGTAGATATCAGCCTCGTTGAACAACTAACAATTGAATGTTCATGTCATTGAAATAAACAAAACTCAAACAACTGCCCAATGCATTTCAGGACTAACGTCCCTTCATCAGGGGCATATATGACACGAAAGCTGATGATGGCATGAGTTTCACATATCAATTTAAAAGAAACCGGGATGTAACTTATATGCAAAACGACAGCAGCCCTTATTGTGATATTACTGTGTACCGTCCTCTTCTAATCCAAACATGCTCACTAAATCACAGTGTGAGGTAAACAGTAAACACTTAGGGGCCGATTCCGATCTCAGTCGGAGGCACACCTAACACCATTTGGTCGGGAAAAAAGCCATGCGAATGCCTGTTTCCCGACCGATCCGCACATTATTCCGAACGAGCAAGTACGATGCGCACAACAGCATAGATTCCGACCCAGTCGTACTCACCCAATCCAGGTCCTGTTCCCCGACCGAGCCGGATCCGGAATCGTAGAATCGAGCTGCACGGAAGCAAAAACGCAGCCCCGTCCGGCCGGACAAGTACGATGCGCTTCCCGTACGCGCCGAACCCGTCGCTACGCACGGCACGTCAAAGCATCCGGGCGAGGCGCACATAAGCTCCGATTCGCGCCACAACACGATCCACGGCTACGAGACGAACACGCCAGCGACGAGGACGAGGCGAAGCAAAGAGAAAGACGAACGAGACGAACCAACCATGAATCCCTTCGTGCCGATCCTACCAATATTCTACCTCTATTACCGGAACAGGCACGGACGCGTACGGCGCAGAAGGTAAGTCAGACACCAACAACAAAAACAAACTACACGTACCCGACACATCACACACAGAGGGATGCAGAAATACCTACACCAGCAACAGCAGCACCATAGGGGCGGGATGGCCCTCACCAATGCCGCACATATACATAGGGGCCTGTATGCCTACCACTACTGCCACCCCTACCCCTGGGGTGCTGGATGCCTGTCACTACTACCACCCTTACCCAGGGAGTGCCAGATGCCTGTCACTACTACCACCCTTACCCAGAGGGTGCCAGATGCCTACCACTACTACCACCCTTACCCAGGGGGTGCCAGATGCCTGTCACTACTATCACCCTTACCCAGGGGGTGCCAGATGCCTGTCACTACTACCATCCTTACCCAGGGGGTGCCAGATGCCTGTCACTACTACCACCTCTACCCATGGGGGCTGGATGCCTACCACTACTACCACCCTTACCCAGGGGTGCAAGATGCCTGTCACTACTACCACCCTTACCCAGGGGGTGCCAGATGCCTGTCACTACTACCACCCTTACCCAGGGGTGCCTGATGCCTGTCACTACTACCACCTCTACCCATGGGGGGCTGGATGCCTACCACTACTACCACCATTACCCAGGGGGTGCCAGATGCCTACCACTACTACCACCCTTACCCAGGGGGTGCCAGATGCCTGTCACTACTACCACCTCTACCCAGGGGGTGCCAGATGCCTACCACTACTACCACCCTTACCCAGGGGGTGCCAGATGCCTGTCACTACTACCACCCTTACCCAGGGGGTGCCAGATGCCTGTCACTACTGCCACCCCTACCCATGGGGTGCTGGATGCCTGTCACTACTCCCACCCTTACCCATGGGGGGCTGGATGCCTACCACTACTACCACCCTTACCCAGGGGGTGCCAGATGCCTGTCACTACTACCACCCTTACCCAGGGGGTGCCAGATGCCTGTCACTACTGCCACCCCTACCCATGGGGTGCCAGATGCCTGTCACTACTACCACCTCTACCCATGGGGGGCTGGATGCCTGTCACTACTACCACCCTTACCCAGGGGGTGCCAGATGCCTACCACTACTACCACCCTTACCCAGGGGGTGCCAGATGCCTACCACCAACACCACCCCCACTCATAGGATGGACAATGCATGACACAACCAGCACACCACAACCTAGGGAATGCAAGAAAAAGACATCCCCCCAACACCATGACAAGCGTGAGTAGACTGTGTCAAATGCCTACAACACTGAACATGACTTTGAACATACAATGTGACCCCCTATCACATGTGCCACACATATATGTGTGTGGCCCCCACAATGCAAGCAGGCCATGACCATTGTGGCAATGGGGTCCAAAACCCCATCATCACAGTGACCAAAATGTTAGTGTGGGGTCCATAGCTGAAGCACATTCAGAACATTGTGGCAATGGGGTCTAAACCCCCATCATCACAGTGACCAAAAGGTAAGTGTGGGGACCATAGCTGAAGCACATTTTGAACATTGTGGCAATGGGGCCTAAACCCCCATCATCACAGTGACCAAAATGCAAGTGTTGACAAAGAAAAAGCTGCAACTGCCAAACTGCATGGATGATTCCTGGTCACAGAACATAAAACACATCAGTGGCAAAGTAGTGCATGTGTCCCATTGCAACATAGATTGGGGGAGGCAAATACTGCAGTGCAAATAAGACATACCTTTGGCCATGTGCAGACAAACAACACCCATGGGGGCTGACACTGTCAACATTCATCAATGACACAATGACAGAAGTGACCATCAGAATGCAGACCCACATATTTGCACCAATGGGCACACAAATGCAGATACCCTGTGGAGACTGTAGATGTGAGGTGAACAGATACCATACCATGGCAGCAATGGGACACACAAACCATGTTCATTGTGCTGACCGATGACCTAGGAGTCCCAGGGACAGCAGGGGAAACCCACCAAACAACATACAGCCAATGGCACACCAAAGATATGCCAATGCAGTGGTGCAGATGCACAAACACAAACAGGCAGACCCACACTGCACATCAAACACAACAGGTGAGGGGGGTGCCAGTGTCCCCAGCCAACCACACAACACATGAGGAGGCCTGAATACCAATTACACAGATGTGCATACAGTGCCACACAAAGGTAACTCATGGATCCAAATCCCCTATGTGGGCAATCAGGCATTGTCAGATGAGAGGGAGCACAAATCACACATGTCACACAAGCATGTAGGAACAGCAACTGACACAGCAAGACACAGACACACCACAGCACTACCACCAGGGCCCCCACAATGTGGTGACCCTGGGCTGCATTACAAACCCACTGTGATGACAAAGCCAAATGTCGTTCACACTGTGAACCACAGTCATGTGTCCTGAGCAACAAACTACCATCACACCTACACAAGCACAAATCAATCAGCACAGCCAGTAAGCCAAGGCCAACATGGAGGCAGGGGTCTAGCCGGGCAAGAACTCTCATCTGCACACACTCAACACCCACACCTCGACCTCCAACAATGTGCAGCAGTGAAGCACACATGCACTGGTGACATTGCACATGCACCCATGACAATCCCAGGCTGGTGGGTGGGAACCAAGGTGCAGAAACACATCACACATGGCCACTCAACAAGACTCCTGAATGTCTGACACACTGCACACTACGCTGTACATGGACATGACGGCAATACCACACCAACCAATGGGATCCCAGCCACAGTCACACACCAATGAAGAAGCCAAGGACACCCACAAAGAACACACATAGACAACTACCAACATTGCAGCCCGGACCCTGAGGAGTGCCAGCAGTCACACACACAACGTGTCACAATCACTGAAAGATAACACAAACTGGAAATCACATGACAGGTGTAAACAACAAGTGCCAAGGGGAATCCTGACTGTGACCCATCTGCGTCTGCACACAAACTCAGCCCTGACAGCAAACACACCTATGGGTGACACCCTGATGACCAGTAATGTGCCATGCACCCACATCACAGAGAATCCAGGGAGAAGACTTGGGGGAACATAGGTCAACTCAGCAAGCATCACAAACAGGTACAACACTAGGGATCCCAGCATGCACAGCAAAACGGAAGTGAACACACAGACATGCTCATACAACACACACCTTGGGCGCAGGCAATGTCACAGGAGTACACACTGCCATGAGGGGACTCCACTCCTGTGTGAGGAAAGCTGTGCCATATGTTGCCTCAGTAGGGCTCCATCATGTCAGCTGAGCACTTGGTCACACAGTCAACAATTAGCACCAAATGAATGCTCCCGTCACATCAGCCTGGTCATGGGAGTGCCAACGAAATCATCAGCACAGATCCAACACACTTGTATAGCAATGTTGCACTGACAACACAGATGAGTCCTTCCCCATTGATGCCCAAACCTGCATGTCCAGTGGAGATGGCCACACGGTCAGGGAAGTAGACGAATTGAACAATGGCAGGCACAACAGATGTGCAGGGGTGGAAGCCACAGATGTGAAATTGCTAATGTAAGTAGGAAATCCCATTGCCAAATATTGAACACATGACACCCTCAGATGCTGCTAAGGATGACATGGATACACCACAGGATAGGACACATTCCCCCTGGACCACATGTGTACCTGCACAGTAACACTTCATTATCATGAGACCAAATATCACCATCACTGCAGCAAGGGCATGGTTAGCATCATCAACAACATGTACATCAGAAGCAAAAGCACTAGAGAACAGAAAGGTGCTTTATTCAGCATATGTGGGACTAACAGTTGATGTCCAGCAAAAAATTAACAAAGGCCAATGGCCAGTCCAACTTGAAAGTCAAAACAGGGTGACAGTGGCAGATGTCACCCTACGCATGCCTGCACTGATGAAAGCCAGGGACAATCCCCTCGGAGGGGCATACGGGGGGCAGGCCAGGCACCGCAGGGACAGGATCATGGCTCACCAGAAGGAGGCAGGGAAGGGGTGGTGGGTGCTGGAGAGCCACTGACAACTGCAGTGGAGGTGTCTGACATGGTGTGTGCCGGCACAACTGGGGGGCATGACTCTGATGGTGTGGGTGCCGGCAAGACTGCAGGGGACCGTGCAGATGGAGTGGACAGGTTCCCCACTGCAGTGCCCAAGTCAGACAGGGTGGTAGTGGACTCCACTGCAGTGCCTACCTCCAGGGGAGGAGAATGGGGATCAGGTAAGGTGGGCAGGACAGAGGGGAGGACACCGTCTCCACACCAGTGGCACAGACAAGCGCAGCGGGGGTGTGGGGCCGGAAGAGCAAGTGGCAGGGGGAGAAGGCCTGATCCTTTTGGGGATGGTGTATCTGTGGGTGGGGGAACCTGGGGCAGGGTGTGGTGGGGGCACCTGTGGAGTGGGGGCCTGAGGGATGGAGGAAGGAGACTTGGTGCCTGAGCTGCAGGGCGGCGGCGGGGTCTTGCTCTTCCGGGTCCGGGGGACTTGCGGATGGGGGCGTCAGTCGGTCTGCGCCTGGGGGAGGGTGTCCGGTGGCGAGGGGCACTCCGCTCCGTGTGGGTGGGCTTCCTCTTCCCCCTGAATGCTGTATCAGCTGGATCGGAGGGGAAGAGGCCGAGGTCACTGAGGAAGAGCCGCTGGGTCTTTGGGGTTGCAGGTGAGGCAACGGAGGGGGCTTTGGAGGGAGAGGCAACTGTGGACTGCGCAGTGCTCGTGGATGCGTGTGTGTGTGACTGGGCCCCATCCCCTGTGAGTGTGGTTTCAGTCCCCTGACTGTGCGTGCGTGTGCGTCTTGTCTGTGGCGTGTGTGTGTGTGTGCTGCTCGTGTCTGTGCTGGTGTGTGCCTGTGCCGGTGTGTGTGTGCTTGGGACAGGTAAGGTGCTGGGGAGTGTGGATGGGGCAGAGACAGGAGGGGTGAGGGACTGTTGGAGGAGGGACACTGCTGCCGTCAGGGAGGAGTCCATGGACCTATTGCCCCTCTGTAGGGCAGACATGCCCGATGAGATGCCCTCCATGAACGACACCAGCTGAGTCAACAGAGTGGTGTGTGCATGGAGGACACTCAGCATCGCTGTCTGCCCTACATGGAGCTGCCGAAGGAGGTACACAGACTCCTCACTCAGGGCAGCAGGGGACACAGGGGCAGGGGGTGCGGTGCCTGGCCCGAAGGAGACACGCTCCCGTACATGGGAGCCTCCACGGACCTCGGGAATGGGAGCCGATGGGAGGGCGGTGGTGGTGGTGGCGGGGACAGCAACACTAGCTGGGGTGTGGTGGCTGCTGACACCCGCCTCCATAAGGGAGTCATCCTCCGAGCTGCTGTGGTCCTCAGCTGAGGTGGATGGTGCTGAGGACTCCTCGGTGTGGCTCCCCTCGCCCTCCGTGCCACTGGGTCCCTCCGACCACTCCTCGGCTGTTGACCCAGTCTGGCTCTGCGGCTCCTCCTGGTCCATGGAGCTGTCCCCTCCTGTGGCCGTGGATGTATCTGCAAACAATAGGGAGACAGACAGACATCAGTCACCTGCACCGAACGCACACACCACAGTAAGTACAGCACAATACAGAGCAAGGCCTGGCATCCTTAGTTGAACATTGCTAAAATTGCCCAAACAGAATAGGAGAAGCCAATTGTCAGTCTGATCGTCAACCATGGCACTCACATCACACCTGGCCTTGCACCCATCTGTCTGGCGTCCGTTGGCTGGCAATACCCCAGTGTGGACACATGCACCACCTACACAGTAGTTGGACGGTGCAGAGAACACGGTGAAGCATGTGAACATGCACACATCACATCTCTTGCCACTGAGTCAGTACAGGTGCCCGGATGAAAGTGATGCCCAGAGTCAGATATATGAAATGCATGTGATGCATACCAGCGACAGACACCACGATGCACCCATGTGCAGATAGCCATTGCCACTATGGTGTGCATGTAGCACATGTCACTCCCCTGCAGGATCACTCATAGGAAGTCACATGCCATGGCACAGGCATGCCTGCTAAGTCATACATCACTGTCTCCAGTCACATGGGCAGGGCAGCCACACAACAACAGTCTGCACTGTGTCACAATAGTAGGTCATGGAGAATGCAAGTCCTGGAGCTGAACAAGTGCACATGTACATCCCCCACACACCACATCATCTGAACCCTTATCTGTCCAGGTCATACTGATTGGACATATGGGTGACCTGTAACACAAGCCTCTGAACCTGAGCACCTCACAATCTGCTGTGAATGGGAAACAGCTGCATGGACCTCACATTCGCATACCCCAGTCTGCACGGTCAGGTGTTCAAACACCTATGTGTCACACAAGTATCGTCTCCTATGGTCACATCTCCGGTGGCATGCTGAGCCCCAACCGATAAACACCCCAGCAGTCCTGACATCGAAGCCACAGCACACTGACACAGAGGCTGACACCTGAGGGGACATATCACTGAGCACAACGTGTCAGCTGATACACGGGAGTGGGAATACAGAGTGCATTGCATGGCCTGGAGTAGGCATGACTGTCCTGCCCCACATGAATGAGGGATGAACCCTGGACAGTAGGCAGCTGGCTGAGTATGTGTGACACACATAATATACACACTCCTGGGGCCCAAACATTGTTCCCACCCGCAGCTTGGGTGTGTGCCAGTTACCCCAGGCACATGTGGTGGATCAGCTCAGCAATTGGACCACAGATCAAAGTAACACGCAGATTACATGTCAGAACACAGGCATTGTGTAAGCAATGGACCCACCCATGATGCCCACCACAGTTAGGGGAACAGATGCTGTCCCCCACCTTGAGTCAAGCAAACTGCAAGGACACAGTACCCAAGTGACACAATTCCCTGACTGCAAGGGCCACACCTGGGTATCAGATGAGGAGTGGGCAGTGCACAATCGAGGGACATGGGTCCTGGACCACATGACTGATGTGCTGTGGAAGTTTAACCAGGCCAGAGGAGGGCACATAGCATGGCAGACAGAGTACACAATGCAGTCATGGACTCACCCCCTCCGTGCTGCTCCCTGGCCTTCAGCTGCCCATCCAGATCAGGGAAGACCACCGCCAGGATCCTGAGCATGTGGGGGTCAGGGTCCGGTGTCCGCCCCTCCTGCGAGGAGGCGACAGCTTCAGCTGGACCCGTGCGATCCTCCGGGTCCAGCCCCGAAGGTCCTGCCACCTCTTCTGGCAGTTGCGGATCCGGCGCTTGTAGTCCCCCACGGATCTCACTGCCCGGACGATGGTCAGCCATATCTTCTGCTTCTGGTGGGCATCAACCTGTGAGGATGACAAAGTGAGAATGCTATTACTACACATGCAACATATCCGTGCATGACACAGTTGTGTATACATGTCTCAATCACAGGGGCACATGATGTACACAGGCAGTGCAACGATGGCCATGGACAGTATGCCAGCAGTAACTACATGGTATCATTGCCTGGGAAGTAAAACCTTGTTTAAATGCACTGTCACTGCACTATACCTGTCCAGTGCATGTGACTACACACTATGGGGGGTGACAACTACTCAGTGAGCCTGCTAGCCAGTGGCGTGCAGACTGTTAGCCTTGCTAGTCAGACAACATGCACATTTAGGAAGGCAGTGGACAGAACACTCACCTGCTCCCCTGCTTTCCCATACAGCTTGCTGTACTGTGGAAGGAGGCTGTCCAGCAGGGCCTGGTTCTCCTCAGTGCTGAAGGCTGGGGCTCTCTCCACAGTACGTGCCATTGCAGGGTCCAGAGGGTGCAGATACAGCAGCAGTGGTGGTGGCAGATGTCGTCCTGGAGCATGTAGTGCAGGCAAGTGAGCTCTCAGGGGAACAGCCAGCATTATATGTGTGCTGCAGAGGCAGTTACTGTCCCATGTGTCCAAAGTGATAGGTCCAAGTCGTTAGCATCTTCTGAATCTGGCCAATCCATGGAATTGCACCACTTACACACGCCCACAGCATCCTTCAAATGTTCAACTTCATGACACCCATGAATTTGCAACATTGTTGTGGGTGACCAACTGAATTTCCAGCATCAGACTCGTTCAAAATTTGAAAACGCGTCCGTTGCCAGGACAGGCCATAGCCAATGGGTGCACACCGATCGGTCCATTGCTGTTCAACGCGTACCTAGGATACAACGCGTACCCGCACACATTGAATGCAATGGGCCTGCCGGGCACACCGATCGGTCCATTGCTGTTCAACGCGTACCCGGGATACAACGCGTACCCGCACACATTGAATGCAATGGGCCGGCCGGGCACACCGATCGGTCCATTGCTGTTCAACGCGTACCCGGGATACAACGCGTACCTGCACACATTGAATGCAATGGGCCGGCCGGGCACACCGATCAGTCCATTGCTGTTCAACGCGTACCCGGGATACAACGCGTACCCGCACACATTGAATGCAATGGGCCGGCCGGGCACACCGATCGGTCCATTGCTGTTCAACGCGTACCCGGGATACAACGCGTACCCGCACACATTGAATGCAATGGGCCGGCCGGGCACACCGATCGGTCCATTGCTGTTCAACGCGTACCCGGGATACAACGCGTACCCGCACACATTGAATGCAATGGGCCGGCCGGGCACACCGATCGGTCCATTGCTGTTCAACGCGTACCCGGGATACAACGCGTACCCGCACACATTGAATGCAATGGGCCGGCCGGGCACACCGATCGGTCCATTGCTGTTCAACGCGTACCTAGGATACAACGCGTACCCGCACACATTGAATGCAATGGGCCGGCCGGGCACACCGATCGGTCCATTGCTGTTCAACACGTACCTAGGATGCAACGCGTACCCGCACACATTGAATGCAATGGGCCGGCCGGGCACACCGATCGGTCCATTGCTGTTCAACGCGTACCCGGGATACAACGCGTACCCGCACACATTGAATGCAATGGGCCGGCCAGGCACACCGATCGGTCCATTGCTGTTCAACGCGTACCGGGATGCAACAGCGTACCGCGCACATTGAATGCAATGGGCCGGCCAGGCACACCAATCGGTCCATTGCTGTTCAACGCGCATGCCGGGATGCAACACGTACCCGCACACATTGAATGCAATGGGCCGGCCAGGCACACCGATCGGTCCATTGCTGTTCAACGCTGACCCAGGATGCAACACGTACCCGCACACATTGAATGCAATGGGCCGGCCTGGCACACCGATCGGTCCATTGCTGTTCAACGCGTACCCGGGATGCAACGCGTACCCGCACACATTGAATGCAATGGCCAATGTGTGCGCACCGATCGGTCCATTGCTGTCCAACGCGTACTTGCGGATACAACGCGTACCAGCACACATTGAATGCAATGGCCAATGTGTGCGCACCGATCGGTCCATTGCTGTCCAACGCGTATTGCGAATACAACGCGTACCAGCACACATTGAATGCATTGGCCAATGTGTGCGCACCGATTGGTCCATTGCTGTCGAACGCGTCCTTGTACATGTCACTGGCATATGTCCCATGCCTGGTCACAGGTGAACATATGCCAGCCACATATACTTCCCAGGGAGTGAGGGGCACACCTACAACACCACAGCCTGTCCAAACTGTATCCTAAGGCATGTAAGGCTGCATTACCTATTCCGTGTATGGGGGTGAACATGTTGTTCTGTGGGTGTCACTTGGGGCAGCCACCCCCAGGCTGTGCACGTGTTCATGGGGACAGTATCCTTGGTGTTTCGTGTACATGACCACTGTGATGTGCAACTGTTCATATCTGAGCATGTGGCATGGTCACATTTCACGGTGGTGTATGTGTATGTCATGTCACATGCCCCCTGTGTCCCATGTGGGACGGTATGTTTAACCCAGGGTGACCCATTGGCACAATAGTGATGGTCCTCCACAGTCTGTGTGCATGTTGTGTTTACAATGTCTCTGATTTCATGTGCACAATGGGAGACAGTCTCCACACCCACGTTGTTTGTGCATGGACTTTGATGTTGTGCGTGTGTGTGTCACAGACGTCCATGTCTGTCCTGCCGAGGCAACAGGGACCACTACCTGTGGGGGTCATGGTTGTTTTGCTGTGGTGTATACATGATACGCCATGTCATGCCAGTGTCCATGTGGCAATACAGGGTCCCTGGAAATCTACCTGTTGTTGAGCTGTGATGCCTGGGGCACATCTGTCCTCACATGTCACTGTGGGGTGTGTTTGTAACGTGGCAGCAGGAGATGGGAAATGTGACACGTCCTCATGATACCCAATGGCACAACCTGGGACTTATTGATGCCACTTGTTGAACTGTGATGTTGGATGTTGGCCATGTATGTGCCATACATGTCCTTACGGAACTGCACACATCATGTACTTGTGCCTCATAATGATGTATCGTGTGATATTGAGTGTGTACAATGCCACATATGTGGGGTGAGTGACAATCTTTCTTTCTTCACCTATGCACTGCAGGGCACCAGCTGTCCATAGACCATTCCCTGACCTGGCAACGATGGTGGAACGTGACAGCATCCGACGGTACCGCTTCACCAGGCAGCTGATTGATGATTTGGCAGTGCGCTTGGCACCACACCTGCAACCTGGCCGGCCGTACCCTACAGCGCTGACCCCCAAGGTGAAGGTGATGGCAGCCCTACACTTCTTTGCCACCGGTACCTTTCAACACACTCTGGCGACTGCTGGTGGGATGTCACAGACCATGTTCAGCCGTGTGCTCCGCGATGTATTGGAGGCTATGTTGATATACCTGAACCAGTACATCTATTTCCCAAGACTCCAGCAACTCACTGACGTGAAGAGTGACTTCTATGCCCTGGGGAGGATGCCGCATGTCATTGGCTCCATTGATGGGACACATGTGGCTTTGGTACCACCACAGGCCCAGGAGCAGGCATACAGGAACCGCAAGCACTACCACTCGGTCAATGCACTGGTGGTCTGTCTTGCAGATATGACCATCACACACGTGTGTGCCCGTTTCCCCGGTTCTGCACACGATGCCTACGTGATGAGGAGTAGTCGCATCCCGAGGATGATGTCACAGATGCGGAACCAGCGTGCCTGGCTTGTTGGTGTGTACTGACTTTGTACCATTGTGTGTGTTCTGCAATGTAGTGTTCCACCCTCTTTTCCAACTCAGCTAATGTGCAATTGTCTGTCTGTAGGTGACTCCGGATATCCCAACATGCCATGGTTGCTGACGCCCCTCAGGAACCCTGTGACACCAGCCCAGATGCGCTACAATGAGGCACATGGTCGGACGAGGAGAGTGATTGAGCGGACATTTGGTCTCCTGAAGAGCCGCTTCCGCTGCCTGGACAAGACAGGAGGGTCCCTCCCATATGCCCCGGCAAAGGTGTGCAAGATTGTCATCGTCTGCTGCATGCTACACAACCTGGCAGTGCGGAAGGAGTTGCCTCTCATCCTGGATGACGATGACCAACGTCCGCCACCTGTGGAGGATCCTGGCCTGGACCACGATGCCAGTGATGATGATGATGATGATGGTGATGTCCGCACACAGCTCATCACCAACTTCTTCAGCTGAATGTAAGTATCCAGAGATGTCATGTAACTGATGTGAGTTTGCATGATATGTGTTGGTGGTGCTCTGGTGCTGTTTGAGTGTGTCCATGTGCTACATGACTGTATGCGTGTAGCGATGTGTCCTTACAGGTAGTCTGTACTCCCCAACAGTGTTGACATGCTAACTTGGTTCTGGGTGGGTATCTTGTGACATGTATTGGGCATGAGTATTGCAGTTCTGTCCTGTTCTTCAGTGCTTTTGACTGTGTGTCATTTCTGTCCTTCACAGGGTACTTTCTGAGTCGTTTGGTCAACTGTGATCCCCAACACCGTGATTCGACTTCCAGGGTGGTAGCTGTCGTGTCCCTACAGGTGATGTGCACCACACCCATGGACTTCCTTCCTTCTACACTTGTTGACTGTGTGCCCGCTGCCAGGTGGGATTACCTTGCATCTGTGGTGGTTACAACATGTTGCAAATGTGTAATAAACCTGTGCTTCACTTTGGGATGTGCGTTGTCTGTGGTCACACATCTGACTGACATTTGCTTACTGCACCAGTGGGCTAGTTGACACAGACTGTGAATAGGTGTTGGGTCTGTGCAATGCAACGTATTTCCTGGCAACATCAGTGTAGGCGATGAGTCAGATGGCCATGGTGTGTATGTGTTGTGTAGCCCTGGTGGTGTGCCTCCCTCATATGTGTGACGTCGCCATGACTCACATGCCGGTGTTGTACTTGCTGTAGCAGTTAGCATGCACAGTGTCATTTCCCAGATCATCATCGCCACTTCAGAGACAACGTAGGAATCACAACAGAGGCAAGTATGGTGTATTAGTGAGTTTATTGACATACATGTGTGAGTATAGTGCACAGGATGGTGGGTGCTGTACATTGTGATTGTAATCCAAAGTTCCTAGATGATTTGGAAGTCCTGGTAGCAGAAATGTCCAGAGTAGAGTCCACAGTCATCTGAGACATTGGTCCAACTTGAGCTCCCCATGTCATGTGGGAGAGTTGTGTTGCAGTCAACAGGGTGAACAGTTTGCGCACAAAGGTGATTATCCAGAACAGGTTTTGGCTTCCTGGGGGTTGCACATGGCCATCGGCCTCTCACTTGCCCCTCCTCGGACGACCCCTCTTCTTTGGGGGGGACCCTCAAGTGCAGGCTGCTGCGGTGCAGGGGACTCTCCGCCAGAGTCATCCTCCCTCCCTGTGGCAGTTGCAGTTGTTTCAGCAGCAGATGTTGTGGGCACACAGGGAGGTGTTGACTGGTTGCTGCTCATCTGGCGGAGGCATTGTAATATGTCCCTATGCACCGCCGTCATCTCTTGCAGTGTGTCCCACTTGGACTCCACGCGGGACATGTGTGAGTCCAAGCGGGCATGATGGGCAGCCTGCTGCTGTTTAATGTCCCTGAGGAGCCCCACTACCTGGCTGAGCTCTCCGGTGCTGGACTGGTACGCATCGGCTATGCGTGCCAGTTGTGGGTCATCATGCAGTCCAGACCCCTCTGCAAGCAGCGACCTTTGTCTCCCACCCCTCCCACCACCCCTGGCGACACGTGCAGTACCTGAGGTGGCACGCACAGGTGACCCTGGGCCCCCTTGGGGGTTGTTGGTGGTGTTGGTGTCCATGGCCCCACGTTGGTCCAGGGTCCCTGTGCTGGTGGTGGTGGTGCTCCTTGGTCTTTCCATGTCGGCAGGGGTGGTATGTGTGTTGACAGTCGTTGGAGGGGTGGGTGCAGGGGGTGCAGCTGGTGGTCCTGCTGGTGCTGCATGATGACTTGCTCCGGAGGTGCCAGGTTGGTCTTCTTCATCCGAGGAGGGCAGAGGCTGTTCCACACCAGTGAGCTCCGTATCCTCTTGAGCCTGGGTCGGGGACTCCTCAGCGTCTGCTGCTGTGTCCCCATCATCACCTGTTTTTGGGAGACACACACAATGTATGTTATGTTTCTGCAGGCATCAATGTTTGACACACCTGACAGTTGTGACTGTGCCTCTGGATGCGGGCCTGTACATTGCATTGTCCTAAGTTGTCACAGTCAGGGGTTGATATTGGTGTAGCACATTGTCCTGCATTATTTGGGCATTTCTATGTGAATGTTGGGGTGTGTACATGGTCTGCATTGGTTGTATATGGTTGACATCCGGCCCTTCTTCCCACCCAGCCAGATATCCCACCATGGAACGTGCTTCCATTGCAGGGAGTGCAAGTTGTCTTTCAGGATGTCAGTCAGTGGTGTCCTGCTGTTGGTTGGTGCACAGTTGCCAGCAGGGCCTTGTGCTCCCCACAGCAGTAGCCAGTGTCAGCCATCTTGTCAGTTGTTTTCCACTTTTGGGTGGACTTCACTGTGTGTGAGTGTGAGAGCAATGGCAAGATGGCTGACAGTGGTGTCCTGCTGTTGCTCGGTGCCCAGTTCCCAGCAGGGGCCAAGTGCTCCCCACAGCAGTAGCCAGTGTCAGCCATCTTGTCAGTTGTTTTCCACTCCCTGTGATGTGCGCATGGTTCAGGGTGGTGTTGATGGGACAGTTGTGGGGGTGACCAATATCTGTGACTACCACTCCCATCATGCTATTGCCTCCACCCCACTTCCCAGCATGCCCATACTTACTTGCTTTTGGGTGGACTTCACTGTGTGTGAGTGTGAGAGCAATGGCAAGATGGCTGACAGTGGTGTCCTGCTGTTGCTTGGTGCCCAGTTCCCAGCAGGGCCATGTGCTCCCCACAGCAGTAGCCAGTGTCAGCCATCTTGTCAGTTGTTTTCCACTCCCTGTGATGTGCGCATGGTTCAGGGTGGTGTTGATGGGACAGTTGTGGGGGTGACCAATATCTGTGACTACCACTCCCATCATGCTATTGCCTCCACCCCCTTCCCAGCATGCCCATACTTCCTTCCTTTTTAGTGTACTTCACTGTGTGTGGGTGTGACAGCAATGGCAAGATGGCTGACAGTGGTGTCCTGCTGTTGGTTGGTGCCCAGTTCCCAGCATGGCCTTGTGCTCCCCACCAAAGAGCACCAGTGTCAGACATCTTTGAAGTGGCTTTTGACTCCCTGTGAGGTGTGCATGCTTGGGTGTGTTCTTGCTGGGCCATGTGGGTGGGGATGTTGGGCTGTGACTACCACTCCCATCATGCTTTTGCCTCCAACCCCTTCCCAGCATGGCCATGCTTCCTTCCTTTTGACTCTGCTTCCCTGTGGGGTTGTGTGCCTGTGCTGACAAGATGGCTGACAGTGTTATCCTGGGGTTTGTTTTGCTACAAGTCCCATGTGCGTCCCTGTGCTTCACACTGCATGACCCAGGGTTGTGGTTCTTTGTGGGATATTTGATTGGTGTGTGAGGCAATGCTTTCTCCCAGGTGAGTTGTGTAGAGTTTGTGTTAGGGGGGTGTGTGGGTGGAGCTGCTGGTGACTATGGTCAGTGCTGTGAGTCCTCCTTCCCACCCAGCCAGATATCCCACCATGGAACGTGCTTCCGTTGCAGGGAGTGCAAGTTGTCTTTCAGGATGTCAGTCAGTGGTGTCCTGCTGTTGGTTGGTGCCCAGTTTCCAGCAGGGCCATGTGCTCCCCACAACTGAGCACCAGTGTCAGCCATCTTGTCAGTTGTTTTCCACTCCCTGTGATGTGCGCATGGTTCAGGGTGGTGTTGATGGGACAGTTGTGGGGGTGACCAATATCTGTGACTACCACTCCCATCATGCTATTGCCTCCACCCCACTTCCCAGCATGCCCATACTTACTTGCTTTTGGGTGGACTTCACTGTGTGTGAGTGTGAGAGCAATGGCAAGATGGCTGACAGTGGTGTCCTGCTGTTGCTTGGTGCCCAGTTCCCAGCAGGGCCATGTGCTCCCCACAGCGAGTAGCCAGTGTCAGCCATCTTGTCAGTTGTTTTCCACTCCCTGTGATGTGCGCATGGTTCAGGGTGGTGTTGATGGGACAGTTGTGGGGGTGACCAATATCTGTGACTACCACTCCCATCATTCTATTGCCTCCACCCCACTTCCCAGCATGCCCATACTTACTTGCTTTTGGGTGGACTTCACTGTGTGTGAGTGTGAGAGCAATGGCAAGATGGCTGACAGTGGTGTCCTGCTGTTGCTTGGTGCCCAGTTCCCAGCAGGGCCATGTGCTCCCCACAGCAGTACCCAGTGTCAGCCATCTTGTCAGTTGTTTTCCACTCCCTGTGATGTGCGCATGGTTCAGGGTGGTGTTGATGTGACTGTTGTGGGGGTGACCAATATCTGTGACTACCACGCCCATCATGCTATTGCCTCCACCCCACTTCCCAGCATGCCCATGCTTCCTTCCTTTTGACTCTGCTTCCCTGTGGGGTTGTGTGCCTGTGCTGACAAGATGGCTGACAGTGTTATCCTGGGGTTAGTTTTGCTACACGTCCCATGTGTGTCCCTGTGCTTCACACTGCATGACCCAGGGTTGTGGTTCTTTGTGGGATATTTGATTTGAGTGTGAGGCAATGCATTCTCCCAGGTGAGTTGTGTGGAGTTTGTGTTAGGGGTGTGTGTGAGTGGTGCTGCTGGTAACTATGGTCAGTGCTGTGAGTCCTCCTTCCCACCCAGCCAGATTCTCCACCATGGAACGTGCTTCCGTTGCAGGGAGTGCAAGTTGTCTTTCAGGATGTCAGTCAGTGGTGTCCTGCTGTTGGTTGGTGCACAGTTGCCAGCAGGGCCTTGTGCTCCCCACAGCAATAGCCAGTGTCAGCCATCTTGTCAGTTGTTTTCCACTCCCTGTGATGTGAGCATGGTTCATGGTGGTGTTGATGTGCGCATTGTGAGGGTGGGCAATATCTGTGTCTACGACTCCCATGATGCTATTGGCTACACCGACTTGCCCAGCATACACAGGATTCCTTTCTTTCAGTGGGCTTCACTGTGAGGTGGTGTTGTAGTGGTGGCTACATGTCTGGATGTGTTTGTTAGTTATATTTGTGCCACTGCCTAGCTGTAGTTGTAGTTGTGTTTGTACATGTGATGACACAGTTACATATCACTATGAGATGGCATGTGTTGTGTTTATCTGACTGACATACACATTTTGGGATGATTCTGTTCTGGTTGGTGTGTATTTGCTTAGGGTGCATGGTTTGACTCTCCCCTTGACAGTGATGTGTGTGTATTGTGGCACAATATTGTGTACATTTGTTGTGTACTCACCAGGCTCTGGGATGTTTTCTAGTCCATAGACGCTCACTGGTGGTAGGATGGCCCGCACCTTCTCCTCCCAGGGCCTGAGGTATAGTGGTTTGGCAGGAGGGCCACTGCCGGTGTGTTGGCTCAAGAGGTAGTCCTTCTTCAACAGCTCCTTGACCCTCCTGCGCACGTCATACCACCTGTTCTGGATGTCTTCCTTTGTGCGCAAACATGGTGATTGTGCGTTCACCCTGTCAACGATCCTCGCCCACATCTTGGTTTTCTGCGACATGGGGTCTGTTGGACCAGTGTATCAAACAGCTGTGGCTCTACCCTGAGGATCTCATCTACCAGGACTTCCAATTCACTATCTAGGAACTTTGGATTCTTCTTGGGGGGCATGGTGATGGGTGATGTGTGTGTTGGTGTGCAAGTGAGGGTGTGTGAGTGTGTGTTTTGCTGGGTGTATGTGAGGGTGCTATTTGTTGAGGTGCTGATGGTGTGTGGCTTGTGTGATGGATGAGCTGTGGGTGTGTGGTTGCTGTCTGTTGAGTGCTGGTAGGTAATTTGAATTTGCAAAGGATCATGGTAGGGATTTGTGTCCTTTATATGGGTGGAGTTGTGGGTGTGTCTTTGTTCCCTGTCCTCCCCCCCAGTATTTATTGGCTTTGTAATTGCTTGTTTGGCCTTTTTTGTGTTTTTTTCCCTTGGTTCTTTTGTGCATGTAGGAGACGTTCTTCTGACCGAGTCGGACCCTCCAGTTGTCCTCGTGCGAGCCTCTCCGATTCGTTCACGCTTGTGTTTGTGCTGTTTTCTGTGCTGCGTACGCATCGGTCGCGGGGTTTTGGGTTGCTTCGGCTCGCAGTTTTGAATGCGTGTTGGTCGTGCGGCTTGGGCTCCGTGCGACTCGGTCGTGTTTTCCACGCGTTGCATCATACTTGGCGGGTCGGAGTTCGCGGGTACGTTTCGTTCGGGATTCTTCCTGGTGCGTGTCGGTCGGTTCGATTCGCGTGGTTTTCCGGCCGGATGGCTGTTTTCCGCACGGCTCGGTCGTTCGGCTTGTGTTCCGTACGAGTCGGTCGGATTTAGCACGCTTTTCATCGTACTTTGCGGGTCGGGCTGCACCGGTACGTGTCGGTCGGAATTTATTCCGGCTCCGAGTCGGTCGGTATTTTTTCCGGCCCGAATCGGAATCGGCCCCTTAGAGAGGTACAGCACACAGATCAAAATCACTACGTTTATCACAGGTTTAATAAGAATCATTGAGGTGTGCATGGTCTACATCAAAATACTCTTACCCACATGCCATCCATCCCGTGATGTTCCCCATTTTCCTTATATGTCAGCCATGCCAAAAGGTGTCTATTTTGCTCTCATATGCCTATCATGCCACAATGTTTGTCTATTCTACCATATGCCATCTATGTCATTTTGTGCCTTTCCCCACCATGGAATAATTCAATGATATGCCCTTTTCCCCATATATGCGAGCCACACCATGATGTACTCATATTGCGCCCATATGCCATTCATGTGATGCTGTTCCTCTCACACTTCATAAATTAGCATTCCCATAACACATCTATTTCCACCTCTGTGACCTGCCATGTCATAATGTGCACCTATACCCTATACTAAAGTCATGCCATGATCTGCTGATGTTCCATATTTGCTAGCCATGATTTGCCCCTGTTCATACATATGCCAGTCATGTATGTCAATATATTCCTGTATCTCCATTTACCTGCTGTGCCGCATTGTGCTGGTTTCCCAAATATGCTAGCCATCCCATAATGTGCTCCTTTTACCCTTATGCTAGCTATGTTCCCATTTCATCCACATGTAAACCAAATTAGTATATGCCCCTATTCCTCATGCCAGTCAAGCATACTGTGATGTGCCAATTTTTCCTATATGTCAGCCTTGCTATAATGGGCAATTGTTCACTATGATGTGCCCATTTCACCCATCTTCCAGCCATGATGGACCACTGCTTTCCACATGTCAGTAATGCTATTATGTGCCTGCTTCCTCCATACACAATGCTATGATGTACTCCTATTACTCAATGTACCAGAAAACCATGCCACCATTTGGCAATGTTGCCACATTCTACCCAGGCCCCTCTGACCCAATAGGCCAGAGATGCAAAGATGATACAATTTCCCCTATGTGCCAACCATGCCATGGTGTGCCCCTTTCATACCAAATACCAGTTCTTCCTACCAGAACAGAGGCCCCTAAACACACACTTGGCTGCTTATGCATGCAAACACCCAGATTACCAGAGACATATACACACCCTTCCCCCCACTTATCACAGGTCTTCAGACAGAGCTGCTCTGCACCCTGCAAAATATGGTCCTAGTGTGTTTCGTCATTTATAACCGTTGCACTAAGTGTATACATAAAAACCTTTAAAAGAGAAACTTTTAATTTAATTTTTTTTTTAAATAGGTCATTAAACAAGATATTAATGTACAAGTGCAAAACAAAAGCGGTTAAGCAAAGTAATATCAAATAGGGTGCCCAGTTCAGAATATTACAAGTTTTAAAGTGCCAGGTTTTACCATTTTTGTCCATGTATTAGAGATGCAGCTTCAGTCTTGAATTACCAGTTTCCAGAAAGAAATGGCGGTGCTACCCAAGTGAAAAGACTTGTGCAGGATTTTGTTAAAGAAGCTTAGGTAGCCGCGGGAGTTGTAGCGTCACTTAGACGATTGATTTTCTGGTCTGGTCTTATCAAGTAATTTGTAATCCTGCAATTAGGCTATATGTCCATCAAATTAAAACAGGCTATTATTACGGTCCTGCAGCGGTGTAACCCCCTCTGGTGCCATGGTGGTCTTAGAATGGTTCTTCGGTCTTTTATGTTTGCTTCGCATATTCAAATTTGATGGACCATTGTCTCTGGAGCTTTTCCACATAGTTGACAGAGCTCCATTCTGCATGATTGCTTCCAAGGTAGTAGATGTAGAAGTGATGGTAAGCAGCCCAATCGATATTTCAGAAACTAAGGGGCCTATTATGATGGCGGGCGGATGTCCACCGCCGGACCAGCGGTGAACATCCGCCCGCGATCGCAACCAAGAAAACCGCCGGTCAAATTAGGATGGCGGTGGTGACCGCGGCGGTGGGAAATTCCGACCGCTGCTTTTCTGCCGGTTGCCATCCGCACTCCTGCCTGGCGGACGGAGCAGGACCGGGATAATGGTGGCGGTGCAGAGCAGGCTCCGCCAGCAGGATTATGATGCCGGCGGTAGCCAGCCTTTCCTCAGCGGGCAAACCGCCATGGAAAGGCATGCGGAGATTGTCTTCCGGGGGCCTGCTGGGGCCCCCAATGTGCTTGGGGGTGTGGGTGCACAGGGGTACCCATGGTCCCCTACATTTCCTGTACCAGGTGGCAGGCACTGTGCAGTGCCTGCCACGCAGTGCAGGGAAATGCAGGACATGCTCCTTTCGGCATCGCAGCGGTGCTGCGGGCAGCAGCAACCGCCGCAATGTTAAGGCCCGAGATCAGACCGACGCGCTCGGATTTCGACCGCGGGTCATCGTAATTCGACCGGCGGTGATGTCGCGGGCCACGGTCTTTTCCCGCTAACATGGCGGTCGGGGAGGTTTTCCGACCGCCATCGTAATAGGCCCCTATGTTTTGATCTGGGCTTTAATGGCAATGCCCAGATACGGTTGTGGGGCTAGTTTAACATAACATGCTGTTGTGAACCATGCATGCCTCCTCAGTGCAAAGGCCTCCTTGTTGGGCAACAGCGACTATGCTCTGGCTCGTTTATTTACAGTGGCCTTGACTTGGGGATAGGTGGAAATTGTGTACCATTCTTCTGTTAACCTTAGGGTTGCTAGGGAACTGGCAGGACAGTCTCTGGCCTCTGGTCCTAGTGTGAGGCAGTGTGGCCTGGCAACATGGCACAGAACTGTTCCCACTTCCTGGTCCCTGAATGAAGAGAGATGGAGTATGCAGCTCTGCTACTTTGGATCCCAGGAAGGTTGTGCACAACACCAGTGCCCATGTCTGTTTTTTTTCCTTTCATGTCTGGGTTGCGGCATGGAGGCAGCACTGTTCCTAGAATCTGTAAGCTCTGACCAGCTCTTCTGGCCAGAACGCAGGAGTGTCAAGATTTGAATAACTTTGGGACTCTGCATATTGTCATTTAGTGCTGGTGTTGGTGAGCAGGGGAATACGTGTGCCACAACTCCCTGGACCTCGATACCACCTGGGAGGAGGCGGGCCTGCATCCTCGCGCTACATAGAGCCAGCTGTATTCCCGCTGCGCGGGGCTCTGCATTTTGGCATTTGGTGCTGGTGTCGGTGAGCAGGGTACTACCTATCCCACAACTCTTCTGGACCTCGATACCGCCTGGGAGGAAGCGGGGCCCGCATCCTCGCGCTACATAGAGCCAGCTGTATTCCCGCTGCGCGGGGCTCTGCATTTTGGCATTTGATGCTGGTGTTGGTGAGCAAGGCACTATATGTCCCACAACTCTTCTGAACCTTGATTCCGCCTGAACCTTGATACCGCCTGGGAGGAGGCTTGGCTCGCATCATCACGCTACATAGCGCCGGTCACATTCCTGCTGCGTGGAATGCACCCAGGCAGAGACAGGGCCAAGAGCAGGCTCATCTGCGCCACTCCTCTTGGTCTCTGGGCAGAGTTAAAGTAGGACCTTCCCCATTCGCCTCACTGTTTCTGCTTTTTTAAATTGGGTCCATAAATATGAGGAAGAAAAAGCCCACTCATCAACCTAAATCGGGTGTTAAAGGAACCTTTGCATCACCTCTAATAACATCATACTTATCCTCCGCCATTGGGTCAATTTCTACGGAGCTAGTGGAAAATCATAGAGATGCTGTTCAAAAGATGATTAAAGATCCAACAACTCACCTAGGAAATCTCCAGGTGACCCCTATAATATACCATCAAAAGGAGAAAATGTCACTCACCTAAGAGATTTTTCAAATGGCCAGCAACCATCAGCCTCTGTTCTTTCTACAAATCCTTGCATAGGACATGACCCTCATGAGGATATTTCCATTGTTGGTCCAAGCAGTTCCCATTCAAGTGCACACAAATCCCCACCTCCTAAATGTAAGCGGAGTGATGGAAAAACTCAAAGGGGCGAAGCTAAGATTAATAAATCAAAGTCTGAATCTGTCGCTTTATCCAAAAATTCAGCTACCTTTGGCATCCCTGATTTTAGCACTGATTTATCTAACATTTGTAAACCTGTCTTCGATAATTTGGAGTCCTTATTGAAGGATTTTCGTTAAGTTGTACCCATGCAACTAAAACTCCTTTGTGAAAAAGTTGAAACCTTATCAGATAATCAGTGTAATTTTCTTCAAACTTATTCTGAGTTGGTATCAAAAGAAAAATCCCATTTCCTGCCTGTACCTATAGCTCTGAATTTAGTAACGACCCCTAGTGATCCTAGCCTGTCCATGCCTAGCCTCCCAAGGTGTTCAAATATTCAGCAGAACATATCTAGCTCTGACCAGGTGCCAAGTATTTCAGACTATTACCAGCCTCCTGAAAACATAAGGCATGAATCTGTCAATAGTGGGCGACTGGCCCGCCTCCAACTACCACCTTAATGTACACCTTATGTTCTAGTTCTCACAGGTGTTCCCCCCACGGGCAAGGTTTCTCATGAAGATTGGCGGGGTCTAAAATATAAAGTTGCCCACTGGTGCAAGAGCAAATCAGGCTGGCCTACTGACCTGGTGGATGAGAGTCTCATGGTGCAGAGGGTAGAAACTTCAACAGGGAACTGTGTGGTGGTGAATTTTAGAAATCCTTGGTTGGTGAGCGCATTATTACATCGTCTAGACTATTTAGTCAACGAACAGGACAAGACACTTGCACTTACTCTGGGTTTCTTCTATTGTCCACCACTTTCAGCAGCTTCTAATGGTATAAAGCCCAGGCAAGGTCCCCTATTGGCTAATTTTTCTTCCTACCCACATGCCCATGAAAATCACTTTGATCGCCTTTCTGGACTCTCGGACATAAATAGACTGGCCACTTCTCTAGACCCCCATTTAGTATTGCCATTGTACCTGCCGATGAGTCTACTATTCTAGTAGAGGGAGAGTCTATTATTAGCAGCACACAATTCGCCAGGCAGCCTATGTCTTCTTTCTTGGAACATAGAAATTGGACAATGTGGACTGGTTAGAAATTGTTAACTCTGATTACATTGTATGTTGCCAAACAAAGACGTGAACTTTAGAAAATCTTATATTAACGGTATTCAATCTTTTTTTGTTGCAGCTACACCTTCGATATCTGGATGACCAAAGGGGGGGTTTAGGAATGTTTATCTCTCTTAAACTTAGTATTGTAAAAATTTAAGAGGTGTTGTGTACTCCCTGCTGCCAAATTTTACGCTTGATTTTTCCCGGGTTTCCCCTTTTCCTGTTGATTAATTTTTATTTCAATTTTTTTGTTAATCAACCAGCTGAAACAATTTTGGATTTAGATATCTTTATTTCAGATTTTATTGAAAAGTGTGCAGACAGGGGGGTTATCATTTGGTTAGGCGTCTTAAACATTACCAAATACCCCTTACTGGGAGATCGTGTTTGTGGTAAAACAGATTGGCAGAAGGGAAATATAACACACTCACCCAACCTTTACAGGTAAAGGTAGAGGGTCTACAATTGATTTCATTTTGTTTTCTTCATATCTGGCCCTGTTAGTACTAGATTCAAACATTTTACTCTCTAGTATCAGTAATCACAACCCAGTCTCACTTTGTCTAACCTGTCCTGTTATTAAGACCCCAAAACCCGCCTGTTCTTCTAATTTGCACTTTTGCCCAAATAAGGGGATACATATCAAACGGGAAAATTTGGATCAAAACAAACTGTTTGGGAATTAATTACTGAAACGAAAGAAGAGGTGATGTGTTGCCTATCAGATGAAGCCAAGCCACAGGAAGTTTTAGAAAGCTGTGATGATCTTTGTAAAACAGTGATTAACATGATGATTCTTAAGAAAACCCATGCTGGACCTACTAATTGTAGATGGTTTAATCGTTCCTGTTCTATTGCTTCTAAAAGTCTAAAATAGTCAACTAAGATTTTACCTCGTAACATCGAGGCTATTAGACAAGCTAGGCAAATTTAGAAGGAGACTTTGGAAGAGAGGAATAGAGAAATAAGAGAGAAGGCCTGGGAGGATTTACAAGCAGCCGCAGAACGTAGGAAGTTCAAGGACTTTTGAGAAGTTACTAACCAGCCTTTCTTTTCAGAAGCTAAGTAACCTAAAATAGAATGCCACATCCCCTCAGAAGACTGGGTATCCCAGTTTTCAAGGATTTTTGACCAAGAAGCCTCTAATTTACCTTCCCCAGTTGTTTCTTATATTGCTTCAGATGGTGCACACCTTCTTGCTATTTCTACTGATGTAAGTGGCGTAGCTCTGGCCATTACAAAGAGCCCTACTGGTAGGCACCTGGCCCAGATTGGGTTTCTATCGTTTTTTCGATAAAACCCAACATTCTGGGCCACTTTACTTACAAACGTGTTTCACGCCGTAATTAGAGTTGAAATATCAAATTCCTAGAAAGAAATCCACTATTGTTCCTATTTTCAAAAAGGGTGATAGAAGGCAACCAACATGCTACCGCCCGATCTTCCTTTTGGATTCCTCTGCTGAGATTCTATGGATGGTGATCCACCAAAAATTGGAAGACTCAGTGCAGGAAGGAGGTTTTTCTTCAGAAGTATAATATGACTTTCGCCCAGGTGTGGGTACAGTTGAACAGTCCCTGAACTTGCTCTTGCCTACCGGAAAGTATGTCAAAGCCAAGGGAGGTTCCCTACACTTGGCTTTCATGGACCTCTCCAGGGCTTTCGGGGGCAAGTTATGGGACATGATGAGTGAGGCAGGAGTTGAAGCTCCCTTGATAGATTTCCTCAAACGCCTTCACTGGGATACGACTGCACAAGTTCGATACGGCCAAGATGGAGAATGTACTTTGTTAGAAATGGGATTCCTGGTTGGCTGAGGTATACACCCCGGCCAGGCAGTAGCCACCACTCTAGTCAGGGTGAGCTAAATACACACTAAAAGATAACCTGTGCTGTTAGAAATGGGGGTCTCTAGTTGGCAGGTTGTTACAATGTCCAAGTAGAGACCCTTCTTCCTAGTCAGGATAAGGGGTATACACTAATGAAATAACCCCTGCTTACCGCCTTAGTAGCTTGGCACAAGCAGTCAGGGTTATCTCAGAGGCAGTGTGTAAAGCATTTGCACTTAACCACAGTGATACAGTGAAAACACTACAAAAGGACACCACACCAGTGTTAGAAAAATATCCAATATTTTATATAGTTTAAACAAGACCAAAAACGATCAAAATCCACAATACAGTTCTCAGAAATCTCAATAATCAAAAATAGACTTAAAATACAGTTCTTTGAAGTCGATAGCTCCGTCCGGGGCTATCATGGCGTCGTAAACAACAAATCCAAACATTCTGGCTGACCGCGGCATCGCGAGTCAGCTACGGTGTTGGGCACACCCGCAAAACAGTAGCTTTTAGAAATGCAGGACGTCGGCGGCCTCTCGATGAGCCCTGAAGAGCCGGTGTCCGCAGGCGTCAGTTCCGGAGGTCGGTGCAGGAGTCGTCGGGTCCTTGAAGTCACACGTGTTGCAGATCGAACTCCTCATGGTTGAATTCGGGAGCACCGGCGTTGGCAGGCGTCGGGGCTGCGGTGCGAAGTGCAGCGGTGCGGCGTGCGGTGCCCTCAGGTCGCGGTGCAGGAAGCGACTCGTGGCAGTCATCCAGCGGCATCGGTGAGACCAGGGCTGCGGTGCGAAGTGATGCAGTGCTCGTCGCGCTGCTGGCAGGTCACTGCGTAAGCAGCGGCGGCGTCGTTGCTGAAGCGCTGACGTCGACTGACGAACTGGAGTAGATGGCGTCGGTAGGCCAAGGCTGCAGTGTGGGATGAGGGCGGTGGTCGTGTAACTTACGAGGGGGGCCCTCGAACCACAGTGCAAGCAGCAACGTCGGTGTAGGCATGGAACGGCGGCGTCGGTGATGCCAGGGTGGCGGCATGAAGCAAGGCGGTGCCCAAAGGTCGCGGTGCAAGCAGCGGCTCGGTGGCTGCGTCGGGTGATGTCATCGGTGAGACCAGGGTTGCGGTGCAAAGTGCAGCGGTGCCCTCTGAGGTGCCTTCAGGACACGGAGTCAGCAGCCGCGTCGTTGACGGCGTCGGGTTGCTTTTTTTTCTGTTGCAGCACAAAACACACAGCCCTCAGTGCTGGTAACAGATGAACTTGAAGTCTTTGCTGTTCCTGAGACTTCTTGAATAGGGGGCAAGCTCTACCTCAAGCCCTTGGAGAAACTCACACAAAGAAGTTGTAGAAAGTTCAGTCCAGTCCTTTTCACTGCCCAAGACAGAAGCAGCCACTGCAGGCCAACACAGCAAAGCACACAGCAAAGAGGTAGTTCCTCCTCACAGCTTCTCCAGCTCTTCTTCTTGGCAGTCTTCTTAGTCCCAAAAGAGTTCTAAAGTTCTGGGGTCTGGCCCCAATATTTATACTCAAAATTCCTTTGTTCTCTCAGGCAGAGAGTGTCTGTGCTTAGTCCAAACCAGTTTGGTCCTCTCTGGTCCAGCTTCCCAGCAGGAGGTGGAGACAGCATTGTCTAAAGCAGACCAGGCCCATTCAGGTGCAAGGGAAATCTCCTGCCACCCCTTTAAATGCAGACCAGGCCTATTCAGGTGCTAGTGAAAACTCCTCCCACTACTCTGAATGCAGGCCAGGTCTATTCAGCCCAGGCCTGGATCATTCAGGAAAGGCAGGACACACATCACCCCCCCTCCAGTGGCTGTTTGAGAGAATGCACATCCCCAGCCCCTGTCACTCCATAGCCAGACAGTCAATCCACAAACCAGCAGAGGCACACAGGATGGCTAAGCAAGAAAATACCCACTTTCTAAAAGTGGTATATTCAAACACACAATATAAAAATAATCTTTACTAAAAGATGCATTTTTATATTCTGAGTTCAGGCATACTAAACTCCATTTCTCTATCTTGTCCCAATGGGAAGTTATACTTGTGAGATGTTACAAAGTATTCCCCATTCCCTCCTATGGGACAGATGGCCTTTCAATAGTGAAAAACAAAATACACTGTATTTTACTATCAGGACATGTCACACACACCAGTACATGTCCTACCTTTCACATACACTGCACCCTGCCCACAGGAGTACCTTGGGCCTACCTTAGGGGTGTCTTACATGTAAGAAAAGGGAAGGTTAGGGCCTGGCAAGTGGGTGCACTTGCGAGCCGACATGGCAGTTACAAACTGCGCGCAGACACTGCAGTGGCAGGTATGAGAACCCTTTGCAGGGCTGCTTGTGTGGGTGGCACAACCAGTGCTGCAGGCCCACCAGCAGCATTTGATTTACAGGCCCTGGCACCCTCAGTGCACTTTACTAGGGACTTACTAGTGAATCAAATATGCCAATCATGGAAACACAAATCCATAACACAATTTAGAACAGGAGCACTTGCACTTTAACACTGAACAGCAGTGAGAAAGTGCGCAGAGACACTAAACCAGCAAAAACAGAGTCAAAACCGGGAGGTCAGAAAGCAAAAAGACAGGGGAAACACGCCAAAAGATGCTAGGTCTAACATGTGCTCACCCTCTTGTAGCTTGGCACAGAGCAGTCAGGACTATCTGAAGAGGCAATGTGTAAAGTATCTGTGCAACACACATACACACACATTAACACAATGAATACACCACAAAAAGACTCCACACAGGTTTAGACAAATAAGACTATTTATCTGAGCAAAATAAAACCAAAATGACAAAATTCCAATCAGTAGAGGTTGTGATATGACTTTTTAAAGATTAAATGCCCAAATAGTGCTTAGAAGTCACTAGCAGTCAAAAGGTTACTTGAGGTTGCGAGAGACCGGTGCAAATTCAAATTTCAGGCCGACCGCGATGGAGGGCAGGCCGGCTACAGGACCCACGCAGGACCAGCTGAGAAAGTACCTTAGATGGCGCAAAGCGTCGAAACTGAGGGCACGATGCGTCAATCTTTTCCACACAGTTGGGTTGCTGCGTCATCATCGAGCTTTGCTGAAGCAAAGTCAATGCGTAGTCGTCGAGCTGCGCAGAATGTCGCTTCAGGCCGTGCAGGCTGTAGGAACTGCTATCGTCATACAGCTTCTGCGTTGGCATCGAAGGGCGATGCGTCGGTTCCGATCAGCGCAGTGATGACAATATGTTGGTTTTCAAGAAAGCAGCTGCAGAACCCACTTCTGAGGCCCAGAACTTGGAGGGGGGACCTAGGCAAGGGTAGGACCCACAGAAGGAAGAGTCCAGCAGCACCAGACGAATTTCAGGAAGTCTTTTGTATCCCTGAGACTTCAGAAAACAGAATGCAAGCCAGCAAGCTTTTGGAGATCCCTTGGAGGGAAAGCAGAGTCCAGCTCTCCTTCAGCAGAGTCAGGGAACAGGAGGCAGCAGGGCAACAAGCAGAAAAGAAGACCTTCCAGAAAAGCAGTCCAGTTGAGTCCTTTAAGCAGCACAGCAGTCCTTCTGAAAGAGATTCAGTTCAAAATCCAAAAGTGTCTTATTTTAGGGGGTCAAAAACCCAGTACTTATACCAAAAAGTGCCTTTGATGTAGGGGGTGACTTGAGAGCAACTCTCTGAAGTGCACAAGGACCCCTTTCAACCCAGTCCTGTGTGTGAACAGGACACTGTCTATTGAAGTGCAAGTGTCAGTCCCTCCCATTCCTCCCTGCCCAGGAAGACCCATCAGAATGCAGATGAATGCAGATTAGTGCTCAGAATGTAGATGAGCCTCACCTTCCTGTGCTTGTGGCTGTTTAGAGGGAATGCACAAAATGTAGCTGTCACCCAATCCAGACGTGTACTGTAGACAGGCTTTCAGGCACAAAGAGCAGTAAGTACAGAGAAATGTCCACTTTCTAAAAGTGGCATTTCAAAAATAGTAATGTTAAATCCACATTCACCAGTAAGGATGATTTATCATTGCCATTCCAAACATATGAAACATGAAAAAGCTACTCCTCTCTGATTAGTAATTACAGCTTAAACGTGTATTAAGGAATTCCCAATGCTGGCCGATGAGTGGGGCAGGCCTCACAGTAGTGAAAAATGAAATAGCCTGTTTGTCACTACGAAGACATGCAAAACATACAAGTATGTGTCCTACCTTTTACTTACATAAGACCCTGCCCTTAGGGTTACTTAGGGCCTACCTTAAGGGTGACGTTTATGTAATAAAAGAGGAGTTTAATGTTTGGCAAGTAGTTTTAAATGACAAGTTGAAGTCGCAGTAAACTGCAAACACAGGCACTGCAGTTGTAGGCCTGAGACAGGTTTGAAAGGCTACTTCTGTGGGTGGCACAATCAGTGCTGCAGCCAACTATTAGCCTTTGAAGTACAAGCCCTGGGTATATGGTATACAACTTTACAGGGACTTATCAGTACAACTAATATGCCAATGATATATACACCAATGTAATCATGTTTAGGGGAGAAGCAGGTGCACTTTAGCACTGGTTAACAGTGGTAAAGTGCTCAGAGTCCTAAGGCCAACAAAAATAATCACCAAAACGTGGAGGCAAAAGTCTAGAGGAAGACCACCCTAAGGATGCCAGGTCTAACATACTCCCCCTCTTAAGACCAATCAGGGGGTTAGACAGGGCTGTATAGTAGCCCCCTTTTTTTTCTTTTTTATATTATATTATTTATATTAATTCCTTGATCAAGTGTTGACCACCAGAGGGAAGGACTCTCCCATGGTGGGTGGCCGACCTGTGCCTGTTCTCATTTACGCGGATGATGCAGTGCTTATTTCTCACACCACCAATGGGCTTCAGCTATTACTTGATTCCTTCAATTAATTTATGGGGGAATTGGAATTAAAAGTTAACCACCGGAAATCATATATTATGATTTGTGGGCCAAAGAATAGACTCTCACATTGGTTCAATATTGGTGAGACCTCCATTACTAAGGTCTCAAACTTTAATTATCTCGGAATCATGATAGACACCACTCTAAACTGGGATAAGCTTTTGTCCCAGAGGGTTCTTAAAATTGCAGGGGCAGTGGACGCTATTTTTAAATTCGACAGGAAGTTTGGTCAAAAGCCTACAAAATATTTAAGTTTATCATATAATGCTAAATGCCTTTCTTTGGGCACATATGGGGCTGGTGTCTAGGGATACACAGACCCAGGGTGTCTGCAAATGACTAAAAACAAATTCCTTAGTAGGCAGTTAGTAGCACTGCAAATTTTAAAACCCACACAGAAGTTGGTCTTCCCTACATGGATGACATGATAAAATTGCGGCGCTCCTATTATGGTTGAAGATTTGGCATTCTCCCCATACCAAATTTTCACGTCATGTTCTTGCAGACTGTGCCAAACTAGATCATAGGGATTCTATCCTTTGGCTAGCTTACATTAAAAGAACATTTACAGAACTTGGTGTTCCTAACCTATTTCATTCTCCAAATGAAATTGATAACAACTTTAACTCAAGGGCTATGGAAAAAACTCTTTTTACAACCATAGAACATATATTAGAACTACCAAGATTCAGGCGATGGACACAGTCTGCAATTATACAGAGATTATGACTACTATAGGGACAAAACCTTATTTATTATGGATCCCTAATCCTGAACACAGATTTTATTAACCCGTTTTAGATTATGCACAGTCCATTTCCTGGCAGCCTTTCCACAGCAGGGAACTTTGTTTCCTACCTTACCCTGCTGTCTCTGTGATAAAATTGCTCAGCAATCCTGTGGATTTTATACTATGCCTAGAGTTTTTACGTACCACACTGTGCACGAACAACCTAATCATTTAGGTTAAGTCTCCGATTTTTACAGTGCCTGGCTACCAGTTTATATGTCATGCAGTCATTAGCTATGTCCGGCAAGCACTGAGGATCGGGAGAGACATGAATGTTCCGGCTTTGCCAGTTCTTTAGTTTCATTATAAAGGCCTCTTTGGCATTATGTTTTATGAAGATTTTAGCTGAGTGCTTATTTGATGCAGTGGATTGTCATTAATGAATTGTTTTTATATAATTTGTATTTTCACGCTCTGTATTTATCAAATTGTTTCATATATGTATCAATTTCTTTAGGTAGTGGGGCTAGTACCTTAAATGCTTTATGCTCATTTCTTTGTATTTTTTAACATATATTTTAATACTGTGTGTCTGCCTTTTTATGGGTGGTTAAAAGTATTTTGACTGACTGAATAACTTAGATTTTTTTGACCAAGCCCATATCAAATAGATTTCCAGTGATAAAAAATAATCCGGGTTCTACTTGAAAGGAGTAGGAAGTGAATTGTAGAAGTGAAAGATGATAGCTATCTGTCTATCTATGTATCTATATATCTATATATCTATCTATCTATCTATCTATATATATATATATTTAGCATGAGCAATGAACTTTTTTGGACTGGACACAGTCCCACAAAATGAACGTGGGGGAGACAGAACTAAAAGATTTAGGGCCAGATGTAGGTGGCTAAATACCGGTCGGTAACGACGAAATTCGCAGAATTTCAGCGTTACTGACCGGTATTTAGCCATGTGCAATGTAGGTAACACCGAGCATGCATCTCAAATAAGGAATCGGTAAAAATAAGGGAAACCAGTTACCGATTCCTTAATTTGCGATTAGCATGACACCAGAAACCCCTAAATACCGAATCGGTAAATAAGAAATCCTTAAATAATCGCAAATCCAATGTACCAAAAATCGGTAATACCGAATTTTCGGTATTTGGAAGTCGCTAATTACCACTGACTCAAAGCAGGTGGTAATCAGGTGCACTGCATTTAAACAGCCCTAAAATGCAACAGTGTGAACACAATGGCGGCCCTCTACGTAATTGCAAGGCAGCTACGTTTGCAATCAGCAGGACTGAGGATCTGGAGACGGGAGGAGCGCGTGTATAGACTGCGCGTTACACTCTTCTAACTGACTGAGGCTGAAATCCATGAGAGGTACAGGCTACACCCCCAAACCATCCTGAGACCTGATACGGGACCTGCACCCACTCCTGGAGCATCAGACACCAGGGCGCACGCAATACCAACACATGTTCAGGTGCTCTGTAGCCTGCACCTACTTGCATCAGGAAGTTACCAGGGGGTGATAGCTGTGGCAGGTGGTGTGTCACAGAGTTGCCTGTCCCGTTTCTTCAACTCTTTCTTGGATGCCATGATGCAAAGAATGCATCACTACATGCGCTTCCCCAGCACACAGGCGGAACTGCAGAAGACAAAGCTGGATTTTTTACCAAAAGGCACAGTTCCCACATGTAATAGGGTGCATTGATGGACACACATACCAATCTGCCCACCTGCAGCTACAGAGTATATATACCGGAACCGCAAATCTACGCATTCCATCAACGTGCAGGTGATATGCGATGCGGACCACATCATCACTGACATTGTGGCCAAATTTTCAGGGAGTACCCACTGACTCCTACATATTCAGGAACAGTGGAATCTACACCACGTCTGGCTGGGGGTGAATTTGGAGATGGATACCTGCTAGGTAAATCAATGTGACACACCCTGATGTATACCTTGGATGAATGTGTTGGTGACTCATATTAATGGCACTTCCTTTCTCACTTAGGTGACAGCGCATATGCCGTGCGGGCATTTATCCTGACTCCATACCTCAACCCATCCACACCAAGTGAGAGAAGATACAATGTGGCACATAAAAGCACACGCAACGTTGTGGAGCGCACCTTCTGACTCTTAAAAAGCAGAGTTCCGCTGCCTCCACAAAAGTGGAGGTGCATGTCAGCTACCGCCCCATCATCTGCTGTAAAATAATAGCAACATGTGCCATGCTGCATAACCTTGCCACAAAGAAAGGAACAGCAGTGGAACTAACTGACTCTGAGGACGAGGATGAGGACTGTCCACAGCCAGAGCACAGCGCAGCAGGTGTGGCAGCAGCACCAGATGGGAGACACAGACGGGCAGAGATAACACGCAACTATTTCTGAGTAAGTAAGGGAGACACAGCCAGTGACGGTGTTTAATTGTCATAGCACACCACCACAACATGAAGGGCTTCACATGCCAGGCCAAATTTGAATGCAGGTTACAAAACCAAAAGGGTTACATCACCCATTTCGGTAAACCATGTGATGGCTGGCATTACTTCCTGCGCCCACGCGCAGCACTGCTGCGTTCCTTGGGCACACTGTCCTCACTGGCAGTCTGTCATGTGGCAGCGCTGTGACGTTCGCTGCGCCTCCTGGACTCCGTTATGAGGGCGTGATGATACTGCGGCTAGTAGCCTCTTCACTATCCCCCATCACCTGTAGTAGCAACCTGGTTTGTCTGTAGCACTTCTAGTGCACTGGTCACTGTGACCAGCCCCCTTGCCACGTCACGGCTGCAGTGGGCCATCTCCTCCTGCATGGCCACCGAGCGCCTGCAGAGCAGAGAGGTGGCAGTGGAGAGGCGGTTCACTGCCTTGGTGTAGTTGTCAAGTTTTTGCCTCTCCCTGCGCCTGACCAAACGGTCCTCATCCAATTGCTGCACAGCAGCCTCACTGCCTCGGACATGTCCCTCATGCCCTCAGCCACAGTATTGTTCATGCTACTGATGCCCTTCTCGATTCGCAGCATGTGCCCATTCATTTGTACCATCTGCCGCTGGACTGACCTTATCGCTTTGCCTTGCAGGCGCTGCACCTTGAGCATGTTCCCCTCCAAGACCGGCAAACACACTCTGATCCTCGCCCTGTGAAGCTGGACTGGCTGCCCTTGCCCTGCGGCGTCTGGCACCTGTGTGGGGGCACTCCAGTGGGGACTGTGAGCCTGCACCGTTGGCATCCTCAGCCACCGTGGACTGTTGGCCTCCCATGCTGTCCTCCTCGGACACCTCCATCTGCTGGAGGCTGGCCACTGCATGCCTCCTGGCTCTCAGTGCTGGTGGCGTTGATGGTTGCGGTGGTGATGCTGGTGATGGTGGTGATGGTGGGGATGGTGGTGGTGGTGGTGATGGTGGTGGTGGTGGTGGGGTGGTGTGCCCTGCAGGCGACAGGACCTCCTCCTCCTGTGTCCTCTCTCCTGGGTGCCTTTCCTGTGCTCCCCTCTGCAGCCCTGCGCGATGGCTCGCCTGTGGAGACAGAATGTACATTTGCTCACTTATCTGGCAGCATTTGCGTAATAATAAATGTCATGCCTGCCAATTAAACTGACTGTCCTCTGCTTGCTAATTGCTGATGTGTGTCACATGCCTTTGGGTTCAGTGGACTGACTGTTCTGACATGTGTTACTTCTGACTACATCTCCCATAATGCATTGCTAGTTTTTAGTTAAACATATACTGGAGTGGGATTCACAATGCCTCATTGGGGATTAGGGGTTAGGGAGTGGGGGCACAGCATGCAGTGCATGCATCTTACCTTGTTTGTTGCCAGCTCTGGCTGAGCTGTCTGCATCCCCAATCCCTCACACTCTCCGGCTGGAGGGTGGACTCGACCAGGAGATCCAGGGCAGTTGGTGCAGGTGCTGTGTTTCTCCCTCCACCTGTCAGGTTAGCTTGCTTCATTCTCTCTGCCAGCTTCTCCTTTGCACGCTTCCTCAGGTCATACCAGCGTTTTTTGAGTTCCTCAATGGAGCGCTGGGTTACTCCCATGGCATTGATCTTTTCTTGGATGACCAGCCATATCTGACTCTTCTGGGATTCAGGCACGTGCAGAGACTGTTTCCCAAAACGTTTATCGTGGTCCTTTGTGACTTCCTCAATAAGGACCTACAGCTCCCTCTCACTGAATTTATGTTTCCTGTTGCGTTCAGCTGCCTCCTTCTCCCTCTCCTGGTTGGCCATATTTGCTCAGTGTTGTCAGCAAAAAGTTGGAAGAGTTGCTCCTGGCTTGTTTGCTGTGCTCCCCTGCCTCTCAAACAGCTTCAGGATCAGTGCAGCTGCATGAGTGTAGCCACTTCCTGGTTGTGAGGTAATGAGGAAGCACAGGATTGGCTGATTCGACAATTACCGATTTTTAAATTACCGATTACGCTAATTACCGAATCGGTATTGAGAATCGGTAATTATTTTACCGATTCATTCCGAATCGCTAATTTTTACCGATTATTGCCGAATCGCTAATTTTTACCGATTTTTTACATACATCTGAAATACTGAGTTCTTAATAGCGAATCGGTAAAATTCGCTATTAAGGACTCGGTATTTCAGAATTACCTACATCTGGCCCTAAGACAATTAGAATCTCGGTATATAGTAAGACTCAGAACAAAGACACCAACTTGCCTAAACAACGATGAGGAACTTTTTGTACATTTATGAATCATACTATATTAGAGAAGTCACATTGACAACCGTCAAATTTAGTGATTACGCAAATTATTAATCATTAAGAGGGTGTATTGACCACTGGTACTATACCAATATGTATAATATGCCAACAATGGTTTATATCAGGAGTGTATAACATATAAACTGACACCAAATCGTAATAATATTGTTTGATCAACAACACTGTTATTTTTACATGAATATGGTACTATACCATCAAATGTGGTATGTAAACAAACCCCTAATACTAACTGAAAGTCATAACAAAGCGTAACCTATAATAAGGTAAATTTTGTTTCCATCATACATTGAATTGTGTAAACCAACATGCTGATAACTGTGTGTAATAATGTTCTTTAACTACAACTTCCATCATGCCTCATAATGGGCTGATGATTGAGAGGGTATATATATAGAATGAGAAGAAGGACTCACCTACCGTGAAAAAGACCCCGTGAGGTCGAAACGCATTGGTGGAATAGTGTTGCTCACCATTAAAGAAGAATAACTAATGATTTACTGAGTGCGGCATCTTTGTGAATATAATTGACCTTGGGCTCTAAGGTTCAGCCCGTCGCTGGCACCCGCAGTGGAGCGCGCCCGGATTGAACCTGATTGCGGAAAAAATATATATATATATATACATATGTATAGAGAGAGAGAGAGAGAGAGAGAGAGAGAGAGTTATATAGATATATCTATATTACCATCTATATTACCTACTGGCGGTCGCCAGTAGGTAGTTATAGTTAGCACCATGTTTCCATAGAAAAAGCATTTTTTGATTGCCTATACCTTTGGCGTCGTTTGACGAATCTTCACGAAATGTTCCAAAGCAAGTATCATGGTGAGTCTTGCATGGAAAGTTTCGGGGTGATCCATCAAGCGGGGGCCGAGAAAAAGGGGGGTAAAAAAAGTGTGTTTCCCAATTGTGAGAAGCTGACCTGGTATATGATGTCCACTTATGTAAGTGGGCACCTTGCACCAGTCCAGACAACCCTTATGGTGATTTAAGAGGTCTTAGACAACCTTAGAAAGCTCTCTAAGTGGTAGCTGTGGAGAGCAGCCTTCAGGCTTAGTCCAGGAGGAGTGTAAAGCAGCTTGTTTTACCAGAATGCAATCTTATAGTATAGATTAAGTAAAAAGAACCACACCAGGGGGCATATTCTCAAGGACTCATCGCCGAGTTAGCGGCACTTTATCGCAGCCAAAGTGGCGATAAATTCATCGCACTATTCACAAGCAGGTGCTAACAGCCGATATCACCAGTTTTCCTGCGATAGCAGGCGCAAAAAACATCGCCACGGATGACACCGGCAACTAACGCTAATGAGATGCAGAGTAGGCGTACCCATGCAAAAAGCCGCGGAAACACCACTTCGCAACATTCTCAACGACCAGCCAGATCGGTGATAAGATTCAAAAACATGCAATAAGGTGCGTTAACAGCATGGATTTAACACCTGCTCTTACCTGGTGTTAAGTCGGACGACAACCTGCACCATAAAAGGGAGCCCAGCCCACAGCCACACCAGAAGAACAACAGATGCCATGGAGCTACTGATCACGCAGCTCGGAGCCCCAAGAGGGCCACAACACCCACCGCCACCACCGCCAGGACCCCCACCTCCCCAGGACCCCCGGACCATTACAGAGGCGGGCGCAGACAAAGACACCGGACCTTCCGAAGACGCACCAGCCTCAGAGACTTAACGCCAGAGGAAGTCATTGCCCACTACAGGCTCAAAAGGACAACCATCCTCCACATCCTGACCCTCATTGCCCACAGGCTGACGGTACCAACACAGCGGAGAACAAACATCCCTCCGCAGACAAAGCTGCTGGCCGTGCTGCACCTGTTGGCCTCTGGGACCTTCCAACCAACAACTGCCAGAGTCGGAGGAGTCTCACAGCCAGCCCTGTCAAAGTTCCTCACACCTGTCTTGGATGCCATCATCAGCTTGGTACCCCAGCAACTTTACTTCCCACACACTGCGCAGGAACAGCTGGAGATCAAGCAAGGCTTCTACGCCATAGCTGGCTTCCCGCACGTGTTGGGGGCAATCGACTGCACACATGTACTCCTCGTGCCCCCTGCCCACCACTGCACACAATTACCGCAACAGGAAACACACGCATTCCATCAATGTGCAGGCAATAGTGGACCACCGGGGACTCTTCACCAATGTCGTCGCCAACTACCCAGGCAGTGTGCATGAGTTCCTTCATCTTCCGACAGTCCATCATCAACCAGCGCTTTCAGGATGGCACCTATGGAAATGCACTGCTCGTCGGTAAGTAACAACTGAACACACCACACACCTCAACTCCACCAACATACAACTCACAACTCTTGGAATGCACACGTCACAAAATCACATACAACATGACAACCAACATTCCCACATTCCAGACACGACAACACAACTTACTGTGGCAACCTGGGCTAGCCATGTACACAAGCCATCAACGGCATGGCACCTCAGCCACACAATAGCAGAATGTGGGGAGAGGTGGGAACCAGGCATGTGCGAAGGAGGCAAGTGACCCATGAATGTGAATGTACACAATGCCAAGTGTGGCGTGGATGTGCTGGACAGACTTGAGTATGCAGACCACAGACATTTCCATGTCAACATACACTGCTGGTGTCTGGAGTGTACTGGACAGTGGACGCAACCATGTTACCGCAGCCAGTGGGGAAGATCGCGGAAATGTAGCTGATTACGTCCCCCTGTAAGCGTGAGCGGAGTGGGCTGGCCCGGCGTACGCCAGGCCAGCTTAGGGGTGTGAATAAAAGGCCCGTTACTCTGGGCGTGGTTCTCTTCCGGAATGGCCAACGTGTCTGCCAGGGCGGCGCTTCTCACCCCGCCACGAGGCCGACGCCGTGAGCGGCGGTGCCTGCGATCCTGTGCGCCTGCTGCACCCCAGGCCGCTGGTCCCAAGACCCGTCTTGCCCGCCCCAGCGCACTCAGGCCTCCCTGCTCACCTGCCGACACCGGCGTGTGTCAAAGAGGGCCCACCACGGGCCGGTGCAAGCTCCAAGCCCGAGGCCCGCGACCTTGGCAGCCTCCTCAGACCATCACGTCCTCCGCGACATAGGCCCCCAGTACTCCTTTCTCGTTGACGTACTCTACCGCTGCCTCCAGCCTACACTGCGGTCAAGTAGGTCACACATTTGGAACTGAGTCTTGATTTTTCAATGGCAGAGTCCATATCATTGTACGCAAGGAGAGGAGTAAGAGGAAGACGCGGTTCAGTCCGGATGAAAAAAGGATCCTCGTTACTGAGGTGACCGAACACTACCAACAACTGCTCTGGTGCCACTAACTCTGTGCATCGCAAGCCAAGGACACGTGGCTGGGGGTCCCTGCTGACCGCTGCCTCCGGCCTACACTACGGTCAAGTAGGTCACACATTTGGAACTGAGCCTTGATTTATTTATGGCAGAGTTTATACCATTGTACAGGCCTCATCGCAGACTGCATCCCCTTTCAGCTCTGGTGCCACTGACTCCGTGCCCTGAAATTCATGAACACTCTCTGGTTGACCTTTGGTGGCGTCTGAGTCTATTGCCTGGGGGTTGTCTTCATCATCATGTAGCTGATACTGACTTGGTGTCAAAAATGAGTCTGTAGCATTCATCTCCTCCATATTGCCTGTGTCTGCTTGGTACTGCCCTCTGCATCATGCCCTGGAAGAACACCTTCCACTGTCCCCCAAAACCCTCCGCGACATTCACCTTGGACATCGACGATGACCCGCTCAGCTCTCGTGGCCCTACCTCAGTGCACCGGTAGTCACCGTCCCGTGGCGGTGGTCCATGTGCCTGCCGCTGTGCATCCAGGGCCACTAACTCTGTGCAGCTCAAGTCATGGACCCTTGCTGTTTGAACTGTGAACTTCTGATTGTCTGATCACTGTTGTAGTTGTTGCCAGCACCAACCACTCCTTGAGGGCTGGCTCACACTTACCCCTCACCCATCCAGCACAGGCGTCACTGGACATGTGACCCTGGCAATAAAAGTGGCCGGGCGCACGTGCCTGTAGCCAGTTCCACAAACTATCTAAGTGTGTCCGTGTGGTCATTGTGTATGCATGAGGGCCCGGGCCCTACCACATTGCATTGTGCTGTGTACAGCGGACGCAACCATGTCACCTCAGGCAGTGGGTGAGACCTGGGACATGTAGCTGTGTCGTACCCCCCTGTAGGCGTTGCCGGAGTGGGCTGGCGTACGACAGTCCAGCGTAGGGGTGTGGATAATCACCCCGGGGCTCTGGGCGTGGTTAAGTGTTGGGCTTGCCAATGAAGTACCTAATGCGTGTGTCTCCGTTGTAGTTTCGGCGCCACCCGTCCCGCAATGGACAAAGTTGCAATGTAACATGCCCCCGGAGTGCGGGCACGGCCGAAGGGATAAATGAATGAGCGCAAGCCCGCTCGGGGTCTGGGATCATACATGCCAACTGTTGTGTGTGTATCGCTATTACCGCAGCATAAGCCAAAGGTCTTGCCTCGACCGCATCGCGAGTTCAGCCAGCCATGAACTCTACATCTGTGTCCTCCCTATCCTTACCATAGGTCTACACACACGTGGCCGCCCACCTTCAACGCACAACATCACAGTGTCGTTGTCAGGCTTGTGGACATGCGCAGACAGGCATGACAATGGTGTGCCGTAGGAGTGCAAGTGATGCAACCGCGCAGCGCACACAAGTAAATAGGCTCGGGGGGGAGGGAGGAGCAGCAGTGAGGCTACGTAATACACATTGATGGCGCTCATTTGCTACAAGCAGTACATGTCAAACAGGAATCACTATGACACACATATCACACGCCAATCAACTAGTGAGCCTGCCAACACATCATGCAGAATCAACTATTGACTCATGTCTCTCTGCACTGTCACAGGTGATCAAGGATATGCACTCTGCCCTTGGATGATGACACCCCTCCGAGCCCCGAACACACAGGCCCAGAGGCAGTACAATTGGGCCCATAAACGCACCAGGGGCATCGTGGAACGCACATTTGGCGTGTTGAAGTCATGTTTCAGGTGCCTGGATATCACAGGTGGGAGGCTCCTGTACAGCCCAGACATCGTGTGCAAGATGATCGTTGCATGTTGTGTGTTGCACAACATATGTGTGCGCACCAATGCCCCATGGTTACAAGTGCCAGATGCACCGGACGATGATGAGGAAGATGAGGCAGGTGGACCACACCCCACTGCAGCTGCAGCAGGAATAGCCCATAGGAACAACATCATTGACAATTTCTTCACATGAGGACGTCACATTGTGACAGTCCTTAGCAATCATGAGACAGTACAAAATGACCACAGGCACAGCATGTGCAAATAAATTAATTTCAACACACATTCCCTGAGTTTCTGTATGTGTGCTGCAGTGTGGTACGGGGATCAGGGACATGATCCAGAGTCATTGTGGGTGTGCAGTGTGCTCTACTTAATTGTGCATGTGTGCCATTGTGCCCATCTCCCCCCGTCCCCCTAGTCCCTGGTCGGTATTCACCCTGTTGATGTTGTGTCAGGTCATGTTGAGCAGTGTCCCGATCCCCAACTCCTGGCACCGTATCCCGACTGATGACTGTGGCCACCATTTTCTCCATGTCATCCAGCTCCTGGTGTGCCGCTGGTCCCCCACCTCCAATCTGCGTTGCTGCTTTCATGTTGGCATCGAGTTTCTTCTTGGTTTTGCCCTTCACATCATTCCAGCGCCTCTTGACCTCTTCCATTGTCCTCCTCGACACTCCGACTGCATTCACGTTGTTCACGATGTACTGCCATATTTCCGTTTGTGTTGCCGATGACACAGTGGAGGTGACGAAAAGTTGTTGGTAGTGTTCTGTCACCTCCGTGACGGTGATCCGGTTTTCCTGCGGACTGAATCCCGTCTTCCTCTTCCTCTTCCTCTTCTCCTTGCCCTTCCCCGGGGTTCCTGGCTGGTCGTCTGTGGGGCTTGTGGGGTTCGCGTTGTCCTCTGCACTCGGTCCGGGTGCATCCATGGTGCTTCGCAGTTACATTTTTTAATCTTTTTTTTTCTCTGCTTTTATAGTGCATTTTCCCGCATGTCGCGTGGGAATCGCAGGCCTGTCGCTGGTTATCGCTGATTATTGTTTCGCAATTTGGGACATCGCAACTTTTTTAGCGTTTGTGTTTCGCAATTTTTCGGCGTTGCGTTAATTTTAACGCGGGCATTTGTCGCGTTATCGTGAGACTATCGCATGGGGCCGCCGGGTTGGGAATACTGCGTTAACACGGTGTTATTTTCCCGCGATAGACTGCGATGTGAGAAGTTGCGTTAAGCGAATTTGGCGATAGTTAACACACGTTCTTGAGAATATCCCCCCAAGTATTTATATAAATATGTATTTATTATATATTACTCTCTAATACGTTCAACTATCTCCCACACGGAGATAAACACAATGCACACAATACTTTAGCAAGAAATACAGTAAATAGCACGAAATAGAGGGCTCAGGGGGGACCAAACCATATATTAAGAAAGTGGTATAAGAACCATGACTCGAATCAGGACGATGTTGAGAGGAAGTAGAATTGCTGGGGACCCACAGAACCACCCAAGGTAAGTAGAAAGGGACCCCACGGAGAGTGTGTGCAGTGTGTGAACACGACTGTGTGCTCCGTACAAGTCTATGTGCAAGTCGCGGTTGGATTTTTAAAGATTAAAGACCCTTCCCAGTGGACCCTGGAGGAACCCCTTGGAAGACAGAAGGTTGGGGAGCCACCCCACCTGTGGATATCCTAGTACCCACGTTACCTACACCAGGGAAGCCGGGTGCATACGTGTGAAGTGGTGTCAGAAACCGCCATCGACCCCAATGGAGGACTTCAGGAAAGTGCCGCTGTGGAAGAAGGAAGAAGTGTCCGGTGGAATCCAAGGATGGATTCTTGATGAGAGGTACCTGCAAGCAGAGAGGACAGAGTCTATGTCACTCAGGGGTGACCAGGAAACTTGGAAGACGAATGCCCTCCAATGTCGGGTGTTGCAGGATGGATGCCGAGGCCCTTGACTCTGCAGCTGTGAGGACCAGGCAATGCTGAGGAGGACCAGGAGCCATGCACAAGCTGTCCCCCGAAGGATGTCGAGTGCTGAGGGGTCGGTGTCCGGCGGGAGCACCAACAAGCCTTGGCAAATGCACCCAACGCAGGAATCAAAGAAGGAGCAACATTGGGACCAGCAAGGTCCAGGGGACTCACCAAAAGCAGGGGAGTCAGGGCAGGCCCCGAGCAATCAGGGGAGCCCAAAAGAAACAAGTATAACCCTCAAATGGACCCACAGGCCGGATGCACTGGAGTCACGAGATGGCCTCGAACAGCTCACCAAAAGATGCAGGCCACGATGCACACGGTGCGGTGTGGCTGAAGATTCTGGTCACAGGAGAAGCTCGAGGTTGGGGCCACGTGGAGCCCAAAGGAAGCCAACAAGCCTTTGCAACTACAAGTTGGACGCGGTGCACAGGGGTTCGGTTATTGCAACCCCCATGAGGGATACTGGCCTCAAACTTGGTGAGAGGGCAGGCCTCAGGAGCTGTGGAAAACCACCACCTGTGTTGCAGAGCCCACGGAGTCTGGAGGAGCTCAGAATCTGCAGACCTGTCGACTTAGTTGCGGACCCTGCAAATGCAGGGGAGTGACTCCTTCACTCCAAGGGAGATTTCTTCAGGTGTCTTTGATGCTTCACAGGCCTTGGAAGGTTACTGTATGATGCACAGGCACAGACGATGCAGCAGACTGGAAGGGAGACGAAGTCAGGCCCAAACGAAGTCCAGAGTGCCCAGATGGTAGAAGTGCAGTGGTGTCTGATCTGAATCTTATCCCACGACAAATCTAGGGACCTACACCCAGGTAAGCCCTTAAGTACCCTAGGGAAAGGGTTGGGAAGATTCAGGGGACCCTCCGAAGGGAGGGTCTGGACAGGAGGAAGGTTACTCCCATGTCCTTAGTCCAGTTTCGCACCAGAGCGGGAGCCAGCGGCTCCCAGAACTGGTTTGAACTGAACTATGCACTGGGACACCAAATGTGCCCCTCAAGCAGACTTTCTGGCACTGGCAAGCGCACCCACTCGGTCCCAATACACTAAATCCTGTCTGGGAGGTGGTCACACCACCTTGTAACAGGATGCCTATTGTTCCACCTTCCTCTGTTCGAGCTTGGCTCAGCAGCAGGAGAGCAGAAATGTGTCTCTGGTCGGCATCAACCATTTTGTGCTGTCCGGGTCTAGAAGGTTGGCACCAGGAACACTGAGAGCCTTATGGAGGGCTCTTCCAGTGCTTGAAATCATACTTCCCACACCATTTGTGGTGTGGAGGTATGATTCCAACATGTTTGATACCAAACATGATAGGATTCGTTGCAGCTGTTTTCGAGATGGTCATCGCGTACTTACGCGGTGGCCCTCTATATAGTATATGGCTGCTTCACTGACAACCCGGGAGAATGGACTCCGTAGGCTGCAGGGGTGTCCTGCTCATGCCGGGGCACCCTCTCACTTAGAACCAAGCACCCTGCCATCAGGATTGTCAAGGCCTGCTATAGGGGTGACTTATAGGTTTTAAGTGCAGTGACCCTTAGATATAGTAAACCTATATCTTTAGTAAGGGATGCAAGCACCAACTTACACAGGCTGCAATGGCAGGCCTGTAGTTCCATTTTGCATGGTCTCCCATGGGTGACATAATGCATGCTTCAGCCCATGGGAGATCTCTGGGGTACCTATGCCCCTGTCTACATGGGTACCATATACTAGGGACTGATAAGGGTACCCTAGTATCCTATCTGGGATTGTACCTAGATACCAACATAACAGTTTAGGGAGCAAGCAGATAGACTGGGGTCCTGATTAGCAGGATCCCAGTCAGACTAGTCAAAAATAGCATCACGTCAAGCAAAAAGTGGGGGTAACCATAGAAGCAGGTCCTACTTTCCTACACCAATTTAATTCTCATAGGAGCTTTGAGCACGACTCCAGCCTAAAACACTGGACTGAATTACCCCAAATTTGGCTGAAAGGTAGATTTTGGTTTTCAGATCACGCTTTCAGTTATCCGGTGTAAATCCATTCAGTAGTTGTTGAGAAATTTAAGGAAAACCAAATAAGGATATGTGCAATTGTGCCTAATTCACGAATAATAATGAGCTCGTGCAGGGAAATGCAGAGCTCTGATTGGCTGCCCACACCTCAATCAGGAAGTGTTGCCAGCCATCTTGGGACTCGGTATTCAGCCAAGTCCCACAAAAAAATGAGAAGAAATGAAAAGGGGGCAGGGTAGGAATAACCTGACCCCCAAGCCTTGGTCTTGGGGTTCCCCTGGAACCCAGCCACAGCATAAAAGTTTTTTTTTAAATTTACAGCCGTTTTCATGAAATATTTGCGAATATCGCGCTTGTTTTAATTGTAGCTCCCGGGTGGGCCAGGTCCCGGTGCCATGCAGAGATTATTCAAAAAATGGAGGGGGGCCTCGGGTCCCCCCTCCAAGAGCTTAAAAATGCCCCGGGGGGCACAACATCCCTGGGCTAATTGTATTAAGAAGTGGGGGGCTGAGCGTACCCTCCCAGGTCCTGGGGAACACCACCTCCCCGGGGCTACATATTAAATGTTTGGTGGGGCCTCGCGGATCACTCCCTGAGCCCCAAAGACCACAACTTCCCCAGGGCTAACTTAAATATATGGAGCAGGGGGGCCGCACGGATCCCCCCACGCCCTGGGAACCACCACCTCCTGGGGGCTTTCTTCTTTTATTTTTAAAGTAAGTGGGCCCGGGCTGTTCTTGGCCCCGGGGACTACCACCTCCCCGGGGCAGGCCCGTGAAAGTGAAAGGAGGGAGGCCACGCAGCCCACCTTCTGGAGCCATTAATGGCCCTGGGGACTGCCACCCGCAAAGGCTGGCTATGTCCCGGTGTGCCCACCCCCGGGACATAGCTGTTTGCTGTGACTTGGCAAGTCAGAGCAAACACTCAGCTTCCAGCGGGCGGGAGCTGACAAAATGCTCCAGCCTGCTGGAAGTCGAGGTTTTGTCTGTTTCCCTGCCTGCTGTTAAGCGGGCAAGGAAACAGACAAAATGATTGCTCTCACAGACAGGGAGCTACATGTTTAGCAGCTCCCTGTCTGTGAGAGCAATGCCGGCTCCCGCAGGAGGTGGGGAACCTGCAGGGCTCGCAGAGGCCTTGAGGCTCTCCCCGCGGTCCCGGGAGAAAAGAGCAGAAAGAGGCAGAATAAAGGTCAGCAACAAGCAGAAAGAGGCAGAATAAAGGTCAGCAATGAGCAGAAAGAGGCAAGATAAAAGTGAGAAACGATCAGAAAGAGGCAGAATAAAGGTCAGAAACAAGCAGTAAGAGGCAAGATAAAGTTGAGAAACGAGCAGAAAGAGGCAGAATAAAGGTCGGAAATTAGCAGAAAGAGGCAGAATAAAAGTCAAAAACAAGCAGAAAGAGACAAGATAAAGGAGAGAAACGAGCAGAAAGAGAGGCAGAATAAAGGTGAGAAACGAGCAGAAAGAGGTAGAATTAAGGTCGGCAACGAGCAGAAAGAGGCAAAATAAAGGTGTGAAACTAGCAGAAAGAGGCTGCATAAAGGTCAGAAACAAGCAGAAAGAGGCAAAATGAAGGTCAGCAACGAGCAGAAAGAGGCAAAATACAGGTCAGAAAGAGGCAAAATAGGGGTCAGAAACGAGCAGCAAGAGGCAGAATAAAGGTCAGAAGTGAGCAGAAAGAGTCAGAATAAAGGTCAGCAATGAGCAGAAAGAGGCAAGATAAAGGTGAGAAACGAGCAGAAAGGCAGAATAAAGGTCAGAAACGAGTAGCAAGAGACAAAATAGTGATCAGCAACAAGCAGAAAGAGGCAAATTAAAGGTCAGAAATTTGCAGAAAGAGACACAATAACGGCCAGCAACAAGCAGAAAGAGGCAAAATAGAAATCAGAAACAAGCAAAATAGAGGTCAGAAACAAGCAGCAAGAGGCTAAATGGAAGTCAACAACGAGCAGAAAGAGACAAAATAAAGGCCAGCAACTATCAGAAAGAGGCAAAATAGAGGTCAGAATCGAGCAGAAAGAGGCAAAATAAAGGTCAGAAACTAGGAGAAAGAGACATAATAGAGGTCAGCAATGAGCAGATAGAGGAAAAATAAAGGTAAGCACCGAGCAGAAAGGTCAGAAATGAGCAGAAAGAGGCAAAATAAAGGCCAGCAACAGGTCAGAAGGAGCAAAATAGATATCAGAAATTAGCAGAAAGAGGCAAAATAAAGGCCAGCAACAAGCAGAAAGACGCAAAATAGAGATCAGCAACGAGCAGAAGGAGGCAAAATGAAAGTCAGAAACTAGCAGAAAGAGGCCCAATAGAGGTCAGAAACGAGCGGAAAGAGGCAAAATAAAGACCAGCAATGAGCAGAATGAGGCAAAATAAAGGTCAGAAGTGTGCAGAGAAAAGGCAGAAAACAAGCAGAGAACAAGCAGAACCCACTTAGGCACTCATGCACTCACTCACAGAACAACTCAGGGACTCTCAGAGCCACTCACAGACCCATTCAGACACTCACACACCCACTCTCAGAACAACTCAGACCCGTACACCCACTCACAGACACAGTCAGACACTCATGCACCCACTTATAGAATCACTCATACTCTTTCACCCACTCATAGACCTACTCAGAGACTCATGCACCGATTCGCAGACCCACTCAGAGACTTACACACCCACTATCAGACTCACTCAGAGACTCATGCACCCACTCACAGACCTACTCAGAGACTCATGCACTCACTCACAGACTGACTGACACACTCTTGGAGGCACTTGCAAACCCACTCAGACACTCTCACACTCACTCACAGGCCCACTCACACACCTACTGAGACACTCAGGCATTCACTCTCACTCTCAAAGGTTACAGGTTACAGTTAGGAAATAACATTAAGAAACCGTAGAAATTCAGTAAAAAAAACAAAGGTTGCAGGGATGTTATAGCTGTTCGTAATCGAGAAATGCTTGTGCTGACTCTACTTTTCTCCTCAGGAAAAAATACATGCGCAGGCACCAAACGCTAATCTCCAACACAGACGGCTACCTTTAGCAGGCCTTTTTAGTACAGCAACAATTATCTTACCGAGAGAGCTCAATGTCGGAATGCTAGTCTCTCCTACTCGGAATCTTCAGGAAACGCGGCGAGTACTAGAACATCGTGTTTTTGCGTCGACTGCTACCCTGACTGACTAAACGCGCCGAAACTCCTAACACCTCCTGTTCCTCAAAATTCCTCAGGTGAAGTGCGCGGAACAGAGTGTGAGCCCTTCCAACGTTCTAAACTGCCTGCATGTTTTCAACTAGACTAGCATCTAAATCTGGTGATGGCTCTTTTGGCTGCCATCTTGGATTTTCTTCCAAACACATTACTGAACCTTTTATGTGGCTTGAAAGAAATTACATTTACTGAACTCTTGTCTTGTGTGGTCTGATGCAGGGTTCTGACACATTCACACAGCCTAGTCACTCACCCATACATTCACAGAGACACCTAATCACTCACTTATACAGTCAGTCACGCACCTACTGAATCATCCATACAAGCACTCATACACCCACTGATTCACCAATACACCTTGGTATATATATTTAACACTCATAAACTTTTTTAAAACACTCACAGTCACTGGATGATGTCATCAGTGATGTCATTTGAGATGTCATCAGTGATGTCATCAGTGATATCACTGACCATTTCATGAGTGATGTAGTATGTGAGGTCATAAGCAGTGCATTGTGGGGGCACAAGCTATAGTTAGCTCAGCTAACTATAACTGCTGGATTTCTCTGGTTTTGTACGAGTGAAACCTGAGCCTAACTATAACGTCTCTGTAACCTTTGGTTTTTTCAGAGACTTTCTAAGGCTTTTTTAATTTAATTTCCTAACTATAACATCCCTGTGACCTTTGGAATTTTCAGTGAATTTCTAAGGTTTTTTAAATGCTAATTCCTAACTATAATGTCCCTGTGACATTTGTTTTTTTCAGTGAATTTCTATGGTTTTATAACAAGTAGTCGCGTTTGCAGAGTGGTGGAGAAAGGGGGCTGGGCATCCAACCACCTCTCAGGAATCCCACTGTGTAGGACTTACAGGAGGTACCAGGAGGGCTTCTTGGCCCCCAAGGTACCTAAGGAGTAAAGTGGACTTCATCCCTCAAACAGTAGTGCACCACAAGCCGCATTTGCAGAGTGGTGGAGTAAGTGGGGCATTCCCACTTGGGGGCCAGCTACCCCTCCTACTACTTCCAATAAGTCCTACACAGCAGGATTGCTGAGACCTGATAGGAGGCCACGCCCCCTTTGTCCACCACTCTGCAAACGCACCTCCTGTCGCACTACTAGTAGGTTGATGAAGTCCCCTTGGCTACTGAGGGTCCTTGGGGGCCAACGACCCCTCTTGTTACCTCCAGCAAGTCCCATACATGGGTTTGCTGAGCGGTTTTTGATGGCCACGCCCCCTTTCTCCACCACTCTGCAAACGCACCTCCTGGCGCACTACTGGTTGGGGGATGAAGTCCCCTTGGCTCTTGAGGGTCCTTGCAGGCCAACTAGCCCTCCTGTTATCTCCAGTAAGACCCACACAGGTAGATTGCTGAGACGTCATCAGAAGCCACGCCCCCTTTCTCCACCACTCTGCAAACGCGCCTCCTGGTGCTCTACTCATTGGGGGAAGAAGTCCACTTTAGTCCTGAGGCCCTCAGGAGGCAAGGGGACCTCATCCCCCCACCAGCTGTGTGCTGAGAGGCACATTTGAAGAGTGGTGGAGAAAGGGAGCATGGCCTCCGACCCAGCCGTGGCCCTTGCAGGTAAGAGCGGTGGGGCAGTGGGGCTGGGTCCGGGGGTTTTCGACAGCTGACAACGAGGGAAAATTAATTATTTATTTAATTTTCCCTCTTGGTCGTCTGACAAATCCCCCCAAACTGGCCCCATCCCCCCACCGCTCTTACCTGCACGGGCCGCAGCTGCTCTGACCACCTCTCAGCAATCCCACTGTGTGAGGCTTCTTGGAGATAACAGGAGGTCTTGATGGCCCCTAAGGACCCTCAGCAGCCAAGGGGACTTCATCCCCGAACCAGGAGCGCGCCAAGAGGCGCGTTTGCACAGTAGAAGAGAAAGAGGGCGGGGCTTTTTAAAAAAGGGGAAGAGGGCTGCACGGCTCCCCTCCCCAGGCCGATTTCGGCCCCGGGGACCCAATGCTCCCGGGACCAGGCCATAATATATTTTTTTTAAAGGGAAGGTTGGGTCTGCGCGGCCCCCCTCTCCATGGGCCGATTTCGGCCCCAGGGATCCCATTCCCTGGGGCATGGCCACTTCATTGGGGACCGCTGGTGGAGCCTGAAGGCCCCTGCAGTGCCTGCCAGCTTCCTGCCTCCGGCGGGAGCCGGCATTGCTTTGAGACCCAGGGTGCTGCTGAACATGCAGCTCCCTGGATCTCAAAGCAATGTCTGTTTCCCTGTTCGCTTGACAGCGGGCAGGGAAACAGACATGCTCTGCTTTCAGCAAGCGAGAGCATTTTCTGCTCTTGCTTGCTGAAAGCAGAACACTTGTTTGCTATGGCTTGGCCGGAGCGGTGCTCCCGCCAAGCCATAGCAAACTGCAATGTCCCGGGGTTGGGCACCCCGGGACATTGCTGGACCCGGCCCTCGTGCATGGCAGTCCCCAGGGCCATCTAGGGCTCCAGAAGGTGGGGGCAGCACGCCCCCCTCCTTCCTTGTCTGCGGGCCTGCCCCAGGGAGGTGGTGGTCTCCGGGGCCAAGAATGGCCCGGGAGGGGGGCAACGTGCCCCCCTATTATTGAAATTCGCCTCGAGAAGGAGGCGGTCCCTGGGGCAGGGGGGTTTACGAGGTCCCCCCATATTATTTTAATTAGTGCCGGGGAGGTGGCAGGCCCCAGAACAGGGGTGGTCTGCAAGGCCCCCCACATTATTGGAATTAGCCCCAGGGAGGTGGTGGTCCCCGGGGCTTTGATAAGCCCTAGGAGGGGGGGCCCTGTGTGCCCCCTCCTATATTTATCATATGCACCCAGGACCTTGCCCACCCAGGGATTTTTCTAAAGCAATCACAGGAGCCCACGATTGCTTTTTTTTAAACTTTTGCCGCAGATTCGTGGATCCACCCGCAAGTCTGCGTTGAAATAAAAAAAAATTATTTTACCTCCTGCGGAGTCCCTGAGGAACCCCCCCACCATATCTTGGGGGTTGAGGTATTCCTACCCTGCCCCTTTTTCTTTATTTTTAACTTTTTCTGGTACTTGGCTTCAAGCCGAGTCCCAAGATGGCGGGCAACACTTCCTAGTTGAAGTGCTGGCAGCCATTCAAATTTTGTAGAATCTACAAGTCCACTGCAAGGACTCACGTCCCCAGATATCCATATTTTTTTAAGTTAGATATATCAAAAACAACTGAACAGATTTACACCAAATCACAAAAAGCACACCTTCTGGACCAACATCTAGCTTTCTGGCTAATTTGGTGTAATTCCGTTCAGCAGTTTGGGCTGTAGTCGTGTTAAAAAAATGAAAAATCCCCATAGGCTTAACATTGGGAAAACACGTTTTGGGACTCCTCCTTTTTACTCAACCCTCGCTTGACGGATCAACCCAAAACTTTCAATACATATATAGATAGATATATATATATTTATTTATTTATTACCTACTGGCAGTGTTTTTTGTTTTGCCAATAACTTTGACGAATCTCCATGAAATTTTCACCAAACTTCATCTTTTTGGTTCAGCTGCTGTGTTGAAAGTTTTGGGTTGATCCGTCAAGCGAGGGTTGAGTAAAAAGGAGGAGTCCCAAAACGTGTTTTCCCAATGTTAAGTCTATGGGGATTTTTCATTTTTTTAACACGACTACAGCCCAAACTGCTGAACGGAATTCCACCAAATTAGCCAGAAAGCTAGATGTTGGTCCAGAAGGTGTGCTTTTTGTGATTTGGTGTAAATCTGTTCAGTTGTTTTTGATATATCTAATAGATATATATATATACACATAATATTTATATTGGCAAAACAAAAAACACTGCCAGTAGGTAATAAATAAATATATATCTATCTATCTATATATGTATATAGATATATATACATATATAGATATATAAATATGTATATATATATATATATATATATATATATATATGTGAATATATATATATATATATGTATATATATATATATCTGTGGAGGGAACCCCAAGATAGCCACCTCCATCTTGCAGCCCCAGCTTCTGTAAGCCCTAAACAGCCCAGCGACAATGGCCAAAGGCAAGGTGGTAACAGCACACTCTATATGCTGTGCAATTTTTATTTTAAAACTGCTGTTTTCTCCTAAGCACGACTGTTTACATTTCTTTCCTTGTTTTCCCTAAAACTGCACAAAGGCTACTAAAAGGCAAACCACCTCCTCCCCAATAGAATCCAAAAAGACAAAAATTACACCCCTAATCGCAACCTGAGTGCTTAAGAGACTGCGTAATCTGTTTTGTGGTTTAAATTGTATTTGAGAGTGTATGTAGGCCTCGTTTTTGGCTAGTGAAGTAAGGTTTTTTTCAAGTGTGAGAAAAGCACTAATTATTTCCTTTACATTTGGACCTTACCTGCAGGGTTGAACAGGAACTGCAAAGTGTGTATTGAGCCAGTCTATATCCAAGGAGATTGAGACCTGCAGACCATTTCCCTCCCCCTCAACACAACAGTTTCTGCTTTAGTGATTGGCCCACAGCCACCTCAGCAGGCCTCCCCTTACACCTTGCACAGCCCCTAAGTTTAAGGTCACATGCTCTAAAAAGAAGGTTTTTAATTTTTGTTGCAACCGTGCTCTGATTGGCCCCCAGGACTAGGATTTGTATTGGACTCGGGATTAGGGTTTGGCTGCCGATTTGTTGATAGGGCTAGGGTTCCGATTGGTTCCTAGGACTAGGGTTTGTACTGGACCTAGGGTTTAAGTTTTGGTTTCTGATTGGTTGATAGGGCTAGGGTTCTGATTGGTTCCTTGGACTAGGGTTTGTATTGGACCTAGGGCTAAGGGTGTTGCCTGTGTGGGCCTGGAAAGGACCTAGGGCCAGAGATGCTGGCCATTTCGCAATCTAAAACAACTCTCCAAGATAAAGCCACACACACAGCTATGCACACAAACTTGCAAAAACCACACACCACTTTCGGGCCTGCACATTTAGCTCTAATGCACGCTTTAAACTCCTCCAATATAACTTTATCCATCAGACCTGCCTTGCCCCGCAGACGTTATAGTTATTTACCCCGCCCACTTTGGGGAGTGCCCACGCTGTAGAGCCCAAAGAACAGATTTTATCCACATGGTGTGGACTTGCCCATCTTTGACTACCTATTGACAGGAAATACTTGCCCGCCACGGGGTTGGGGAGGCTTTGGGATGAGATATCCCATTGGAGATTAGACCGGTGTTGCTCAGACTACTCTCATCCCCAGCAGTAAAGAAATTGAGCAGGAAATGTGTTGCCTTGGGTCTTGTGCTGGCGAAGAGACGCATTGCCATCACATGGCTTAGTCCTACACCCTCTGTGTGGATGTGGTACAATCACTAGGCTGGTTGGTACAAGGACCCACTAGGTTAGTTTAAAAGACCCCTCACACACCAACCTAGTTGGTGTCATGCTTCATCATTGGGGTCCCAACCGGGTGGCCGAATGCCGCCCGGTTGTGCTACGACGCCTGGTTACAGCGGAGCTGGTCTAGTGTGAGTATGTGATATGATGTGAACTAAAAATATCTCTGAGAATCCTTGCCTGTAAACTTTATTAGTGGCGGCTCAGGATATGGTTAAAAAAGAGTGTAGTACAACTAGAATCAAAGGTTATTATCCCTAGTTGACTATGTGGATGGTCTACATGTTTCAGCCCGCAATAGGGATTACGAGGGGCTTTCTTCAGGACCGAGTGGTGAAAAAGTGAGTGGCAAAGTGAGTAGTGCCACATGAGAAAAATGAGAAAGTACCTGCACACGCGCTAAGGTGTGTGGACTGAGTGTCTACGTACTTACGGACACTGAAAAAACCTGTGGGAGAAAAGAAGACAGCACAAAACATATATATACATTATTGTTAAGCAACATAAAATGCAATCTTACGTCGGTACTATGGTCTAGCACAATGACCGACCCTGTGATTGTACGCATCTAGACAAGGTGGGGACATGCTGCATGCGAAAAGTGACAAGCAGCCTATAATGATCGCCCCGGTCTTATAGATGCTATGAAGCTGAGGAGCTCCCAGTGAGATCCACGCGGTTAAGTTGCTCAGGGTGGTGAGCAAAACATGGTTTGTCGCAAGTCATCACCCTTTAACTACTGGTGAGCAAGTAGGGGCCACCGTGGTTGGAGATCATGTGCGGCATTGTGCGCAAAATATCCACAGTAGCGGTAGTGCCTGGCAAGAGCATAGGCGTTCGTGATCATGCGGCGCGTCTGGCAGGAGCGTTTAGCACTAGTGATCATGCGGCGCGCTGAAGCTGGGTTTAAAAGCAATTAAAAAAGCAGAGAGCTTCTGCTAGCAACGCTGTATGTAAAAGCATAATTACACTATGTGTGAAATTGGGCAGCCGATCGGGACTCGGAAGGGGTCACATCTGATGACCGAATCTGGGGAAAAGTGAAGTTAGGGATGAGCACGGAAACACCAGCGTGCTCAGGTCCTGCTGTGGAAAAAGAAGTTACGCGACCTTACTTGGTATCAGGATGGAACCTATCTGAGAACCTAGTGTGGTATCCCGTCGTCCCGGCTGGTGTGTAGCACAGAGAAATGAAAATGAAGTCAATGAGGGATGGCGATACATGGCTAGGCGTGCAGGGGGCCCAGAATGAGGGCATTAAAATTAGGCCATTCTGTGGGGGTGCCATCTCTGTTAGAGCTCAGCTATAGGAGGGGTGCTCATTGGTAGGTGAGCAGTGATCTGGTTGAATAATGTTTATGTTCTCCTGAGACTGTTCCAAGGAATGTTGTCATTAAGGCCAATTTTGTCGCGAACACCGCAGCACCATACGCTGTAAGAAAAACACAACCCGCATGACAAACCACTTCCTGGAAGTGGGCCACACGACCAATGATATGCGCTGGGTCATCATAGAAGCACTGGACCCTAGTCTACCAAATATTCAGAGCCGTCTCCTTGAGAAGGAGCAAAGATGGGTTTATCGCCTGTCCAGCGACAAAATTGGCCTCAATGACAACATTCCTTGGAACAGTATCGCCATCCCTCATTGACTTCATTTTCATTTCTCTGCATTGCCTCCAGTGTATGTCTCCTCACTTTGGGCCGTTCCTTATTTCTCGATATCATTTTTTGACAGAGGCTCTTAGTTCAGAGCACCTTGGCCACACTGCTCCCAGTGTAAGCAGTCTGGTTCCATTACCGGAACACTCCAATATGGCCGCCCCTTTCCCATTCCCCCTCAGTATCAAAGCGCATGCGCAGCTTTCCGCCGCACTCAGGACTCCAAGATGCAGCCGATTGACTGCGCACGACAGCGCTACTCCTCCCTGTTTCCACTACGAGCATTCTGGCACGTATTCCAGAGGGGACTCGGGCTTAAATAGCACTATCCTCCCCGTGCTACACACCAGCCGGGACGACGGGATACCACACTAGGTTCTCAGACAGGTTCCATCCTGATACCAAGTAAGGTTGCGTAACTTCTTTTTCCACAGCAGGACCTGAGCACGCTGGTGTTTCCGTGCTCATCCCTAACTTCACTTTTCCCCAGATTCGGTCATCGGATGTGACCCCTTCCGAGTCCCGATCGGCTGCCCAATTTCACACAGAGTGTAATTATGCTTTTACATACAGCGTTGCTAGCAGAAGCTCTCTGCTTTTTTAATTGCTTTTAAACCCAGCTTCAGCGCGCCGCATGATCACTAGTGCTAAACGCTCCTGCCAGACGCGCCGCATGATCACGAACGCCTACGCTCTTGCCAGGCACTACCGCTACTGTGGATATTTTGCGCACAATGCCCCACATGATCTCCAACCACGGTGGCCCCTACTTGCTCACCAGTAGTTAAAGGGTGATGACTTGCGACAAACCATGTTTTGCTCACCACCCTGAGCAACTTAACCGCGTGGATCTCACTGGGAGCTCCTCAGCTTCATAGCATCTATAAGACCGGGGCGATCATTATAGGCTGCTTGTCACTTTTCGCATGCAGCATGTCCCACCTTGTCTAGATAATGCGTACAATCACAGGGTCGGTCATTGTGCTAGACCATAGTACCGACGTAAGATTGCATTTTATGTTGCTTAACAATAATGTATATACATGTTTTGTGCTGTCTTCTTTTCTCCCACAGGTTTTTCAGTGTCCGTAAGTACGTAGACACTCAGTCCACACACCTTAGCGCGTGTGCAGGTACTTTCTCATTTTTCTCACGTGGCACTACTCACTTTGCCACTCACCTTTTCACCACTCGGTCCTGAAGAAAGCCCCTCGTAATCCCTATTGCGGGCTGAAACATGTAGACCATCCACATAGTCAACTAGGGATAATAACCTTTGATTCTAGTTGTACTACACTCTTTTTTAACCATATCCTGAGCCGCCACTAATAAAGTTTACAGGCAAGGATTCTCAGAGATATTTTTAGTTCACATCATATCACATACTCACACCAGACCAGCTGCGCTGTAACCAGGCGTCGTAGCACAAGCGGGCGGCATTCGGCCACCCGGTTGGGACCCCAATGATGAAGCATGACACTAACTAGGTTGGTGTGTGAGGGGTCTTTTAAACTAACCTAGTGGGTCCTTGTACCAACCAGCCTAGTGATTGTACCACATCCACACAGAGGGTTTGTCCTTCTTTGTTTAACTTATCATTATACCGGGGATACGGACGCACCCCATATTTCCCTTGCTCTCCCATTGTTTTGTTATATTAGTCCTACACCCCCCAACTTCAGGACATGGTTGAAAGATGCCTATGAGTGGGGAACTGTGGAGGGGGTTTGAATACGACATGTGCGTGGAGATGCAAGACTTGAGTATGCCTTGGTAGCCTGGGCTCATGCTGTCAGAACTGAGATAGCAGCAGGGGGTGTCTGCATCCAGAGATGTGGATGCTGGGTTGGTGCCTCTCGCCCCGGAGATGTAACAACAGAAAGATATGTAAGTTGATTAGGTCTTTCACTTCGGAGAGTAACTGTAATCGCTCATAATATTTCTACCATTATTTGAGTTATGCTGGCCTAACACAAAAGCAAGTTAAGGGGGCGGGAGGGGGATTTAAATTTTTCTATTGACAGGGATGCTAATTAGATGATGCATAGAACTTTTTCTCCAGTTTAGGTAAATTGGAGCTGGGGTCTGACATATGTCTGGCCCGAATACTGAAATGGGTTTTAGCCCCATCTTTGACAAACCGAAAATGTTGACTGTGCAATGCGATAAGGTTCATTTATACTTCCGGGACTCGATGGGGGGGATGCGAGATGTTTATGGATGGACTCGTTCTGTTATAATTTTAATTGCTGTCTAGGTGATACCCTAAATGCCAATAAAGTCAAGTTTAAAAAAAAAACACACACTACTCTCTACAAACATAGATTTTTAATCCACTCTCCACTCACTCACCAAACTCTAGCCGGTACTAGAACACATTCCCACATACTCTTATATCTCTACACACACACACACTCCTACACAACACACTACTCTGCACTACAACAAAACCAAATAGACTTTTTACTTACTTACCAATAAAACACAAAACTCACACATATAATCTCACAACCTCCCACCCTTTCAACATAAATACCTTTCACTACCCTCTGACTACTACTAGCATTTATCTTGCCACCCCTCTGAATCCTTATTTCAACCATCTATAATACCTTTTACCAACACAACAATCCTGATCTTCTCACACAACCAATGACTACAGGCTATCAACATCCCCTCCACAAATATGACAAATCATCCCGCTTCAGCCTACAAACATCTCTCAAATCAAATATTCACCCTCTATCACACTACACAGAGACTATACTCACACACTACCCCACCTCCTTCACTTTCAACATGCTCAACTCGCCAGTCCTTCACACTTAAATCATACACCTTAAATCACTAACAAAATACCAGATAGTACTGCCCTTCAAAAACACAACCGAAAATACACATACAAAATGTACCAGCACATACTCTCACTCATCCAAAACCTTACACCCATCCCGACATACATACACACATCCACTGTTTGCCAAATAGCAGCATTAATAATATACATTGAAAGCCTTCTTAAACTCATCCTCTCCATGCAGCAAATACACAAATTGCTCAGTCTACAAACACACAGTACCCACCCACACATCTATCATTCATTGCTCAATTTAGAGCCATACAACATGACACTCATGCTACACCACCACCCCGCTCCCACACACCATCCGCCTTCAACATATGGAAAAGAAGGAAACTCCACAACACTCTTCATAAACTTGCATTCCCTTATCTATTCCAAAACAAACCCGCCATTCTGACACAACTCTACAGTCCACCCCACCATTTCCAACACACTCACCACCACTCACACAACCAGACCCAAAAAGATGTCTTCCAAGACTTTTGGAAAAAGATAATGATAGCCATAAAGAGCACTCTCCCATGACAGTTAACATCACCAATAGCACGCAACCCACCACTTCAATGGGCAATACTCACCCTCCTGCAGCACAAACTCTCTCCACCTCCAAAACAGGATATTTACAATGCTCGTTCTGTTTAAAAAAACAAATACCACATATTCAACCTCTTGATAAACACACAGCCAGTCAGACTTTTCATTAAAGAATCATGACTGAGAAAAAAATATACCATCAATAGTGCATGAAGCTCTTCCACCAGGATTTAAACTGTTACACAAAATTGCATAGGCTAAAGATGAGGCGGCTTAGCCATCATATTTAAAGAAACAACAAATCTCACCACTGCTGAGGAAATTTCTTTACAAGGTGTGGGCCCTCCTTATCAGATGCAACCCTACACCAACATTTTCATGTTACTTTCTCCTTCACTACAGACCACCACCTGACCACCACCTAGTAATGCACATTCTCAGACACATTCCTAGACACAAGCTCTAATCTTCTTACAATATACTCAAACCTATGCATCCTTTGTGATCTCAACATATGGTTTGACAAACTTAATATGCCACACTCCAGAACCATCCTTATTGGCCTAGACACACACACATCTCTGAACACACATTAGATATACTTTTTGCAAACCGAAACCTAGTCAAACTCCAAAGAAATGCTTCTGTCACATGGTCAGGCCTCTTCCTTGTTACCTTCCAACACAAGACACCACAACCAACCACAACTACAACCATCCTACCCATACTGACCATAGAACAAGCTGAATCTCAAGGAACTAGAAAAGCTGCTTACCTCCAACCTAGATCTGGACACAATCAATTCTGTACAAACTTTATGGATCGCTCCAGAGATCATTTGATCCCTTAGTTCCTCTAAAGACATCTAAGCATAACACAAGAAAACCAGCATCCTGGGACCGGTTTCGGGGTATCACCTCTCATCAGCCAGGCTAGTTTGAATCTGATGGCATGGCGAGCATGAAACCCCCGATGGATTAAACCCATATCTGTGACAGGGGTGAATGTTTGATTTGATCAGCATTCCGTTCATCTGTTCTTTTTGCATTTGTCACCCTAAGTGGGAAGGGTATGCCGAGACGTGGGCCCAGTGCTCACTGTGCCACTGGATTCAAACTTGCCTAGCTGATGAGGGGTGATACCCCGAAACGGTCCCAGAATGATTGTTTACGGTCCAGGGAGGACCTGGCCTGGCAGTTCGGGATGGACTGTTCCCATGAGGAGCAGGGTCAAGACTGATTTGCATTTGGCTAGGTCCAAACTGGGTTGGTGTGGTGAGCAAAGAAATGATGGATTGAACCCAGATCTGTGACTAGAGTGAATGATTGATTAGTTCAGCATTCTGTCCATCATGTGTTCTTTTTACTGATGTGGGAGTGGGCATGGAAGAAAAGCGGGAAGGGAAGGCACGCAAGAAGGGCATACAGGGGTAGAGGTAAAAGGAGTAGAAAGTGGTGTAGGAACAAGTAGTGAGGGGTCACAAGATAAGGGAGAGAAGAAAGAAGGGCTGAAGAGTAAGGAGCTCAAGATAAAGCGGTTCCCCTACATGGGGTCACCAAGCCTTTGGGAGCGCATTTAATGCTAGCCACAAATAAAAGGATTTGAAAAGGGGAGTATGTAGGGAGGTGCAATCCAAGGAGGGTTCGAAGGAGGAAGAACAGGAACTGGCAAAACAGCCAAAGGTACCTCTGATGATTGAGAATTGGACCGCAGCATTCTTAATTTGCACAAGCGTGTACTGCGAAAAGTATCCAGAACGTTGCAAGGCCACGTTTAAATACATGGACGTGATTTGGAAGGCCCAAATCATGGGGGGAGGTGATGCTTGGGCCAGTACGATGAGGAATTTCAAGCATGCTTGGCTTGGGATCCGGAGATGATGTGGGGGGAATTGGATTCTGATCTTTGGCAGCACACCAGGGGGGCTGCGAAGCTGGGCAAGACCATTTTTACAGCAAGCGGTTTACCGATAGTGTACCTCCTCTCTCAAGGTCGCCCCACCCAGGGAGGGGTGGGTTTTGCAGTGAAAGGCCAGACTGGATCGGGAGGTACCTGCTGGGACTTTAATAAGGGAATGTGCACTAAGGAAGATTGCAAGTTTCGCAATGAGTGCTCACAGTGTGAAGGTCAGCATCCTCTCATCAACTGTTTTGCAACGGGCAGTGGCTATCAGGAACAGGGCTCCAGTCAGTGGCAGTAGTGCGGGGCGGACAGGGGCCACATCAGCAGCAGAAGATCTCTGGCAACCGAGGAGGGAGGGAGGCACAGGGATCTGGCACAAAAGGCTCATACTCTGGTTAAGCTCGACAAGTTGGAGTACTGGCTGGGTTTCTACGGGTGCCCGGGGGAAGCGAGGTTACTGTGGGACGGGTTTAGATGGGGTTTTCTTTTGAGTTACGAGGGTCCTAGTGTGCGGTGGTGGGCTGATAATCTGAGTTCCGCAAAAGAGCACAAACGGGCTGTAAATGAGAAGTTGGATAAGGAGGTTTCGGAGGGCAGATGGCTGTCCCCTTCCATGATTGGCCGATGGAAGAGCTGATCATCTCTCCAATTGGGGTGGTGCCCAAAAAAGAACGGGGTCAATTTTGCTTGATTCAGCACTTGTCCTGGCCAGAAGGCGGGTCAGTGAATTATTTCATTGCAGAAGACATAGCCTTGTTGTCTTATTCCTCAGTGGATGTGGCCTTGTCACTGGTGGTGACGGCGGGCCTGGGGGCATTGATGGCAAAGTGTGATGTGAAGTCAGCTTTTCGGCTGCTTCTGGTACATCCAGATGACTTTCAGACTATAGGTATTCAATTTGAAGGACGTTGGTACGTGGATAAGGCACTACCGATGGGATGCTCCATATTGTGTGCCTTGTTTGAATGCTTCAGCTCTTTTTTGCAGGGGCTGTTCACATGGCATATGGGACATCAGCTGGTAACCGACTACTTTGACGATTTCTTTTTAGTGGGGACACCCGGCTCAGTGGACTCCCAGGCTCTGCTGTAAGGTTCCAGGAGCTCATGGGTGACCTGGACATGCCTTTGGCACCGGAAAAAACAGTGGGTCCGCATACAGTGCTGTCATTTTTGGGTATGAAATTGTATGTATATATGTTTGTATCCGGCATTTGTAAAGCGCGAACTAATCACTCCTAGGGGTCTCAAGGTACTGGGGGCCGTCGGGGAGATTAAGTGAGCTATTGCTCTTCTGACTGGATGGAAGTGAGGTTGCCACAAGAGAAAAAGGAGAACAAAATGCTAGTGTTGTTAACATGAATGTTTTTGAGGGACAAAGTGAAAGTGAGGGAGGTCCAGGTGCTGCTGGGTCACCTAAACTTTGCGTACAGGGTGCTGAGGGTGGGCAGGACTTTTTGCAGAAGGAAGAAGCAAGCGCTCTTGGGTTTCTCACTACCTCATCACCATGTCAGGCTCTCAGCTGGGGTTAAGGAGGATCTACGAATGTGGGTTTTTTTCCTGCAGTCCTTCAATGGCATTCCGTTGGAGCTGCAGGGTGAATTAAGCTGGAATGTACAGATATTCTCTGATGCTGCAGGTGATCTGGGTTTTGGTCTATAGTGGCAGGGCAGATGGCGCACGGAATAGCATAAAATGGAACAGCGGCTGACCAAGGGGCAGCACTTCAAACCCAATTTAAGAAACAATAAAAGTTCTGTGCAATCACTTCTGGGGCCCGCCGCAGTTGGGCTCCCCTGAGTTCCAGAGATACCAGATTTTTTTACAAACGAAGTTGCACCAGAATAGAAGTCCACAGGAATCCAAATAAGTCCAAAAAATAATCTTCTTTATTGAATATCAAAAGTAATTTTAAAAAGGGCAATCAGCCAACGCGTTTCGTTCCAAGTTGGAACTTCATCAGGGCGTTAAATAACAAAACGTCTCCGTTATTGTATTTGTAAAACCATCATCAGGATTTCACATCGGCTGCCTAATAGACCATATAGCAAACCTGTCTCTCGAGAAATGACCGAAGTATAATCCTTAAAAGTTTTAGAGGTAAGTTTCCGGACCCCACAGTCAGGATGGGTCCCCAAAGAATACAGTGTCCGTGATAAGACGAGCCATGTGACCGAAAGTAAACAGGATTAAAAAAAAAAAAAACGTTTTAATAAAGAAGATTATTTTTTTGACTTATTTGGATTCCTGTGGACTTCTATTCTGGTGCACCTTCGTTTGTAAAAAAAACAGATGGCGCACGGAGCCATTGCCAGAACAGTGGGCAAAGGGGGCAGGGGCATTGCCTTCTACGAATTGTTCCCTCTAGTGGTAGTGATAACTTTGTGGGGAGAGGAGTTGATACACAGAAGGGTGCTCTTCAGAGTTGACAACATGTCTGTGGTACAGGTGGTGAATACACAGTCAGTGCCGTATTGGTTCTGAAATTGCTGTGAGTTTTTGTGTTTAGTTGCTTGCATTATATTTCTTTCAGTGCGCATCATGTGCCAGGTGTGAACAATGACATTGTGGATGCTTTGTCTCGTTCACAGTGGGGGAGATTCTGTGGGTTGGCCGAGGACATCGACAGAGACCCGATGCCCATGCCAGAGAAGTTGAGAATGGCAGGCAGCGCAGGATGATACAACTGGTGGTAGGGCCCCTTGCGAGTTGGCTCGAAGAGCGTACGGTCAGGCATGGTTGAAGTTCTTAGCATCAGGGTCACAGCACAGGGAGGAGGGTTAATTGCGGGTCAAGGATGCGATTCAGTTTATGTTGAATTTAATAGAGAAGGGCTTGTCATAGATTATCGTTATAGGAAAATTGTCAGGAGTCACATTTATGGGAAAATTGATGTGGGACTATGCCCCATCGGAGGGTGAATTGGGGCGCAGGATGCTGGAAGGCAGGGCGCGAGAACGGGGGAGTGTGGAGAGGACCAGGAGGCGGATCACTTGGAATTTGCTTTGCAATGTTATGCAGCAGATGCCGCAGGTGTGCAGAGATACGGAGGAATGTTGGCTGTTTTCCATCATTATGTCGTGGATGTTTTTTTGCGCGTTCTGAGTATCAGAGTTGCTGGGCGTTAGGGGGAAGGGGAGAGTACTGTGGAAGGATGTTTTCTAGCGAGGAGATAGTTGGGAGATTTGGCTTAGGAGATCAAAAATGTATCAAAGAGCGCAGGGGAGGAGTGTAGTACTGCACGCAGTAGAGGCAACCGGGTAATGTCCGGTGGGGTGGGGCGAGCGATGGGCTAATTGTTGTGGAGTTGACTCTGGCATGATCATTAGACATGTGCCCGGGAAAAAGTCTACGGCGTCTCAGCTGCTATCCATGCTGCATAAAGCACTTGAGCGATTGGGCTTGCCCCCTGCTGATTATGGAACACACTCCTTCCGCATTGGCGCAGCAATGGAAGCAGGGTATCAAGGCTGGGCGCATGAAGATATCATGCATTTGGGGCAATGGTCATCTGACTGTTACAGGCGCTATGTGTGGATAGTGGGTGATGAGGGAAATGCAGCGGGTCAAACATTTTGAAATCCTTACAGCTGTTTTGTTTCTTTCCAGGTTCAGTGACAGGTCCAGCAGCAGATGACGTGGCCCTCTGAGTGGTGGGCCACTCCTCCATCAAATGGGCAGATTTACAAGCACACCAGAGGGGTTTAGGGTCCAATTTAGGTTTTAATAAATGTTTGTTCCCCATTACTTGGAAAGGGAACGGGGGCATGTGTTGGAGAGAATTGCTTCAGTGCCTCACCGGTATGATGAAGGAAGGTAGGTGCCCAGATTTGTTGATTATCCATTTAGGGGGAAATGATCTGGTGAGGGAAAAAGGTGTGGTTCTGATGAGGGCCATGAAAAAGGACTTGTTACAAATTAAGGCGAATTGGGCTGGATGTTTTGTCTTGTGGACAGAGTTTCTCCCAAGGAGGACTTGGAGGGGAGCGAGCAAGCCTGCCGCGATCGACAGGGCATGCAGGAAGGTAAATAGGGAAATGTCTCGGTTTTGGAGGGAAGTGGGATTCGCCCGCATTTGCCATTCTGATATTAAATTTGAAAACAGGGAGTTTTTCCGAGGTGATGGAGTCCACTTGTCGCACAGAGGGATGGACTTTTATTTGTTGGAATTGAGGGTAGTGTTGTCTAGGACCCTGATCAGGAGATAAGGTGCATGGCAAAAAAGGGTCAGAGGGGGAGGGGGATGGGGGCAGAAAAAGCTGGCAGGCTCACTTTTTCTGGGTGGCGGAGGCCTGGAAAGTTTTGCAGGACTTGTCAGAAACTTGGTTGGCGTTGCCAGTTGGGGAAGCATGTGCCGTGGGAGGGTAGGCAGGTACTTCAAGGTTCACTTTAGGACGTTTTGTTGCATAGGGGTTCATACAGGCAGTCATAGGCTGTAAGGTAAAAATAAAATTGGAAGTGCTGAAATGCACTACAGTTAAATGAGATAGCTGTGGGGTGGGGATGTGGGGGGGACCACAGGGGTGGGGGTGGGGACATTGGTTAGCTCAATTTGATATATAGTTAGGTTTCGTTTTGTAAGGCGGTTTGCCAGGTAAAGTTTGTGATGTGCACCTGTTTCAATAAAGCAGCCTTTTTCACATAATAAAGTGGTCAGTTTTATGAGCTGTGCCCCTCTCTCATAAGGCGGACTTGGGGGGCAGCCGACGACAGGGAGGTCTGCCCCCCAGGCAAATAGAGAGGGTGGCGCAGTCCAGGAACTGCCATTTTGTCTTGGACTACGTGTGTAGCCCAATATAGCCCAGCTTATAAAAGGGGGTAAATTTGGTCTCCCTGCCACTATTTAAGGTTCAAGTGACCTCGTGGTTGGTGAGAGGGAGTGACACAGGTGTTTTTCCCCGCCCGTCCATCCCTTTAGCTAGAGGTTTCCTGGGGTTAATTAAAAAAGAAATCCTACTGGGGCTCCATTGTTGAGACAGGGGCACAGGGGTCAAATTGAGTACGCTGTCGCTTGGAGCAGGTGCTTATCTGGCCTGGAAAGTTTTGCAGGACTTGTCAGAAGTTTGGTTGGCATTGCCAGTTGGGGAAACATAAGCAAAGGGAGGGTAGCAGGTAGTTCAACGTTCAATTTAGGACGTTTGGTTGCTTAGGGGTTCATACAGGCAGTCATAGCCTGTAGGAAAAATATAAAATGGAAATGTTGAAATGCACTACAGTTAAATGAGATAGCTGTGGGGTGGGCATGTGTGTGGGGGGGGGCGTAGGGGTGGGGTGGGGACATTGGTTAGCTCAATTTGATGCATAGTTGGGTTTAGTTTTGTGAGGCGGTTTGCCAGGTAAAGTCTGTGATATGCACCTGTTTCAATAAAGCGGCCTTTTCACACAACAAAGTTGTTAGTTTTATGTGCTGTGCCCCCCTTTCCCAAGTGTGGAGTATTTCATATTTCCCACTTTCCCATGAGTGGCGTGGTATGTTTCTTACTGTCTTTAAGAACAAGATTTCTCAGTTGCTCGAAACAGATCACAGGTTCAGCTGCTGTCAGTGGGGCCTTAGGGCCTAATGCAAGAATGGAAAATGGGCCTCTATTGCCACACCAATTTGTAAAACATCCATACTTGAAGAACAGAGGGCCCCTCAAATCCCTGGGCCCCAGTGCCAAAGACCTGCTGCACCACTGATACCTACACCCACTGGCTGGTGTGCAGAAAGATGGCAGAATTATGATCAATCTTCACTCCAAAGAACCAGTGTAATTCACTGTATTATTCCTCACTTAGTCTCACAATGATGGGTGAGTTTTCTTCATGGACCGGGGTATCCACCATTCTTAAGAAATCCTCAATATATTTTTTACTGTTTTGTGCTGCATTGATCCTAACTGCGACAAAGCCTTCTGTCTTCTTAAGACTGAGTGCTTATGTTCCCACTGCAGAACCTAAGGGCAGCGCAGGTGGCTTCCTGCCATAAGTACAACAACGCTGTTAATGAATATTAATTAGGCCAGTCTTCATTTGTGCCTCTCCTAGACTGACTACCAACCAGGGATGGTGGCCTGCAAGCAACAGCATACCACCATCACTATGTTTGCATTCCCAAATGGGAAACTTGTGTTCTTTAAAACAGCCTGTGTTCCTTAAAGGACACAATATCCAAAGGGAAACTTGTCTGATGGGGATAGTTTCCCTTTGCAAATGGATGACCACCTCCTTAAAACACTCAGGGCCAGATGTACGACCCGCCAATTAGCGAGTCGTAAATTGCGTCGAATTTGCGACTCGCAATTTGCGACTCGCTAATTGGGAGGCACAACAGTGTCTGAGACACTGTTTGCGATTCCCAGTGGGGTCGAAAATTGCATGCCTCATGCATATTAATGAGGCTGTCGCAATTTGCGACCCCATTGGGAATGGCAGGCACTCCCAGGGATGGTGGCCTGCTGGGGTCAGCAGACCTCCATGTCTGGGACTGCTTTTAAATAAAGCAGTTTTTTTTTTTACTGCAGCCCGTTTTCCTTAAAGGAAAACGGGATGCATTTAAAAAATAAAAATGAAACTTTTCAGTTTCATTTTTTAAGAGCAGGCAGTGGTCCCTGGGACCACTACCTGCCCTTAAAAAATATTTGCGCATGCATTCCCAAAGGGGAAGGGGTCCCCTGGGGTCTCCTTCCCATTTGCGAGTGCTTTACCACCCTTCTGAGAAGGGTGGTAAACTGCGAGTGTTTTGCAACCGCATTTGCGGTCGCAAAACATTCTTACATAGCTTAAGGAGTCGCTATTAGGAAGGGACGCCCTTGGAATGCCCCTTCCTAATAGCGAGTCGCTAATCCTATTTTGCGATTTGCAAATTGATTTGCGACTCGCAAAATAGGATTAGTACATGGGTCACAGGTTTTTTACGGGCGCAAACGGGTCTAAAACCCATTTGCGCACTCAAAAAGCCTTTGTACATCTGGCCCTCAGTAACTTATAAATGGTTTGTGACCCCAATTGTGTTTGCAAACCATTGATACTCAATTCCTAATTAGGAGGGGACTCCCTTACTAATTACGGCTCGCAATGAGTCAGTAAACTACATTTTTGATTCGTAAATGATTTTCTGAATCACAAAAAGGATTTAATAGACACCAAAAACCCATTTTGTAGTCTTAAACCCGGTGATTTTGAGAATCACAAGGTTTACGTTTCCAAAATGGTCTACTAAATCTGGCCCCTAGTCCAGTAGTACTCCTATTTGAAGAGGTCTTATTTCCAGGCCCTGGGGTCTCTGAAGCACCACAGTGTTCTAAGATGTTTGTGCACAGGAACCTTACAAATTGGGAAAGAATTTTTATTATTCCACATTTGTTGACGTTGCCAATCTTTGCAAAAGGAGCTATATGCATTGCTCAGGCTGGATATGACGCAACGAGCTGGAGCAGGCCATACTTAAGCTGTCTTGGCCACTTTTTTGTTTAATGTGAGTGTGGATCCTTTATGATTTCATTTTGTATTACGCAGTAAACTGAGCTTGAATTAACTTGTCTCCTAAAGATAACCAATTTGCAAAGAACATGTTTAATGTATCTCCATGATCAATTGTTGAGCTGTGTATTAGCTGACTAAATCTCATATATATAATGGTGTGCTAGAGGGGTTTGCCACAGTGTTGACTGGGTCTAAAGGCAATAGTGTGAGGGAGTTTCACAAAGAAAAGGGAAAAGCAATTATCTTCACCTGAATGTGCTTTACTCAGGTGATGTACAAAGCTTTATTCTCCTACAACACTCAATACACATCCCAAATCTAAGTGAAGAATCTTAGGCCCAGAGTAAGAAACAATAAAATCAATTAACTTAACAATCGTAGGTATTGCCCCTTTTTAGGTCTCGCCTGAGACTGCGCACCCAAAATGTGTCATTTTGTACTTGGCTGTCGTGAAGGCCAGGAGCCCCCTTGCCAACATCTTTCAGATTAATTTGGTCCCTCACCATCCCCATGTTGCTCACCACCCAATGCTTCCGCCCTGCATGGCTGGCTGTAAAAGACCTTGAGGGCTGTTCTAGACTTGGGTGACATCAGAAAACCCTCTAATTTCTGGAGGTGAATCAGACAGTGGAACTCCACTATACAATTCTCATGTGGAAGGGATTTCATTAGCAGGTTCCCCCTCTTGAACCAGAAGCTGGAGAATTTTCAGCTATTACCCAACTTCAAACCAGGCTCTTGTGTTCATAGGCACTCACGCCTATCTTTCCTTTGGGTCCCTCTGTCATGTTGCTTAGTCCTGTTTAACCGAGGTCAGAAATTGCTTGTAGCCTCTTTTCTGTAGCCACAAGTAACCAGCAGTCACCGAGATTAATTCAAGCATTCAACTCAACACTTTTTGGTATTCCTGTATTTCTTCACCAGCAATATTTATTGATCATACTTTTCTTCATCAACACAGTGGCGGAGAGGCTTATAAAGAAATATCTCAATCAAATATTAGGTTGGCGGCAAAGTCAGACACACGTCTAGCAATTGAAGCCTCGGACTAGTCAGTAGAGATATGACAGAGTGAGCCGCATGTCAGGTGCTACCTGACTTGACCGATTCTGCCATAGACTCACCTTTTAGAAAGATTAGCGTTTGGAGAAATCATCAGGATGGTCACCAAGCCTACCTGCCTAAACTGGAGATCAGTTAAAATAGCAAAAACGTAGGTAACGCACCGTCAGGGAGCAGGTACAGCTGACGTGGCAAGGTCTGGAAGAAACCAAGCTCCAAAGCCCGCTCAGCAGAGACACGGTCTCGAGGGAAGCATTTCAGCATTCTGGATGCAAGCTCTTCAGTTCCCTTTACTCTCCCCAACCTGGAAAGACAAATCTACATGAAGTGTGTCATATGTTCCTCTTGACAATAGTCCTCTGCACATTCTGATTCAGTATATCCATTCTTGTAAAGCAATGGTGCTTCCAATAGGACAACAGAAAGTAATTCTTCATTTCTTCATTAAGCTGTCAACTTCTGCAGGAAATCATTGTTTGTAAGTAGAAAATCTTCGAATCATGACCCCCCACCATACAATGGAGTTCTGAAATGCGATAACAAGCATTTAGAAAATTAGTAAAAATAATGACATCTTCTTATGTGTTGTCAGGAGGCCAGTGCTCAATTTTCGCTGGTGGTTGTCAGTGGGAGCCACCGGCACTCATTTTTGGGGACCGGCACTCATCTTTCTTCATCAGACATTTCCCGAGAATAATAGAGGAAAAAACACACTAACAGGGAAGAAGAAGGAAGAGGAAAATGGAAAACATTCACAAAGGGAGAAAGCAGGAACCTGCAAAAGTGAGATAAAGGGGTAGGGAGTGCCTGGTAGGGGATTTATGAGGCCAGAGGTGGATTCAGGACTTTGCAGCTTTGGTTATTGGTGCACTGATATTTAATAGCTCTGACCGCAGGCTTTTCCTCTCAGTGCTTTGGGTATCGGCACTCTTTAGTTTCTAAATGCAGCACTGCATGTGGCTGTGACACCAATTTCACTGGCCAAGCTTGACAGAGCAGAAGAAAAGATACATGCTTTCTTTGCAGGCTGAGAGATGAAGGACCCATGGGGCTGAGCTGAGTACACACCACCGTGGCTTGTTCTCTGCCACAAAATTATATCACCCTTTGGTCCATTCAACTTCAGATAAAAACTGATTTCAAAAGGAAACACCACTGAAATCCACAAAAAATAAACAGTGAAAACAGGACAGCCTACCTGCATGGAAAATGAACATGCACCCCTACCCTGAGTACCCCAGCTGCAGCCATATCTGGAACCTTGGAACCGCTTTTTTGTCATGGGCGAACACGGATCATGACTTGGTCCTATTTCACTGGTTGTGGTCATGCTAGACCGGAAGGGGTGCCCAAGGTGTAAGTTCCCCCGACACCATGCGAGCCTACTGTATCATGTTACAAAGACTACAGGAGTGCAGGGGTGGAGAAGAGGGCTGGTGGGGAAACAGCGTTTACAACGCTGTTTCCACAAAACAATGGCTTTACAACGCGGTTGTTACCACGCGTGCCATTACATCGCAAGTCGTATCAACGACTTGCTGTAGGGGGCGTGCAACACGAGGGAATGTGTTGGATTTTAAATCCAACACCTTCCCTGCTGTTGCGCAAACTGGAGTAGGAATAGTAATTAATACTATTCCTACATCCAGCGCACCCCCTACAGCAAGTCGTTGAAACGACTTGCAATGTAATGGCACGCGTGGTAACAACGTGGTCGTGGTAACGACCGTGTTTTAAGCCATGCGCTGAGAATGTATGCGATGTAACGTCATACATTCGGGCTGGTGCTTTGTGTGTGTGAGCTTTACCAGAAAAACAGAACAAACAGGCAATAGGACCGGGGCAACAAGAGACTTGTCGGAGAGGGATGGCTGCAATAAGCAATGGAGAGAGTTGTAAGGGATGACTGCAACAACAGGAAAAAACAAGCACCCCTCAAAAAGGATGCAAACTTATTTAATGCACGTGCATACATTTAAAGTAGGGGTAAGGAAAATGACTGCAGTTTTAAATTTGAAGAATTGTTGTAAAAAAATGAGATGCCTCCATGAGGGGTTGTACTGCTTCTCGGAGAGGGCAGAAGAGTAAAAAGTTATTTTTGGTTATTGGTCAACTCACGAGAGATGTTGATGCTCACTGGTCTTCTCTCGATTCCTTTGTTTTTCTGCTCAAAGAAACCCAATTTTGCAAACTTCCTCGGTCAAAACAGCAGAAGAGAACCAGTCCCTATTCTCACACGTGCCACAGCTTTAAGCATTTAAAAAAAAAAAAGCCCCCAGAACTCAGGAATCAGCAAACATTTAAAAAAAACTAAAGGCAAATCAGACTAAAGAAGGAGAATGTCTTCTCCTGAAACTTAAAATGCTTCTCCCAGGAACTGGAAGGAGGGCAGGAGAATGTCATTTGTTTTCCCTTCCCACGTGTGACAGTGAGATCTGAAAGCAACTGTTCTGAACGCTTTAAAAACAAGATTTACAGGGCTGTCAGAGCTCTGAGTGACTGAAAACACGAGTGCTCGTGTTAAGAGCTCAAAACCCAAAAAAAGTAGTTCCCAAAACAGATGATAAAATGGTGACCAGTGGATTGATATAGTAATTGGTCCTTGCTCTCAGGGAGGGCAAAACAAAGCAAGAGGCATGACGCATGCATGGCATGGACAAATGGGGAGAAAGATTGAGAGAGCGATGATGGAGACAGCAAATAAGAACCTTATGGGTGGACTGAAACCCACAAAGTATATACATCGTGTCTCTCTGAGACAGCGTATGCACTGTGTAGAGCCAAGACCTAAAAAGGTCTTTGAGGTAGAGCCAAATCTCATCCTTGCCTTATGAGCCACGGGGAAGTCGCTTGATGGAGAATGGGGTCCTATAAAAGTACTACCTCTTGACCCAGAGATCCACAGATTCTAGACAGAGTTGCTGATTAATAGAGTCTACAACCTCAGCAAATAGATGAGTGGGTGTCATCTTTGTCTAAATTCCTAAAAGCTAATTGGCTTTTAAATGTTTGCAAGAACAGCGTGTGGACTAGGTAATTTATACTGGATATTCTGCGATTAGCTTTAATTGCTGTTTCTGGTTATATTATCTTCCACTAAAAATATATTTCCTGACATATTTTATTTTAGATGCATGTGACATATTTTATCTTAGATGCATGTCACTGCTGTAAAGAATAAACACATTTGAGTATATAATCAAACAAGCATTGGCAAAGCCAATAGGTCTCACCTTGCGGATCTATTGGCTTTGCCAATGGTTGTTAGCCATGCTGTACAGCATCCAGGATGCTATGCAGCATGGGAAAAACAAAAAGCTTTTACAAAAAAAGCTGCTATAACGTGGTGGTCGCATCATTTTGTAGACATGCGCAACACTCATGCGTGTGCCTACAAAATAAGGAAAGAAATCCTTTCTTTTAATTGCAGCACAGTGAGGGTGAGCCACATGGAGGGCTAGTATGTTGGGGGGGAGCAATGGGATGGGGAAAGCAATCCAGAGAGTGGGGGAAAGTAACATGGCACGGAAGTGGTGGGAAACAACATGGAGGGTGAGTGGAGAGGAGAAGCAACATGCAAGAGAAAGAGGGAACGGGAGTGGGTAAGCAACATGGAGGGTGGGGGCAAAGAGAAGATGCAATGTGCAAGAGAGCAATGTAGAGCAACCAGGGAGAAGCACCTGGGCAAGCTATCAATGGGGGAACAGTAGGAGAGGAGAATAAGTAACGGGCTAAAGCGGAGGGTGCAGATGAGGGGAAGCAACATGGAGGGCGGGAGTGGGGAGAAGAAGGAAGGGGCGAGTGCAATTTAGAGAAGAGGAATTGCACAAGGGCGAGGGATGGAATAAACATGCACTCTCTTTGAGTACTTACACAAAAGAAAAAGTAGTTCCCTGAAAGCGACCATGAGAGCCATGCAATCAAACAACTTGTAAAAAGGCAATGCTCCATGGAAGGAACTAACATAAGATTAATGGAAAAGCCATCAAATTAGAAGCAGGAAAATCAGTGACAGTAAAGCCAATTAATATTAAGCAATAGGCAGTTTCCAAGCCCTCGTATGTTCTTGGTAAGCCCATAATATGTCTTGCAACAGATAGCACATGCGCTGTCTAGTAGCCTGAACCTAAAATGCCCCATTGTTAAAAACTAGAGGGTTCAATATCCTTGTGGAAAACAAGGTTTTGTCATAATGTAATGCTCTAACTCGCTTCTTTGAATGGCTTAACCCAAAATGTAATTTCTTAGCATTTGGACATCAGAAAAATAAATTTTGAGAGTCAATTCACACTGGGAGGGCCAAACTGTAAGGCCCACACCAAGATCCTCATCATGATTGGCCTGGTAAATTGACTAGATTTCAAACCCCTCATAGCCCCTTCCACCGCAGTTACCGCTACAGGGGTATTAGTAAATCTTAGTCCACTATTAAATTAGAAATTACCAGGAAACTGGTAATTCCGAGTCAAACTCCCTCAGTAATACCTCATTATTCCTCACAGAGCTTTCAGCTGTTTCAGCCGCCAAAATCTCCATATGAAAGTGAAAAATGTATAATTCTGCTAGTTATTAGAGAAGCCACTCGTAATGAGGGTCAAAGTGTGTGAAGTGGAATTTTAAAGGCATATACAATGCCAGAACTGCGGAGTGATAAATGGAAGTAGAACAATGGGTTGGCATGTCCTCAAGCTATCTCCTTTTTGGTTCATTCCGTAGGTATATTACATGTAGGATGAGATGGGCAGGCACGTAGCGCTCTTCCCTCCACAACGTAGGATTTTTTTATGCCACCTTGCAGAGAGGCGGCCTTCGAACAGCTGTAACTGTTTCATGACTTTGTGGAAAGATCACACAGTGGCATTTCATCAGATCATTCTTCAAGGGCGGGCGTGCCTTAAAGGCTGCATTAATCTGATTGAAAAGGATAAACCTTACATTCAACAATGTTGATCTATTTACCACTACCACACGTGAGATACCTCGCCAGTGCAGGAGTGGTAGCTGGGACTGCCTAAGCACTGAGAGTTATTTTGTCTCCTACTTTTTACCCCTCACTGCTGTAAAAGGGCAAGATGCGAGGAAGCCTGGCTGACATATTGAAAGGGATGATGCTACTGTAGTTCATAAGTTACTTTTCTTTGTAGGAGTGGGGGTAACCAGCTTTGGCTATTTTAGGGTACAGGTCACCCAAGAGTTGTAGATGATACAGACCCCCCCATGCCTCAATCACTCGCTCTCTCCCACCATGAAATGTACATAGCACAGGTATAGACTGAATCTTTTCAGTCAGAGCTTTGTACTGACATGCAGTGGTGGCTGTACCTCAAAGCAATGGGCCTCATCCCAGAAGAATTATTTTCTGAGCTGACTAGGCCCTCACACTGGAGAAATGCAAGACTGTGTACCTCCTGTCACCCTTTGAACAGACTGTGTTCAGTGGATATGCAAGATATTCGATTCCACTTATTGCGGGAAAACAACAGAAGATATTAAAAGGCGTATTGTGGGGCAATCATTTGGGTTTAACATATAAAACCAATCGGTGCAGAGACACAATATCGAGTAAAAAATCTCGAGTTGCACAAATATCGAGTCATTAATATCGTGGTTCAGAAATATCGACAGCAAGAATATCGTGGTCAAGAATATCGACTTAAGGTAAGTAATATCGATTTTAAAAATATCGAAGTGTTTAATATTGTTTGCAAAAATATAGGGGCTCATTACGATGGCGGGCGGAAGCACAACCGCCGTGCTGGCGGATGCAAAAACCACCAGTTACCGCCGGCACGCAGCAGTCCACACGCCCGCCCAATTACGATGCGAAAAGTAGGCCAAACACCGCCGGCAAGCCAGCAACACCGTCCGCCATCAAAGTGCGCCCGTACACGTAGCGGCGCAGCCCAACTGACACACACCGTCCGACGAAACACGTCCCGCCCGGCGCATAAATTACGATGCCGCAAACAAACGGCTCCCACGGCCAAGAGATACCGTACGACAAACCGAAGCGGTAACACGGACGCCGAGCACGGACAACGAAGAAGCGGCTCCCCGAGCATGAATCCAGCACTGCAGGCCCTCCCCATGCTCCTGCTGATGCACCACCAAGGACGCAACGTACCGCGGAGACGCAGGTAGGCACACACACAACAAGTGCACGCAAACAGCGCACACAGTGCAAGGGCGGAAAAAGCGGACAACCCCCCACCAGCGCGTGTACACTACACATCCACCATTGCATCCACATATGACACACAGGCCAAATCGTAACATTGCGTAACACATGTGTACACACCACCTGGGACTAGGAACCAACAACCCCGTCACGGCCCCAAAGCGGCGATGACGCCGCCACACATGCGCACAACGCAGAGGCCAACCGCAGCGCCATGCATGCGTCGCACACAGACACAGGGACACAACCAAGCAGCACACACATCAGCCCCACCCCGAACGCACATGACACGTGACAGGCCTGCCACAGACATGTCCCCAACGCCCAATTCACGGACAACACCCAACGCCACACAACCGACGCACACATGTCAGTGAAGACACGCAACAGCAGGACACACCCCAGTGTAACAAACATGGCGTAGCACACAGCGGCGGCAACACCAACTAGGAGAAGCAGGGCCCCTTCGGGAAGAGGAACGCCAGTACCACACTGAAACACCCATACCACCCTGCACATATGAACAAGACATATAAAACGGAACACCAAAGAGCCCGGGGACCGACAACAGGTGGCCCAAGAATAACATTCACACACAAGGCCCAACGCAGAGCGGAAAGGCAGCCTGCCGCCCACACAAGGGAGAGCAGACAGCACTGAATGACCTTCCATTCCAACTCCGAAACCACAGCCCTACGACAGAAGCCGGTGAATACAGCCATTGTCCAAGAATAGACCAACACAGGCTTGCCGAGGAGACCGACCACAGGGCAGATAGCGCATATCACAGAAGCACACAACGGACGGGGAAGAAAGAAGAAAACACTCCCCCATGTCGGCCACATGCAAGTTAATTGGAAGGAGTCACACATCACTGACCTTGAACTGTCTGAGAAGCATGTGGGAAGAGGGCCCGTGTCCTCCAAACAAGCCAACAGAACACAAGTCCTGTCTCCCTACGACTACACAGAGCTCACAGCAACCTCGGAGCGTGCACATTGCAGACTGCACACACAGCCGGAGCACGCCACCACAACGCACCGCTGCGAAATGGCAACCGCAACACACCTACCCAACTACGCCGAACAGCTCAAGCTGTACAAAACCAACCTGTTTCATACATTGGGATGCGATCTCCTGTCCCTGCTGAACGTAAGTTACCGACTGACTTACCGCATCACATTGTTCAGCTGCGTCATGCCCGTCTTCTACTGTCGGAGGTGTCCCTACCAGCATCCCGTGGAGATATGCCTCTCCAACCCGGCATGTCTGAAGGCGGACCTGCTACCACTACTCCTCCCTCTGGACGCACACGACAGGGCCTGCTCTGCCTATGGGGGCATGGCGTATGTGGCCAACATCGCACCCGCACTGAAATGGGACCACTGTGCCTCCACACGACGGATCATCGAGAACAGCTACATCGAATGTCACCCAGCATGCCCCATCATGGTCCTCCAAGGGACAACTTACGAACAACACCTTGACAGCCACCATCCGCTACATTGGCTGGCAAACATGTACACCACCAATGACATGGAAGCCCTGCTGGACGGCATCGCATACCTGACAACCTGTAAATTCGTCGGACCACAACGCAGGTTCCCCGATTGACCTATGATGTCCAACCCCGCACCCATGCTTAGCTTCCGCACGGACTGGCCAGTCACCACCACAACAGCCATACCAAACGACCGGCAACTGTAACCACACCATCAACGACATCGCCATGACATCGGATATGACCGGGACATGCACACTGTTCCCCATCACATCCAGGAACACCGCATGCATTGTGGGAGGCAGTGGCATGGGCTCTGTGTATCGCACCCACATGGACGGAACTGCACGAACAACCAGGACACGACATGGATCCAGCGCCCATGGACACACACACCGCTCAGTGGACATGAATAGGTCGCCTGGAGTCTGTGGGTGCTGCACCCCTCCCACCCCCGCCCCGGGAATCCCATACCAGGACCTTTGCATGGACGACAAGTGCATACAACAACAACACGACCCCAGTGACTGTGACATGTCCAGTAACCACCACAGTGCAACAACAAGTGGCACGCCGCTGCATGCACGCAAGCACATGCCCTGATGTCATCTCACATGCACGCGTGCATGAGGAACAACCGCAGCAAACCTGTCACATGGAACTGAGATGGACTGTGCCCATGATGCCAAGCGGTCTGGTAGGCTACATGTATACCGTCTGTGTCAAAGTCCGCAGCTCCGCAGCTATACGTAAATGTACATTAGCACAGCCTTGGCCAAGCAGATGTCACTCTGAAGCCCACATCCCACATGCAACAGCCAATCACATGTAACCCCACACCCTATCCCATTTGCAATCATGCTCAGTATATCCTCAACATGTATTCCGCTGCCAGTAGTGTCCACTATACTGCATCACAGAGGACAGAAGACTCAATATAATGTTTGAAACCAAAACTGTCTCCGCTGACTCATTTCACAAGTACGAATGAGAGAGGATGAGAGTATGTGAAGTACACGGCAGTCGTGACATGACCATGTAGTCCACTGGTATTGGATGTCAACGCAAATGAGTAGCACAACTGTGGAAGACACACATGTGTCGTGTGAAGTCGTATGGACGCAGTGCTCAGGTGGGTGGGTGTGACGGGTAGATGCGCACATGCCAAGTTGGAGCACGCCGTGTTGGGAGGGGTCATGAACAGTACACCACCGCTTCCCTGGGCATTGTGAGAGGACACCTGTCGGGGGGAGTGAACACGTGTGTGCACAGCAGCCGGGCACACGTACAAAGCGGTACCAGGCACACCTCAGCCCACCCTCTGTGGACAAGCTGGATCCTGTTGTGCGCCCGCCATGCCCCTTGACAAGGCACACACAGCCCCAGTCGACCAGGTGTAACCCCAACATAGTCAATCCGCACAGGCGATACAGGGCACGGGATGGCAGTGGAGCATGGTGTGTGAGAGGTCTCCTCGCGCTCCTCCTGGTCATATCACGCAGGCAATAGAACCTCAACGTCTAGCATGGCACAAGTCAAATGGAAGTGTAGGGGGGACGCACCACAGCACGAGCAGCACTGACGTCACGGGAGGTGGCTCGCACCATCCCATCCATTGCCCATCATACCAACCACGCCACATGCCATTGCGACTAAGTGCAAGCGCGTGCGCCACCACCCGCGAGCCCTCCCCAGAGAGGCAAAGAGTGAATGTGTGGGCCATCAGCCACAGACGGACGCGGCCTGGCCGCAAGGGCAGCCACAGCCACTGGGTGTCGCAGGTGGCGGATCCGGAAGGCGAAGACTGTGATGCATAGTCCATGCAGGCCGGGTCTCCATTTGGGGCACCACGCAGGTGGACGGCGTCCCGCCACACATCATACCCTGAGACAGCCCACTCGTGCAACTGGACCCACACATACACTCCTTGCCCTCTCTGGTGCGAGCTTGGGGCTGCCTGTGCAAGCGCTAGCCTCGCAGGTGAGCATGCATATTGGGGGAGCGAGGGAGGACATGAGGGCTGGGGCGAAGATGACTGTATCACTGTCAGTTAGTACAAGGGATGACCCAGATGTGGAAAGGAAGAGACGTGTCCTGTGTGTACTGCAACTAGTCGCCAATCCAACTACCCCCATGTCCGGAATGTAAGCCCGCACCTAGGCCCGCCCATCCGCCACATCGAACATACCACCAGCACGACAACCTTCCCATTCGAAACACTGACTGGGGGTGGCGACCAGTGAACAATCATGTGTAGCCTACCCACGCGTACATGTGGGCCCTCCATGATCCATGTCACCTGCGGCAAAGTCATGACATGCGCAATGAGGGAAGTGAGGAGAGCTGTCCGCCCCACGCGCAGAAGGTGCATCAGCTCCACAGACCCAGCAGCGAGTCCAGCAGGGGTCACATGTGCAGGGGCAGCTGTGCCTGGTGTGAAGGCACATGCATATAGACAGCACATCGACCAATGTGTAGTCTGCCCACATCTACAGTCCATCATCATGCGGACATAGATATTGAACACAGGGCAACACATCTTCAGTTGGTGCACCCACCGTGACCAACAATGCGCAATCATCGACGTACCCGCCCTGTGCATGGCCCCCACCCAACGGAGGCACATCCAGTGCCACCATCCCACACACACAAGCCTTCCACGGAACATGCTGTGTCCAATGGTCAGTACAGAGTCAGCGCCCATCTGGTGGATCCTGAACAGGAGACACATGCACACACATGCCAGCTCCCACTATGTACGTCTGCCACCTGGCACGTGCAATGTAACCTCTCACCTGTGACGTGTGACTGCAAGCACACAGCCGTCTTGGCATGGGGCTGTCAATGTGGACACCTGTCAATGTTTCGGGAGGTGTGATCCGTACAGTGCTGTACATAGGGTGCAGTGCTGACACCTACTACTGTCTCATATCCCCTCGTGCCACAGGTCCCACTTGTTTTGGCCGCTCAGCCTGTGCCCACATCGTCGTCGTCGTGTGCCATACTCATCCAGCCGCGGAAGCAGTTCCATGCTCAGCAGACATTCATGTTGCTGTGGCGTTGCCGCTTGACGGATATGCAGTCAGTCCCCATCAGCACGCCCCGCAAGTCATTGGGGCCTAGATCCCCATGTGCATGCACATGGCAGTGGTTTGTATCACTAGCCATTGCCATTGTTGGGAGACCTGTGTAAGTGTATTGTGGCCGTGCCGTCCCAGCTTGACAGCTGGGCTGTGGCTCATGTGCTTGCTCAGTCATGTCAGTGATGTGTATGCGAAATTGCTATGTGTAGTGTTGCTTTGACATGTGTCCTCTGCCATTGTCCCTAGGCGGAGACCGAACATTGACCGCCCATACCAATTGCTGGCGGACATGGACGATACAGAGGTTATTAGGAAGTTTCGGCTGGACAGGCCAACCCTGCATCGACTGTGTGCCATGTTAGAACCCCATCTCCGTCCCCGCAGGGTGTATCCGACTGCTGTCACCCCCACGGCTAAGGTGATGGCCGCCATGCATTTCTTCGCCACTGGGTCATTCCAGCACACAGTGGGCATTGGAGGAGGGATGTCCCAGCCCATGTTCAGCAAGGTGCTGAGGGATGTACTGGCAGCCATGATGCTGTGCCGAAACAGGTACATCCGCTTCCCCAGGGCTCGTGAATTGGCGGCAGTGAAGGGTGCATTCTATGCCCTTGGCAGAATCCCACACGTCGTTGGAGCCATTGACTGCACACATGTCGGCCTTGTTCCACCACAGGCCACTGAGCACCTGTACCGCAACAGGAAGCACACGCACTCCCTGAATGTGCAAGTGGTGTGCCTTGCGGACATGGTGATCACCCACGTGTGTGCAAAGTTCCCAGGCTCGGCCCATGACGCACACATAATGCGCAACAGCATCTTGCCACGACTGATGTCCAATATGCAACAGGATCGTGGCTGTATTGTCGGTGAGTATGTGGAGTGGTGTAGCGTGCTGGTTGTGCGATGCTGTCCCCTGTCCAGTTGGAATAGCAACGGTTCTCTGTGTCCCTCACACCCAGGTGACTCTGCGTACCCGAATGGGGCATGGCTGCTCAGTCCATTGAGGAATCCTCGCACCCCAGCAGACGATCGCTACAATGAGGCACATGGGAGGACCAGACGTGTGGTCGAGCGTACCTTTGGCCTCCTCAAGTCCAGGTTCAGGTGCCTGGACCGCACCGAGGGTGCGCTGGCGTACTCCCCACAGAAGGTGTGCCGGATAGTGGTGGCGTGCTGCATGCTGCACAATCTGGCCATTCGGAAGCAGATCCCCCTCATCGTGGATGACGAAGATCAACCAGGGCCCCAGCCCGCAGACCAGGACAGCTCGAGTGAGGAGGACAGCGGAGAGGAGGAAGCTGGTAATGTGCGGCAGCAGCTCATCGCCCGCTACTTCACTTGACGGTGACTGTCCATGTACGATGGCTGATGTGGCTGTATCTGTGCAGGTGTGTGTGTGCTGTGTCAGGGTGGCCGTTTGTTCACTGCGTGCTGTGTGTCAACGCTCCATGGCCAGGGTAGTATGCCACTGTTGGTGGCTGTGGCATTGTGCCCTATTGCTCTGTGCGATGTGTGTACATTGCTTGTAGTTGTTGACATGTACTGTGTGATGGGTGTGTGACACACTCATTGAATGTGCTCCTGTTCTGTCTCCCACCCCTAGGTCCCTACAGGCCCTCCGGATTCCATTGCCATGCCACGCATCAGGTGCCTTTCCGCCCAAGGTGGCCGTTGTATTCCGTACAAATAAAACACAGGGCACAAACAGCAGTTAGTGTAAAAGGTGCATTTATTTCAAACTGTGACATGTGATTGTGTGTAAGGTGATGACAAAAGTGGTGCGTGCAGTGACAATGAGCTGTCGGTCATGGCTGCGTGATGCTCAGGGTGTACCCACTGGTTCTATGTCCATAGTCCAACACACACATGCCATCCAGATGGCTGTGTGGAGTGGGATCGTAGTCCAAGTCAATGCAGTGGCTGGTCAAGGAAGGCTGGCGGAAGGCTGGCTGGCTGCCTCACTTGCGTTTGGAGCGTGCGAAGTCCTCCCGGGAGATCTGTTTCCACTTCGGACGGCCCCTTCCACGTTTGCGAGGGGGTGCCTGCTTGCGACATGCTGGTGGTTGAGGTGTGCTCACTGGCTGTGGACGCAGAGGAACTGGACACTGCTGCTCGACCCTGCGCCCCGGCAGGTGGTGGCGGAGGGGTGCTGCTGTCCCTGGCTGTGACCTCACCGCCACCACCAGCTGGCCCATGAGGTCCACGAGTTGGCCCATACGGACGTCCATGGACCTCAGCACCCCCAGCACCTCACGCGTGTCTGAAGCAGACCGGACCCATTGTCCTTGGGCCTCTTCATAGGCCCCAAGGACTCTGGCCATTTGAGGCAGGGCATGGCTCCCAGGGGAGGCTGGCGTTTCCCTGACCCTGCTCCTCCTACCAGTCCTGCTGCCACCGGCCCTGCCCACTAGCCACATTGCTCACCACGGTCCTCGCTGTGGCTCCCAGGGTGGATCCAGTCGGCCGGGCCACCACCTGCGCTGGGGCTGGTGCCAGCGAAGACGTGGTGGTGGTGGCGGCGGTGGTGGTCGGTGCGGCGATGGTGGCGGTTGCGGCAGTGGTAGTGGCCACAATGACCGTGGGTGTGGCCGCAACGACAGTGGCAGCAGGGGGCTGGAAATGTTCAGCAGCCCTGGATGATGGGTTGGTGGGTAGGAGGGGTCCTGGGGAGCGGCTGGGCCCTGCCACACCAGATGGGCCTGCTTGGTGGTCCGTGTCCGAAGAGGAGGACAGATCCTCCAGATCCGTGTGTCCTCATTGGGGGCTTGTAGGCTGGCTGTGCTGGCTGCTGGCTCCATCCCCAGCATCCAGCAGTTCGTCACCTGTGGAGAGAATGAGATTTGTTATTGTGTTGCACCTGGCAAAGTATGTATTTGTCGTCTGACATTAACAGTTCGTGCAATCTCGTACATGGGTTTCCCGGAGGCGTGTGTGTGGCTGTAGCATCTGTAGTTGTGTGTGCTTGGCAATGGGACTGTGTGCTGTGCACATGTGGCATGGGACGGATTGGCCATGCCGATGGGTGTGTTGCTGTGCCCCTACTTATTGTGACTCTGGTGTATGCGGGCTCCTGGCCCATCCTGGGTCTGGTTTGTACTTTGCTTTTGGTGTTCAGATGGGACGCTTAGGAACGCATATGGCAACATGGGGGCCATGCCCCAGATTCGCATTTGGGAGGGAATATGCTTTTGGGGTTCAAATGGAACGCTTAGGAACGCATATGGCAACATGGGGGCCATGCCCCAGATTCGCATTTGGGAGGGAATATGCTTTTGGGGTTCAAATGGAACGCTTAGGAACGCATATGGCAACATGGGGGCCATGCCCCAGATTCGCATTTGGGAGGGAATATGCTTTTGGGGTTCAAATGGAACGCTTAGGAACGCATATGGCAACATGGGGGCCATGCCCCAGATTCGCATTTGGGAGGGAATATGCTTTTGGGGTTCAAATGGAACGCTTAGGAACGCATATGGCAACATGGGGGCCATGCCCCAGATTCGCATTTGGGAGGGAATATGCTTTTGGGGTACATGCTGTGAGCCATGGGTGCCGAACGTGACATGTGTTGTGGCAGCATGACAGTGCATGGTTTGAGGTGTGTGCATGCTTGACATGGCCTGCATATTTGCTGTCTGTTGTGATTACTGGACATGGCATTGGACGCATCGTTATGAGTGAGTGATGGTTGTGTGCCAGCCAACGTATTGCAGTTGTCCCATCTCCTTGGTGTGCGTGCTGCCCTGTGCCATGTGCATCACTGCAGTGCTCGGGGGGTGTGGCCCATGTTGTGTGTTGTTGCTCACAGTGTGTCGTGTGCTTCATTGACTTCTGGCACATGGTTGGTCATGGGCATGTATCTTAGCGTGACTGCTGTATGTGTGGCAGCTGTGCGGATGACATGCCTTTCATGAGACTGGGGCTGACGGATGGGATGGATGGTATGTTGTATGTGCATGGTGTGTCTGTGTGTTTGATGGGTTCAGTGGTGTTCGTGTGCATTTATGTTGTTCCGCTCTGTTGCATCTAGTGTTGTTTGTCTTACATAGGCGTAGTTGTGGGGTGTGTGGTTGACAGGCAGTAGGGGCTACATGGACAGGACTTCAATGGTGTTTCGGTTGTGTGTGATGAGTTGCACAGTGGCTGCCGTGTGGTACTATATTCAGTGTGGCTTGTGCATGCAGACGTGGCTCCTTGGGTGTTGCTATGTCTGTGATGGGTCATGTGGGGTGTGAGTCTGTTGTTCATGTCCGTGTGCACATTGTTCACTTGTTCGTGACGGTGGGCGGTGCTGCGTGTTCGTCTGCTACGTGACATGTCCCATGTGTTGGTCGTGTTCCGGTCCTCATGCCTCCAGTAATCCAGCCCTGTCCAGTTTCCCACCTGCAAGTTGTTCGTGCGTGCACTGTACTGGATGCCACATGGCTCTAAGCGGGGGTGCTCCATGTTGCAGGTCTGTGGGGGTGGAGGGGTGTTGTGGGTCGTGGGGGTGGCTGGACACCCACTGACACCGATTGCTGTGGACCGTGATGTCTGCCTTTCGGCTGTCGTTGTGCACTGCGGTGGCTGACACGTGGCTGTGGGGTGTGGGGGATGCTCCTCCTTGCTGTGCTGTGGGACTAGGGGCCTGGTGTGTGTTGTACTTGGGCTGTCCACCGTCCCACCCACTGCACTTTGTGTTCCTGCCACTTACCTGTTACTTGTCGGTTAGTGCAGCTGTGGCGGACACATGGGTGTGGTGGGTGCTCGTTGTGGCGCTTCTGGCATATTTGGGGACCTGTTGGTGGTTACGTGGCTGGCTGAGTGTACACATGTCCCCACGTATCTTACAGTTGTTCGGTTTGGGCTGTGTGTGGTGGTGTCTGTTGCATGTGTGTGTGATGTGTTGTGTATTGTGTGCTGGACATGGGGGTGTTTGTCCCTGGGAGCTGTGGCATGGTGGTAGTGCATGTGAGTACATAGCGGTGTGCTGGTATACATTAGTTTGTACTTACCAGCCTCCACTCCCCCTGCTAATCCAGCGAGGATCTCCGGATGTATTATGACTCGCACCTTCTCCTCCCACGCTTTGAAGGTCTTGAAGAGCGCGGGATTTCCTCCGCCAGTGACGGCAGCCAGCTCTCTGTTTTTGCCCTCCTTCTTCTTGACCAGGCTCTTGACGTCATTCCAACGTTTGTTTATTTCTCCTCTGTTCCTGGGCAGGGTCCCGACTGCATTGACCTGGTCTACGATCCGGTTCCACATTCTGTTTCTGGTGGCTAGTGGTGTGTGCTGGACCATGTTCCCATAGATTTGTGGGTACACCTTGATGATCTCGTCGACCATGACCGTCAGCTCAATGGGCGTGAACTTGGGCATTCTTTGTGGTGCCATGGTGTTTGTGGTGCTGGTGCGGTGTGTGTTGTGTAATGTGCAGGGGGTTTGTGGTGCAGGTGTTTGGTGGTGGTGGTGGTGGTGGTGGTGGTTGTGATGTGTGCGTTTCTGTGGTGTGCTGCTGTCCTTGCTGTGTCACTGTGTCCTCTCCTCTCCTCTCTGGTTTGCAATGTTGCAAGGGGTTGTGGTCTGTGGGAGTGCTGCTTTTGTACTTACCTATGTGGGTGTGTCCTCATGGTCTGTTGTTTTCAGGTGTGTTGTGTCTGGGGTTCTGGCCTTTGTAGTTTTTGTTTGTCCGGGGGTGTTTTCGGGATGTGTACTGTGCTTGTGTATTTGTGCGTGCCTTGCTGTGTGGACTTGTTGGCCATGTTGTGTGCTATTGGTTTTGTGAGCGGATGGTTTCTGTGCAGGTACGTGGGCGCCATGGCTTCTGCCGTGTCGATTCTCATCGGCGTTGTTTGCGCTGGCGGGCGGTATATTTGTAGTTTTCCCGCGCTCATGGCGGTGCGATCGTAATTTCACGTGCGGTGTGTCGGCCGTGAGGGCGGGCGGTTTTGTGTTGTCGTGCGTGTTTCCGTCCGTGGCGGGCGGTTTGACTCCGACTCGGACGTTGGCGGGCGGTATTTTGTGTGATTTTTCCGCCGATGGCGGTTTTCGGTTTGTGTAATCGTAATGGCGTGGTCGGTGTTCAGACGGTGTGTGCGGGCGGATTTTTGCCGCTTTCATGCCTGGCGGATTTTTTTACGCCGGGTATCGTAATGGGCCCCATAGTTGTTAAAAATATTGTTTTTTTAATTAATGTTTTGTATTTTAGTTTATATTTATGCGTTTTCAGTTCCGTAGCGGGTTGTGGGTTTATAGGGGAATATGGTGGGAAGTAATTTAATTATATTAAATGTATTGATTATTTTTTATTTATTAATATTTGTTTAATTGAGATATTATAGTGTTAAATGTGTAAAGTAATTTATTATTAATAATTGGTTGTTAATTAATTTTAATTAATTAATTGGAAATTAATTATAGTAATTGTGTAATTAATTTAACGTGTGTGTTGTGGTGTTTATAGGTGTAAACGGTGGGAAGTAATTTATTTTTAATTTATTAATTAATAATTGGTTGTTAATTAATTTTAATTAATTAATTGGTAATTAATTATGGTAATTGTGTAATAAATTTTAGGTGTGTGTTGTGGTGTTTATAGGTGTAAAGGGTGGGAAGTAATTTATTTTTAATTGATGAATTAATTGGATGTTAATTTTAATTAATTAATTGGTAATTAATTATGGTAATTGTGTAATTATTTAAGGTGTGTGTTGTGGTGTTTATAGGAGTAAAGGGTGGGAAGTAATTTGTATTTAATTAATTAATATATAGTTGTTAATTAATGTTAATTATTTTATATTTATTTTGGGTTATTGTTTATGTTTTTGTGTGTTGTTTTTACTTTTAAAGGGGTAAAGGGTGGGTATTAAATACATTTTAATTACTTTATTATTAGTTGTTAATAGTAATAGTAATAGTTTTTAATTTAAAAATAAGTTTTATTATCTTATAGTTTAATTTAGGTGTGTGTTGTGGATATTATAGTGTTAAAGTGTGTGTAGTAAATTAATGTTTATTAGGGGGGTCATTACGATGGCGGTCGGAAAACCTCCCCGACCGCCATGGTAGCGGGAAAAGACCACCCGCATGGACCGCGGCATCACCGCCAGTCGAATTACGATGACCCGCGCTCGAAATCCGACCGCGGCGGTCGGATCGCGGGCCTTAACATTACGGCGGTTGCTGCTACCCGCAGCACCGCCGCGATGCCGAAAGGAGCATGTCCTGCATTCCCCTGCACTGCGTGGCAGGCACTGCACAGTGCCTTCCACCTGGTATAGGGGAATGTAGGGGGGGACCATGGGTACCCCCCCAGTGCAACCACACCCCCCCCAAAACATCGGGGGCCCGCAACGGGCCCCCGGAAGACAATCTCCGCATGCCTTTCCATGGCGGTCTGACCGTTGAGGAAAGGCTGGCTACCGCCGGCATCATAATCCTGCCGGCAGAGCCTGCTCTGCACCACCACCATTATCCCGGTCCTTTTCCGCCCGCCAGGCAGGAGTGCGGATGGCGACCGGCGGAAAAGCGGCGGTCGGAATTTCCCACCGCTGCGGTCGCCTCAGCCATCCTAATCGGACCGGCGGTTTTCTGGCTTGTGGTGCGGGCGGATCTCCACCGCCGGTCCGGCGGGCACCGCCGCCGGCCGGGCGGTCGACATCCGACCACCATCGTAATAGGCCCCTAGGCTTTTTTTATTAATAATTTTTTAATTGATTATTAATTATGTTAATTATGGAAGTAAATTTAATTGAAAATGTTGAAGTGTTTTGTAATTGGTGTGGTGTTATAGGGTAGAAAATAAAATAAATACATTTACGTATTAAATAATTTTTTTGTTTGTGAATATTTTCGAGTTTAAAAGAATTCTTTATTATAAATGTATTTATTATTTTATTTTATATATTATTTGTAGGTTTTTGTTATATGTAATTATTATAATATGTTTTCTTTTTATATATTTAATATATTTGATTTATCATTTTTAAATATTGTTTATTTATTTTTATGATTTTTTTTATTTTTAATATTTTTATTTTTGTTTTACCTGTTTGAGTGTGAATAGTAATTTTTGTCTCTCCGCTATCCAACACTTTCCCTAATGTTGCACTCACTGGAGTGGGAATAGTAATTTTTACCTCTCTGCTATCCAGCACTTTCCCTACTGTTGCACTCACTGGAGTTGGAATAGTAATTTTTACCCCTCCGCTATCCAACACTTTCTCTACTGTTGCACTCACTGGAGTGGAAATAGTAATATTTACCCCTCCGCTATCCAACATTTTCCCTACTGTTGCACTCACCGGAGTGGGAATACAAATGTTTACCCCTCCGGTATCCAACACTTATCCTACTGTTGCATTCAGTGGAGTGGGAATAGTAATTTTTACCCCTCTGCTATCCAACACTTTCTCTACTGTTGCACTCTTTGTAGTGGGAATAGTAATTTTTGCTCCTCCACTATCCAACACTTTCCCTACTGTTGCTCTCACTGGAGTGGGAATAGTAAATTTTACCCCTTTACTATCCAACACTTTCCCTATTGTTGCACTCACTGGAGTTGGAATAGTAATTTTTACTCCTTCGCTATCCAACACTTTCCCTACTGGTGCACTCACTGGAGTGGGAATAGTGATTTTTACCCCTCCGCTATCCAGCACTTTCCCTACTGTTGCACTCACTGGAGTGGGAATAGTAATTTTTACCCCTCCACTATCCAACACTTTCCCTACTGTTGCACTCTTTGGAGTGGGAATAGTAAATTTAATTCCTCCGCTATCCAACACTTACCCTTCTTTTGCACTCACTGGAGTGGGAATAGTTATTTTTACCCCTTGCTATCCAACACTTTCCCTACTTTTGCACTGATTGTATTGTTAAATTTAAGTTTACATATTTTTTAATAGTTTAATGTTTTAATCTATTATAGATTTTTGTTATTTTATACTTTAAATTATTAATATATATTGTTATTTTTTATATTATTTAACATAAATTAAAAATAAAAGTTTATTAATTGTTTTAAAGTAAATATATATGTATAAATTATTATGTTTGTGTGTTTATTTTTTTATTAAGTTTATTTGTTATATTTTATTAAAATGTATATTAAATATATTTTATTTTGTTAAAAATTATATTTAATGTTTAATATATTTAATATATATTATTTTATTTTATATTTATATAAAAGTCGATATGTTATACATCTTTATTTTTTAGTCGATATTTTTGTACTTACCTGTTTAAGTATAGGAGTCGATAATTTTGTTGTCTATATTTTTTACTCGATATTTTTTACATCGATATTTTTACATCGATGTTGTGTCAGTGAACCAAACCAATCTGGCTCACTTGCAGTCTACTCTGGGTTTACAAAGGTATCTGTGTCGCTAGGAATGTTAATGTTCCCTCACTGTCAGAATAGCATGTGCCCATTGCCCCTATTGGCTAATCACATTCCCCTGTCAGCTCACATTTCCAGACTTACTAAATAAAGTACCACAAGTCCACCATAAAGCCCTACACCACTCTCTGTAAGTCTATCACGTCTATCACCCAGCAGGGCGAGCACAATGGAGTTTTGTAAGTACAGTTCTCTCGGTGCCAGTTTCAGAGCACAAGCTCACTTTGGCCAAGGGGCTACAAACATTTTTCTTGAAGGCAGCGATTGGTCGTATTCACTCTCCGTCTCCCAGCCTTTAGGTTTGGCAGTACCTTACTCCATGTTGTGAAGTAGAAGACTTTCCACAATGGAGTAAGTAGAGATACTTACCGCAGTCCATAAGTCCTTTTGTGTTAAAAACAACCATTGCTTAACTCCAGTAGAGGATTGCTTGTAAGTTTACGTTTGTATCTGGTCTTTTATAAGAGTGAGAGCAGAGAGTGAAGCATGTACTGAATGAACGAGGCGTTGCTAGGTTGTGTGGGAGGGACGTCCATGCATTACCTCTGACGGTACAAAAGTAACGCTTTATACTCTTTTCACTCTCTTTTCATGCTAACAATTCTTTTTTGCACCCTCCCAAGGAGACTGCAGGGATGAGTAACTTTATGTGCAGCCTCCAGCTCGTGGCGGACTTTTCCAGCTGTAAACTGTGTTTTTTTCCCCTAAGTATTAACTACAGGTTAAGAGTGAGACACGTTATCAACAGTAACATTTTCATGTTCCGTCAATTGGAAAATCTCTACAAAAAGATGAATATAAACAATTGCAATCTATTATTATTATTATTATAAAATACACCTCCTTTTAGCCCGTCTCCTCAATGCTACTGTGACTTTCCAATTACTCATTACATACCTGCCCCACACATCACTGAGCTGTTTGGTCTTACTCGGCATGAGTCGCCACTCTGGAAAAAGAAAGAAGTCACAATGTTGAACAACTCGTATCCTCCTATCTAAAGCACTGTATACAATTGCATGTGAACCCGTTGCCCTACGTAGAAACCATCAGCAGAGTCGGTCCGTCATAGCCTGCCACACATGTTCATTGACACACATAGACCAAACTTCTTTTTATTCCTTCAAGTCAAATATCAAGAGAGACAACTGGAGCTGGGTGACAATGTCTGGTACTTCGAGATGCGGGGTGCAAAGGCATATAGTTAGCATTGATATTAAGCTAAAAAAGGAATGAATTTTCAAACAGGACCCATTCTTTTTCAGGGTAACATGAATAAGCAACCATTTCTTACCCCATAGTCCTGATCTGCCCAGTTCGAGGAACCTCGATACGATGCTGACCACGTAATATTCAGCAAAATTCTTAAACATACAACTTTTCACCACAGAATCAAGAATTGCTTTGCGTACAGAATCAAGAATTGCTTCGCTCTGTATATCGCTCCATCGTTTTCTGGGACGTACCCAGCGGAGGCTAATCCGCAATGGTGGAGGAGCGTCGCCCCACTGGCTCAGAGCCAGCAGCGGAAGAATAAAATGAAATTTTATTGTTGTTTTATTTTTCAGCTGCTGGCTGGGCCAAGTGTGTGCAAATAGGGGCGGGCTGGGCCATGAGAGGGAGGACGAGTGGAGTGGAGTGTACTTATAAGTGCTCATGTCAGTTTGGATGGTCAGCCAAACAGAGATGCTCAGTTAGGTTTCTCCAACCCAGCTATATTCCACAGCTGGGTGGAAAAATGGCACAGACTCCCTATGCCTGAACAAGGGTTAAACCAGCCCGCTCAGGCCAATCACCGCCCTGCTCTCATGCAGCATGAGAGCGTCACAGGGATTGGATGGGGAGTCTCTGATGGTTTCCCAGGGACTGCTGGGAGCAGGAAGGAGAGGAGCACCGAGGCGCGAGGCGGCCAGCAGTATCAGGAATTTTTGCTTTAATTATTAATTCCCCTCTGCTGCCCACCACTTTTTATTGCCAGCAGATACTTCTAGACATAGCTACCATTGGTGCAGCTGGTGCAAAGCACCGGGGCCCAGAGGCGGGAGGGGGTCCAGTCTGCCCTGCTCCAGCTGATGTTATCTCAGAGGCTGTCTGCTCTAATTTTCTTTCAGCCACAGTTTGTGCAAGTTTACTTTCCAGGAGGATGGGGTACAGAAGGAGAGGATAAGGGAACAATAAAGAAAAGAGAGGAAAGATTGAAAGAAAAGGAGAAGGTGAAAGAATGGGGAGGAGGCAGGAAAAGGGGATAGGATGGGAGAAGGAAATAAGGTTGAGCGATCAAGAAAAAGGAGATAAAGATGAGCAATGTGGGCAAAGGAAAGAGAAGAGAAAGGAGCCAGAAATTAGAAGAGAAGCGAGGGAGGAGATGATGAGAGACAGAAGAGGAGGGGAAGACAGACTTAGGAAGAGGATACAGAGGAGAGCATTAAATGGATAAAGGAGAGGAGAGAGGGATGGAGATAGGCAAAGGAGAAGGAAAGATGAGTTGAATGAAGAAATTGGAGACCCATATATTACATTAGTGTAGCAGGTGCAGTAACACCAGGGTCCAAGGATGTGATGGGCGTGTTCCACCTGATTTATAGCAGTATTTTAAAACTGGCTGGGGGACCTAGTTGCACTAGGGCCCATGACCCCCAGGCTACGCGACTGACTGTTGACTGATGTCATTACTCCCATGTTTTGAGCTAGCCTAAGCATACCTGCTTTGTGCAGTGTAAACTGCTATTTCCATAGCTGAATGTTGAAATATCAATTACAGAAACATCCTGCTACCAAAGATATTGCGCCCAAAATGCTGAGGACCAAAATATTGAGAAATAAATATAGATTTACTATTCTTAACTCCAAATCGACGTTGACATAAGCAAACTTATACCTACCTATATATACATATCTGTATGGTATATACTTACCTTGGCAATATTTTGGTCCTTGATATTTTGTCCACAATATTCTGGTGGCACGATACTCAGGAGTACATATTAATGTGGAATACCATTCCCATCTTCAGTAAGAGAAGGTTTCCACCAAAGCAAAACTGGCATGTGATGGTCACGAAACTTGATGAAGGTACTATATTTGGTGAGATGGACCTCTAAAGTGAAATGGAAGTGTCATAAAAGCCATGTAGTAAATCTATTGATACAAATGGTAATAGGCAGAGCCACTGGAAGTATGCGGCAGGGTTGAGTAAATTATACAGCAAACAAAAGGCAAATTATGTGGCATAATGCGGCACGTTTTGAAATAATACAACTTCATTATTTCGTAATTTTTAAACTTGGTAACACTCTATGGGCATTGGTTGCACCTCATTATGACCAGTTTAACACACAAATAAGCTTTAGCAAAAGAAATGTGATCAGTCCAGCTTTTCAAAGAGCCTTGCACTGCGCGGCAACACAATGCTGCATTTTTATTAACGTTTGAACCGTTTGAGCTAGAAACTGTTTTTTTTGTTAAAATCTGCTGATTATTCGGCAGATGATGGATTATGTGGTAAGCGCTGCAAATCTATAATAATGCGAAAATCGTAGCGGCAGCACAATCACATAATTTCAGTGGCCCTGGCAATAGGCTGGAAAAACACTACTTAAAAGAGGTTCAATGTGAATTAAAGCACAGACGATTTTAGGAGATCAAAAAAGCTGTATGGAGTTTGTCAGCTTTTTTCCGGACAGAAAAGGGTGATTTAACACCCTTAAGTGCATTGCTTTTATATTAATTTTAAATCTGGAGCTCTTCTTACACAGTCCGTCGCTAGTACCTGGACTCCTCTACAGTACGAAGAGATAATTTGTGTGCAGCAATGAGGCACAGAGTCAGCCATCATATCCATTTAGGATGGCCTGAAACTCACAGTGGACAAGAACAGAGTCTTCGCTCTTTTGACACTGTCCACAACCATCATTAGCCACAGAGCATCCAAAGGAAAAGGAACACTATACCTACAAGGTAGGTGCAGGAAGTAGAAACAAACAAAACTAAACACTGAGTTCCAGGCTTTCACCACGGATCATCACATCACCTGGATAAGAGATCCATAGGAGGCATTGTTTTCTCAGAAGCTGTCAAGTTGCCAGGATCTAGCACCCACTAACAGCCAAGATTTGAAGCATTCAGGAATGTATACACTTCAGACGTAAATTGAAAGCATGGCTATTTCTAGGATAACTACATCATCCGACAACCCTGGGACAGAACCTATAAAGATAATCGCACCTTCACGTACAATTTGCAGTTTACAGTCCACAGATATGGACAAGCTATTCTATATCCAGATAAGTTAAAAATGGCTGGCCTTTGGCTTGCCTGGGTATTATATATCAATGTCAATTCATATGTAACCCTTCAGCCTCACACTAATACTAATACCATAATACACAGCTGTCAGTAGCCAATTGTAGCTCATACAGGCTGCATAATAACCTTTATACTGCTTAATTATTTTACACTCACACAAGACATATCTGCTCTGAGTCTTGTCTATCACCCAGTACTGTAACAGCCCATACATTAAAAAATAGTTCAAATAGTTCCCTCGCGTTAGCAGTGGAAGTATACTAGTTAACTGATCAGAAACTGGCAAAGCAGAATGCTTCAGAGAAGAATAGAGAGGAAAGCCGTTAAATAATGAGCAGGAAACTTAAATAAGTAAGCAAAATTCCAGAACAATGGGCTCACCCTGAACACTGCATTGTAGAAAGCAGGTGTTGCAGTATTAACAACTAGAGTTAGCAAGATCTAAAAACATACACTTGCCTTTGTGTAAAACTAAGCTATATAGAATTCCGTAAAGCAGACACAGACACCCGCTGGAACTATCACATGACATTCCCATTATTACACCTGTAAACCTGCGCCTGGCGTGGCTTTCCAGGCCTACTACTGGGAATGTTGATGAATTCCCCAAAAAACATGAACGCAATAAAAATGCTTTTATTAATGAATTGGAGTCATTGCCTTTGCATAACACTCGACACGTGCCGCTAAATATGAATACTCACTAGCAGACACAAACAGATTGCATCTTATGACATCCAGATATGTACCTATATATGTGTATTGCTTTGTATAAACGTGTATAATAATTTAGGGGCCTATTATGATCACGGGCGGATCGCCACCGCGTCACCGCCAGCCCTGCGGTGTCGATCCGCCCGCCAAATGTCCCATTTTCACCCCCGCCATATTAGTATGGCGAGGGGCACCGCGGCGGGCGGACGGAAAGACCGTCCGCCGCTTTGCCGCCGGTCGGATTGCCGGCCGGGCGGAAAAGGCACAGGTTATGGTGGCGGTGCCTTGCAGGCACCGCCATCCATATTAGGATGCATGCCTTTCCATGGCGGAGACTCCGCCATGGAAAGGCATGCGGGAAATCACCGTGGGGGCTCATTGCGGGCCCCCGGGAGGTGGGTGGCTGCACTGGGGGGTACCCATGGCACCCCCCATCATTGCCATGCACAAGGTGGCATGCACCGCGCGGTGCCTGTCACGTTGTGCATGGCAATGCACAACATGGGCCTTAACATTGCGGCGGGTGCTGCTTACAGCACCGCCCGCCGCAATGTTAAAGTCGAGGATGCGCCGGCCAGTGTGGCGGGCACATCCTAATTGGCCTGGTGGGACCGCCGCAACTTCGGCCGTCAGTCCCGTGCTCCGTTGCGGTGGCGGGCGGACAAAGTCCGCCCGCCATCGTAATAGGCCTCTAATTTTTTAAAAATATAGATATTCGTTATTTCTGCTTCACAAATGTACATATTACTGATAGTTACATTATTCTATGTTTTTAACATGTATATGAGTGACTGCATAAATAAGTAAATATTTTATCATAACTACTTATCTACAATTGCTTCACTATTGAATTACAAAACAATTCAAAAAACAAATACATTAATTTAAAGTATAACAACACTTGAAAGCCAGAGTTTATTAAATGCATCTTTAATCTACATAGACTACCATCCTTATGCGTATATATGCCTTCCATGTACTTATGTATCTATATATTTATTATTTTTCATCTAACTCAGCATATCCAATGCACTACCCTATTTCTCACCCTATACCGCTCTCAATATATCCTCTACCTCAACTCTCTGACTCATCTCAAACCTCATTCTACAACTCTTTCCAATGCACTACCGCATTTCTCACCCTATACCTCTATCAATATATCCTCTACCTCCACTCTCTAATCATTCAATACCATTACTATGATCCCCAAAATAACCCTTTCTAGACTCTTCCCTCCTTTACCCTTCCTTGGATCATCTCATACCTCTTTTACTTTTCAGATCTCCCAAACAAGCCTTTTTAAACCATTACCTCTGACTCTTCCCCCTCCACCTCCCTTTTTCTCATCCCAAACCCCCCTACTGCTATGAACTCAACAAAAAAAATATATTCTAGACCCTTCCGTCTTCTATCCCCCTTCCCTCTTCTATCCTCTTCTATCCCTCCACTATTCCTTTTCAATCCAAAAAACAGAATAACATGTCCACCACTCAAATGAATTTCATATTTCCCTATACTAACTCCCTCCACCGCCCCTTTACTCATCCCAAACCCACTCCTACGGCTATAAACTCTCCAAAAAAAAACAATCTAGACCCTTCCCTCTTCCTTCTCAATCCAAATAACTGACTATAAATGCAAACCTTTTTCCCTCTTCTATCCCTCCACTATCCTTCTCAATTTAAAACTGACTAACATATCCACCACTCAAATTACTTTCATATTTCATTATACTGATTATTCACCACTAATCCTTTATGGGTTCCGGAGTAGCGTGCTACTCACCAAAAAAGAGCTTTAACACCTCATCAGGGGTAGCAAGCGCTATATAAATGCAAACCTTTTTCCCTCTTCTATCCATCCACTATCCTTCTCAATTCAAATAACTGACTAACATATCCACCACTCAAATTACTTTCATATTTCACTATACTAATTCACCAGTAATCCTTTATGGGTTCCGGAGTAACGTGCTGCTCGCCGAAAAAGCGATTTGACGCCTCGTCAGGGGTAGTAAGCGCTATATAAATGCAATTACAAATACAATATAGAAAGCCATATGAACAAACAGAGTGCATGGATCGTCAGGCACAGAAAACCTCAGTGGCCTGTGTCTGCCTAAGGGGGTTGTGCCAAAGTGAACCGTGAGAAGGAGTGGGGGCGAGCGGCAGAAGTTGTCTAAGTGCGAAAGGCGAGAAGGGAATAGATTAATACATTTAAAGAAGAGATAAAGAGGGGGTAGACGAGTTTGAACAGAGTGAGGGTCGAGATGAAGAGCAGCCATCTTCAAGAAGTGATTAGAGGGTCCATGGCAAGTGCCTTTCAAAGAGAAGATGTGTGTCTCTTTCTTCTGCTGGGGAGCACCAGAGTAATTAAATAATAGAAATAGAGGCTTCACTCCATTCATTCCACACACACACACACACACCGCCTCTCCGCAGCCATACTTCCCTCCAGCACATGAACGGCACTGTAAACACACACCTCTTCGAAGCCCGGCCTCCAGGGGGATGTATTTATAATGCATGTGTTTGCATAGGTCTGCACCGCATGTGCGCGTGGCTGCGTCTAGAGCCTCTCTGTACATTCAGGTGTTGTTTGCCAGGGCCCACCACGCAGTGAGGCAGGAGTGCCCCTCTGGGGAGGCAGATTACCCGCTAGTCACGCGAGGGAGGAGCCTCTCGTGCACCACAGCAGCTGTCAGTGCCACGTGTAAACTGGGCCTTGGTCAGGCAGTGCGTCACTCGCAATGACTCCGATTTGAGGTTTCTGCAACAAGTACTATAGTTTACTTTTTCTCCTATATTCAGACGTGTCCTAGCCAATGTCCGGGAATATGGGCCGCACTTGTGCCAAACCCACCCCCCTTCACGGCATAACTGTGTTTGTGGGCTTCACCACCTAAGAATAAGTCTAATTTTTCCCTGTGTGAATGACCATCACTGGACTAACACTGAGTATCAATAGGTAGTGAAGAGGAATGTTATACTTGAGTAACTGAGCTGACTTGTTTGAATATTTTGCCCTCTACACAGGGTTTTTCTCTGTACCTTAGATTCTTTGGGTGTCCCGGTTCACATTTTTTTGCTTCATATATCTTGTAATTCACTGCACGGTATTCCGCTGCTCTATCCAGGTGATGTCAGAGTTTAAAGGGGTAATCCCCCATGACCCTCTTTTTAATTTATAAAACTATATATGCCTTGTTTTTTAATTAAATTATATTGCAACCCCCTATACTCACCTCTGATACCTAAAAACTCCTTTCTACCCCTTAAAACTACCCACCCCTGAACCCTAAAAAGTCCTTACCCTTAAAACTACCCGCCTGAAACCATGAAAACTCCTTATTGCCCAGGGCACGAGTCGGGGGTACACAAGGGTGGACGGCGTCCACCCACTATTTTCACAGGGTGAACGCCGTCCACCCTGCCAAGAATTTGGGCCCCACTGAATAATGTGGGGAACTCGTCCTGGTGTAATTTCCAAACACCGGGACACTTTCAGCAGCGTCTGCACGTTGTCTGCTTTCCATCTTCAACAAGCAACAATGTGCAGGCGGGGACGGGGCTTTCTTATTTAAGACTTCTGCTGGGCCCATAACAAAGTCCGAATTTGAGGGGTCATCAGCCTCCTTTTGTTCGAGTCTCTTGGCTGGGAGCATTCAGGAGCCACACACCTGATGCAAATGAAGCAGAGGGAAACAAAGGCTCACACCTTGTTAGCACTTCAAACATACTTAAGAGAAGCAGCTTTTCACTTTGTTCAGTCCTTGTTTAGGAGATATGTATGCACTGTAAGAAGGCCAGATGTGTTGGTCTTTCCCAGTATTTACACAAAGCAAATTGCATTTATATAGAGCTTACTACACCTGAGGAGGTGTTGAAATAATTTAAGTACTTTTCTTGTATAGCCCTACTCATCCCAATGCAGGGTGTCAGAGCGCTTTACATTAACACGTGCATATTACATGTACAATAAATTATATATGTTTGTAAATGAATGTACAGGATGTGTTACATAAAACTTGGGGACTGCAAGGTGTAGAAGTCACATATCATCTTCCATAGCTCACAGTGCTATTATCCTCGCAATGCGCTCAAACGTACACATGATAGACCTGCTAAACATATATGTGAGGGCTTTAGATATGATGTCACTTCTTGTGATGCCACTCCTGTAAAGTCGTGGCTTGTGATGTCAATTCCTGTGATGGCATATGTGATGTCATGCGCTGTGATGTCGCACGCCGTGATGTCGCACGCCATGATGTCCGCGCCGTGAGGTCACTTGCATACTGCCTAACTAGGTTAGTCCCCCCACTTCTTTTTTTAGGACTTGTGCCCTGTTATTGCCCCTTAAAACTACACACCCCCAACCCTAAAAAAAAATCTTGCTATACCTTTAAACTATTGCCCGCTGAACCTGCATAGTAAAGACCGCATTATAGACTGCAATACCTACGGACAGATAATCAACTTTTATAGTGCAACTCACACACATCAGTACCATAGTGCGAAAGTGTCTACTTGATGTCCTGCATAGGTTTTGCATTGGACACTATGCTACGTCAAACGTTAACATTTTTCCAAATTTGTGTGTGCTGCACTGTACAAAACACGTTTAAAGTTGGAAACGTTTGGAAAAATAAAAACATTTTTCCTTTTTAACACCTGCCTCAAGGAGGCGTTGTTTTATGGCACAAAGCCCTTGTCACATATTTACAAAGCCCTGTTTAGCATTTGGGTGGTTGCATGGGAACATCCAAATACTACGCATAGGATGCCCCTCGAAGCTAACCAAAGCAGAGTAAGCGCTACTTTGCATTACTTTAGGGCTACTTTCCAGCACAAATGAAGTTTTGCGCTGGAAAGTAAATCCCAAATCAACACTTTGCCCCAGTTTGCATCACTTTTTTGACATAAGCACGTCACAAAGTGTTAATAAATCTGCCCTAAAGTATGAGTTATTACCTGCGCTGAACTGACAACAAAGAGCTGAAAATCCTTGGAAAGAGCACAAGTCGAACCGGCTTGCCTCAATTATGAGGAGAGCGTTTTAACGTCGCAAAAACTCAAAGTGTTTCCCTTCTGTGACAGGTACTGAGCTCTAGCAGGCGGCTTTTGCGGCTGTTGCCAGAACGTGCAGTCTGATCTAGCCTAGTGTGCAGGTGATGGTGGCCTTCTTGTCCCAGAAGCTCCAGAATTAAGCCAACGTAGATGTCTGCATTGTGGAGGCTCAGAAGAAGATTTCAAACTTTCTGAAGAGTGAAACTATTCTTACTTTTAAGGTTGATGAGCAAAGTCCCTGGTACTGCCTGGGCTCGCCTACGACATGTTTTCCGTGAAGAGGCAAGCATTTGTTTCAGGGCCGGACTGGCCATACCGGGCATTGGGTATTTCCCCAGGAGGCTGGAAGGGCGGGGGTCGGTTATGCAGCGGTGGGGCCAGTTTTGCAGCGGTGGGTGTCGGTTTTGTTACTGGGGCCAGTTTTGCAGCAGTGCTGCAATATCAGCCCTCAGTAACAAAAGCAGCAAGCAAGCATTTCCACCCTCCTGGGGCCAAGCAGTGCTTCACCAGAGGCTGGCCCGAGAAAATTGCCAGGGCTTCTTTGGGTTCCCAGTCCGGCCCTGATTCGTTTACAACTCAACAAGGAGTGAGGCGTGGCATCATGGAAGGCGTCCTGCAAGAGTCCGCTTCAAGAGCTTGTTTTTAGGTCGAGCCTGGGCAGCGCATGCACTGCTCTGCGAGGCATGCTGTATTAGAGTATGCACTTGAAGCCCCGCCCACTCTCCACCCATATTTGTCATTGGCTTGTGTCATTGCCCTTCGTAAATGCTAGCTTCTGATTCGTAAATAGGCTTGTTAGTCCCTGCTTAGTACCGCCTTGTCTTCATTTGTAACCTCCCATGAGGACTGTCCCGTTTACTTCGGTTGTTACACAGTACGTCTTATTTAGTCTGTAAGCACTATTTTCTTTAATGAATCTGCATTCCGGGGTCAGGCGCCAGCTGGCCTCCCAAAGTGAGAAGAGATAATGTCCAGCACCTCCCCTGGAAACGGCGGTACCCTTCGGTTTCTACAGCCCGTGTACCCCTTTATGACAGTCTGCGGTCCACACCGGCTGCACTACACGGTGTGCCAAACTAACTTTCAAATTTTTATTATTTAATAATTCGTTTTATTTACAAAAAGGTTCCTATTTGTTCTTGTTTCTCTTTCATCTCCCATCTATTCTGTAAAGAGGATGTCTTCTTAAAGCTGTCTGCCGCACCCTCACGTTAGAAGTAACAAGGCGTCTTTACAAAATCCTTCTGCCAGTTCCACACACAAGACGAGGGGGCGGGAGTTTGAATTATCATAGTTGACATATTCATCATAAGAGTTGCATTTTGTTTGGAAAACCGTTTTTCTACATTATGCTGAAAAGCGTTTCGTGTGAATATGCCTCTTTTTCCCGCATACCATTACCCCGCATGTTGTTACAACGTGGTCGTTACAACGACCGCGTTGTAACAACGCATACCATTACCCCGCAAGTCGTAACAACGACTTGCGGAGGGGGGGCGCTGGATGTTGGAATAGTAAAATTTACTATTCCAACTCCAGTCTGTGCGGACTGTAGGGAAGGTGTTGGATTTGAAATCCAACACCTTCCCCCCCTACACAAGTCGTTGTAACAGCATGCGGGATTACGGATGCGGGGTGACGGTTGTTTACCGTTTCGTGTGCTCTCTGATGAGCGTGTAGATATTTTTCTGAAAAGAACGTTCTGCATTTTAAAGTTCTGAGATATGTTTTTTTTTTTTTTATAACCAATTTTATAGGCATTTTTAAGAAAAACAACAACTTAGACACAGCACCATTTTGACATATCAGGTATTTCAATACAGTTACAAGTGATCTCCCCATTCTGTTCGTGTGAGGTGTAAGTCCACTCGTGCAGCGGACAATTAAACCAACGGTCCCAGACATTTGCCCCATATACGTTCATGCTTAGCTGGGCACCCCGTTGCTTCGTAGACATCTTTTTCTTGGATGGCGCACCAATCTACGCCCCTGCGCCATTTTGCTAAGGAGGGAGGAGTCGAATCCTTCCAGGCTGCTGCTATGTCTCCTTTGGCTATGAGAATGGCAGTCCCCAGAAATAACTTATCAGCCCGGGAACCATCCAGTCCCTCCATCACCCCCAGGAGAAGGGCACAAGGATTAAGGGGGACCTCCCACCCCAGCACTTCACTCAACTCAGTCACAATGGATGCCCAGTATTTGGCGAGGATAACGCAGGACCAGACCATGTGATAGAAGTCGGCTGTTTCTGCTTTACAGCGCGGGCAGTGTGGGGTCGGGAGGAAGCCTGTCCTGTGGAGCCGCACCAGGGTAAGATATGCACAGTGAAGGTAGTAGACCTGAATGAGGCGGAGCCTAGCGGAAATCGTGAGTGTCCTAGGTGCCATCAGGGCATCTCTCCAGTCCTCCTCCTCAAGAGGACCAAGCCACGATCCCAACGGGCCTTGAGAGGTTCTATTGTTGATGGGGTGTTGTTAATCAGGGAGCGATAAATTTGGGATACCCCCCCCTTCCTAAGTTCCCCATAAGGAGTTTGGCCTCTAAAGGGTTGAATTTGGGGATGGTTGTGTGGTCAGGGACATGGAGGGTCAGGGCATGCCGCAGTTGGAGGTAGCGAAAAAATTGGGTGGAGTGCAAGGAATATGTCTGCTGGAGGTCTCAGAAGGAGGACAGATGCTCTCCCTTCCATACGTCTCCCAAACAAGTTATGCCAATTAAATCCAATTTCTGGAACCCTGGTAGTGTTGCAACCTCCCGAAACCAAGTGCCGTGCCACAACGGTGTTTGCAGTGAAAGTTTGGTGTCCCAGTGGATGTGTCGCAGTGCGGAGCACCATGCCAGGAGAGCTGTGCGGGTAACTGCTGGTAAAGTGTGTGGAATTGGGGCCCCGTAAAGCATGGCTTGGACTAGCTCTAGTCGATAGGTTGGATCCGACCATCCGCCATTAAACCAATCATGGATCATCACTAAAAGGCGAGTGGCTAAGTAGTACAAGAATGGGTTTGTCATCCACATACCCCCGTTGTATGTGGGTCATTGACATGCTGTGAGGGCCAGGCGCGATCTCGCCCCACCCCAGAGGAAGGTCGTGATTACCCTGTCTAGGTCGCGGAACCAGCTGCAAGGGAGGTGGAGCGGAAGGTTTTGAATGGTGTATAAAAGATGGGGGAGAACCATCATTTTAAAAAGTGCGACTCTGCCCAGTGGATTCAGCGGAAGAGTCTGCCAGCGGCGGAAGTCATCTTTTACGCGCTTGAGGGATGGGGTGAGGTTAAGGGACCAGGTCAATTCAGGAAGGAGTGCCACCCAGATCCCGAGATATTTGAATGACAGCCTACGCAAGGGAATGGTTGTTTGCCAATCCACACACTCCCTAGAGACATGAAAGAGGCACCACCGTGGATTTGGTCGGATTGAGACGTAGTCCCGACGCCTTCTCGAACAAGTGGAGGATGTGGAGAGATCTTGGTCCAGACCGGGCCGGATCCGCCAGATAGAGGAGGACGTCATCAGCGTATAAGGCGATCCGGTCCTCATGAGACTCCTGCCAATGCCAACCCTGGATCTGGTCGTCACTTCGGATGCGACACGCCAAGGGTTCAATTGCGAGGGCGAATAGGAGTGGGGAAAGCGGGCATCCCTGGCGGGTCCCCCTCTTGATCGGAAAGGAGTCCGACAGTGTGCCATTTATGAGGACTCTGGCTGACGGAGTGGAGTAAAGGACCTTCACCATTCTTTGATAGAAGGGCCCGAATCCTGCCCTGTCCAACACCTCTCTAATGTGGCGCCAGTTAACCATATCAAAGGCCTTCTCAAAATCGAGCAGCACTAGGGCTAAGTACGGTGTCAGGCGACTACGGTGGGCGAGGGCTACCTGTAAGCATTGGAGACAGTGTCTCGTGCTGCGGCATGGCATGAAGCCACACTGGTCGGGGTGCATGAGGGTGTGGAGCACTTGCTTCATGCGGGCAGCAAGGATGGTTGCGTAGATTTTGACCCCCGAATTGATGAGTGAGATTGGACGGTACTGAGCGCAGGAGGGCGGTGGGGGATGTACCTTGCATATGACCACGATGGTGGCGATGTCTGTGACTGATGGGAAGGCACTCCTCTCTATAGTTTCTTCAAAGAGGGCATGGAGTCTCTGGATCAGAGTCTCCCGGAATGCTGCGTAATACTCCGCGGGAAACCCATCTGGACCGGGAGTCTTATAGGTGGCGAGTGAGGAAATAGCGTCTCCGATTTCTTCGGGTGTGATGGGTTCGTCCAGGATTGTGCTCTCCGCTGGGAGTGCCACGGAAGGGGGGTATCCCACAGAAAGGAGGAGCTGTTCTGTGACTGATGCGAGTGATCCGCTGAGTACAGCTCTTTGTAATAAGCCGCGAAGGCCTGTGCGATTGCCACAGAGGTGTGAGAGATTTGTCCTTGCACATCGCAAATATCAGGGACAATCTGGTTGGCCATGGGGTGGGTGGCAAGCCAGTGGAGCAATTTACCGTTCTTGTCTCCCCATCCGTAGACCCTGGCCACCGAGGACCTCCAGAACAGTTTGATAGATATCCTTGCATACGAGTTGCAGCTGGCGGCGTTCCGCTTCTCCCTCCCCTACAACCAACGTGCGCTCCAGGCGGAGGGCTTGGGCTTCAAGCAGGGATAGTCGGCGGTCTTGGACCTGCCGTTTGTGTTTGAGGAACCCTTTCGCATATCCTCGAATTGTGGTTTTACCCGCTTCCCACCGTGTGCCCTGAAATTGCACTGTGCCCTCATTCATACGAAAATAGGTGCTCAGTTCTTCCCCCACTTTCTCTCTATACTCTGGGTCTTGGAGAAACCAGCTCTGCAACATGATTTGATTCTGCACCCTCTCATGAACGCGCAGCTCCAGTTTATGACGTAGAAATGGGTTCACTGATAGAATATCGACGCCCAAAATATCCCCATTCACAAATATCGAGTCATAAATATCGATGTCAAAAATATCGACATCCTAACTTTATAATGGTAAGTATAAAAACATCGAGAAAAAAATATTGATGGAAAAAATATCGATGTACAAAATATCAATTTTTTTATATACGTAAAAAATAATGTTAAATATATTAAATAATAAACTTAACTTTAAAAAAAATTGTATTTAATATACATTTTAACAAATATAAGAAATAAATGTAAATTAAAAAAATTTAAACATACACATATAACATGTAATATATATATATTTATTTACTTTAAAACAAATAAACTTAATTTTAATTTATTTTTAAATTTTATAAATATATAAAAATTTACAAATAAATAAATTTTAAATATATATATGCATACACCTATAACATAAAGTCTAATAAAAACCATTATATTATAAATTAAAACATTAAAATATTTAATAGTCTTTAAACTTACATTTTGCACTCCATTGAGTGCAACAGTAGGGAAAGTGTTGGATAGCGGAGGGGTTAAAATAACTATTCCCACTCCAGTGAGTGCAACAGTACGGAAAGTGTTGGATAGCGGAGGGGTAGAAATTACTATTCCCACTCCAGTGAGTGCAACAGTAGGGAAAGTGTTGGCTAAGGGAGGGGTAAAAATTATTATTCCCACTCCAGTGAGTGCAACAGTAGGGAAAGTGTTGGATAGCGGAGGGGTAAAACGTACTATTCTCACCCCAGTGAGTGCAACAGTAGGGAGAATGTTGGATAGCGGAGGGATAAAAATTACTATTCCCACTCCAGTGATGCAACAGTAGGGAAAGTGTTGGCTAGCGGAGGGGTACAACTTAATATTCCCACTCCAGTGAGTGCAACAGTAGGGAAAGTGTTAGATAGAGGAGGGGTAAAACTTAATATTCCCACTCCAGTGAGTGCAACAGTAGGGAAAGTGTTAGATAGCGGAGGGGTAAAACTTACTATTCCCACTCCAGTGAGTGCAACAGTAGGGAAAGTGTTGGATAGCAGAGGGGTAAAAATTAATATTCCCATTGGAGTCAGTTCAAAATTAAAAACAAACAAAATATCAACTACAACACAAAAGATTTTAAAAACAAAAAAAGAAAACATATATAAAAATATTAAAAATTCACAAAAGATAAAAACATATTATAATGTTAAAAAGATCTAACAAATACCTAGAAAGATTTAAAAATAATTCACAAATAACTATTTTAATAGAATTATTTATAATCAAAAACATTAATTAGTACATAAATTTAATCTTTTTTATTTCCTACCCTATAACACCACACAATTCACAATACACATCTAAATTTAAAAAAAATGTACCTCCATAAGTAACATAATTAATTATCAATTAAAGAAATATAATTAATTAAAAAACAAATTAAAACAAATAAAAATTAATTTACTCCCCCAACATTACCCCTATAAAACCGAAACCCACACAAAATCAAAATAAGCAATTCCCATAGATATTTATGAATTGATGAATTAATATTAATGATCAACTAATTATTAATTAATTAAACATAAATAACTTTCAACCCTCTACCCCAATAAACACCACAACCCACACCTAAAAATCATTACACAATTTACATAACTAATTTAACATTAATAAATTAATATCAATTAACAACTTATTAATTAATTAAAAAGATATTACTTCACACCGTTTACCACTATAAACCCCACAACTCACATCTAAAATTAATTACACAATTGCCATATTTAAATTTTAAATAATTAATTAGCATTAATTAACAAATAATTATTAATTAATTATGAATAAATTACTTCCCACCCTATTCCCCTATAAGCCCCACCACCCGCTCCTAAAAACATACCACAATTAACATAATTAGTTACCAATTAATTAATTATTATTAATTAACAAGCAATTAATAAATAATTAATAATAAATTAATACCCACAATTAACACTATAAAATAGAAATTAAATAAATATTAATATATAAAAAATATTAATACATTTATTATAATTAAATTACTTCCCACCATATTCCCCTATAAACCCACAACCCGCTCATAAACAAATGACACAATTAACATAATTACCAATTTATTAATTAATACTAATTAACAACCAATTAATAAATAATTAATAATACATTAATTCCCACAATTAACACTATAAAATGTAAATTAAATAAATGTTAATAAATACAAAATATTTATAAATTTATTATAATTAAATTACTTCCCACCCTATTCCCCTATAAACCCCCAACCCGCTCCTACAAAATGTACACAATTAACCTAATTACCAATTAATTAATTAATAATGATTAACAACCAATTAATAAATAATTAATAATCAATTAATTCCCATAATTAACACTATAAAATGTAAATTAAACAAATATTAATAAATAAAAAATATGAATAAATGTATTATAATTAAATTACTTCTTACCCTATTCCCCTATAAACCCACAACCCGCTACAGAACTAAAAAACTGCCCAGAGGAAAATTTTATTAAAATAAAATTAATAACTACTAAAAATTTAACACATATTAAAAACAAAAGCAATACTTATACAAAAAAATTGTTCACATACTTTTAAAATACATACTAAAATACATAACACTAATTAAAACATCGATATTTTAAACAACTATATTTTGCAAACGATATTAATGACTTCGATATTTTCAAAACGATATTTCGTACCTCCAAGTCGATATTCTTGACCACGATATTCTTGCTGTCGATATTTCTGCATCACGATATTTCCAACTCGATATTTGTGTATGTTGACATTTAAAATTCGATATTCTGTCTGTGCACCGTAGAAATGCACGCGCCTGCATGCAAGATGTCCGTCAGTGAAGTTCTCTCACACATACACACTCACTGCTGCCCTTTGTCTCCCACACACACTTTCTCTCTGCAGCTCTATCTGTTTCCATCTCCCCACATCTCTCACAAAGATGCTTCCTCTCCTTCTGTCTCTCTTTCTTGCTCTGTCTCCCTTCTCTCACACACAGGCTCTCTATCTCTCTTACCCTGTCCCTCCTCTCGCTCCCTTTGTCCCCCCTCCATCTCTTTTAACAAGCAGTGCGGACCACAGAAGTCTCTTCCTGTACTGGGTAGATGATTCGAAATTGTAAATTGTAAAACGAATTCAGTTCAAAACCTTGTGTATAGCTTTCAAGTCCCTGCACGGCCAGGGTCCTACTGAGTTAACTCACTACTTTAAACCCTATACCTCTCAAGAGCGCTCTGGTCTGCTGCCTGCAGAAACCATGCCGTCCCCTAATTCAACAAGCATTTGCAATGTAATAGATCTCGCATTACTGAAAGTTTGAGCTATTGGCGTTGCATTATTATTTGCAACGCCAATAGCTCAAACTTTCAGTAATGCGAGACCTATTGCATTGCAAATGCTTGTTGCTTTTAGATATGTTAATAAGGACAAATGTGCCTAAACGAGACACAGCATCAGCCTCGAAGCGTGTACCACAGCCCCCTCCCTCTGCTCCCTGAAAAATCGCAGGATTGCATTAATTAATTAGCAAAATCACAAGAGGCCGGATAGGAGACGGCAGCAGCCGACATTTGAAAATAACCAGCTTCCAAATGTAGGTGCTCCACAGTCTCAAGGGCGTGGGAGAAACACAATTTCTGCATTTCCGAGGGGGGCACAGGCAGTCTTGGGAGAGCCGAGCCAGGGGTCTAACTTGGCTCTGAGAACCAAAGCACGAACAGAGCCATCAAATGTAAAACAGGCAGCAAAAGTCAGGAAAAAATATGATAAAGATTTTAAAAGGAAAAAATATTTTTCAACATCCATCAGTACGTATAATTATATCACTGAATTGAGTGACATTTATTAGAAGCAATATTTTTTTTTTAAACTTGAAACATTCAGGAATACCCCGTGACCTGAAACAATTGCCACGAGTTACCCAAAATGTGTTTGTCATGTTGTCTATTTATATAGTCTACTTTATTATTAAATGCGACGATTGTTTTCTATTAACCATGTATAAGTGACGTTTTTGTAGAGCGCAGATCCTGTACTTAATTACTTCAGTGTGCTCTCAAACTGGATCACACCATTTGGTCAGGTGGGGAAGCAGGGATTCGAGTCCATGACTATAGATTAGGAAGTTCTGAGACTGTAGGGTTACATCCTTCTCTCTTCCGTTTAACACAACTGGTCAGTGCTTTGTGTTCACTTTTTCAATTGCTGTTATTCAGTTACTGTTAGTATACGGAGTTCTATATATAATATATGCAATTAGTCATGAGATTGAAAGGTGTGCTTTTGTGTTTGGAATGAAAATGATGATCAGGCACATTGACAGCACATGCCTGTATGAAATGATGATCAGGCACATTGACAGCACATGCCTGTATGAAATGATGATCAGGCACAATGACAGCACATGCCTGTATGAAATGATGATCAGGCACATTGACAGCACATGCCTCTATGAAATGATGATCAGGCACATTGACAGCACATGCCTCTATGAAATGATGATCAGGCACATTGACAGCACATGCCTGTATGAAATGATGTTGCACTTCACAAGTGTCTCTTTGCTAAGGAGCAAATTCTATAGGGGCTGCGAGACCTCTTGGTTTTTGCTCATTGTTGTTTCATTGTGGCCTCTTCTGGAGTTCTCTTAAGTCAGCTAAGCCCGCAGTAACATTAACATAAAATAGCATTTCCCGCTTCGCCTTATTCTGCCGCTCAACTGACTTGACAGTCAGAAGAATTTTAGGGGAGGCTCAACATCTCAACGACCACAAGTAAATGAGTTAACAAAACAACAAGGCCATAGAGGCCCCCACAGAGTTTACTCCTCGGGTTACTGGGCTTCAAGGAGACTTATGCGATGTGAGGCTTCAGAGAGACATGCTGTGTCTGCCACTGTTGATTAATCAGTGTACACTTCAAAATATGGGGTAGTGGGGGGGGAAGAGGGAAGCACAGTCCAATCCAACCCCCCCACTCCAACATCTGGGGAGAAGGTCTTCCTGTCCCGCACAGTTCCTCTCCGCTTATCAGGTTCCTGCCTGCACCTTTTCTTCTTGGCACCTTAGACAATGCCAACAAACGACACATCTCAGACAAGCTACAGCAGCAAAACCTCTGCCCAGAGGAAACAGGCCACTCAGCATGTGAACTGGTAAACATGGGAAGTGAAGCAGATGAAAGGAGTTGCTGTCTGAATAGTTGTGCGAGCGGGAGAGTGCCAGGCTTGACTCTAATGCCTTGAGGCGTTCCGTGGTGACAGTGCGAGATATATTCAAAGGCCTCATCGCTGCAGTGGCACAATAGAAATAGCTACTGTGCTATGTATCCACCATGCAAAAACAAGCATTGGCAAAGCCAATAAGCTCACCTTCACAATCTATTGTTCTTTGCCAATGCTTTTTGGTGATGTTGTGCAGCATCAGTATAAAGCAAAATGCTTTTTGCCGATGCTGTGCAGCATCTGAAAAAAAAAGATAAAATGCTACATGATGTGAAGAGTACATAGCGTGTACGCATTAGAATACTACTGACACCTACGTCATTCAGTAGGTGTGCACATATGTGATGATGTAGAGAGAGAGCTAGAAAACATATGCACTCTCATGGAGTGCAAAAAAGTAATTCCCAAAAAAAGGAGCAGTAAAAGGATACAGGTCAGCCAGTTAAAAGCATTGTAAAGAGGGCATGCTCTAGTGAAGGAACAAACACAAGAAGAAGAAGGATAGCCACTGAATAAGAAGCAAGAAAAGACTGACAATAAATCCACCCGCTTAAAGGAATAAGTGGCTCTAAGCCCACTCTATGTTTTGGGATAGGCCACGTGAGCTCTTTGCAACCAAACAGCTATACTTTCTGCAAGAAGAGAGCTAATAAATGTACAGTCGATCCTGAAAGCAGCTCAGTCAGGCTGTTCTTCCTGGATGCACTGCAAGAACAAATGAAACAAGTCCCAGTTCCTTCGCATAAGTGCCAGTGGTGTGTACCAACAACCACGAGCTCAAATTAAGTATTGCTCGGGACATCTTGGGTATCATTCCTTATCTTCACCTTCCTACCTGCCTCAGAGCCGAGTTCTGTGAACTGCCAGTCCAAATCACCTCTATGTCATATTCCACCCTACGGGATATCCAGGCTTGGGTCCTAATGCCCCCCCCCCCAGCGAACTTAATCCAAATCCCCCGTCACACTGAAAACCCATCTCCTCATCCTCTAGTGCCCCAAATAGCTGACCCAGACCCATGGACCCCATACTCTTTTCCACCTCCAGCCTTCTATTATATATTGTATAAAGCACCACCAACAATGTGTTCTCAATACTGTAAGTGGCCAAGGGGTTTGTTTACCAGGTCTCAGGACTCGGATGACAGACAGTATCTTTTTGGCAGATAATAGGGTGTAGTTTACTCCTTAAAATACTTGGCCATATCAGGGGCGGCTCCTTCGTTTGAGCAGAGGAGTGTCGCCCCACTAACAAAAGCCCCAGGCCAGAGCTGAAAAATAAAATGTTAATTAAGTTTATTTATTGACATTTTATTTTTCAGCAACCCATCCCGAATTAAGTGTCAGGATGGGGCGGAGCCAATGCTGCAGAGTGGCAGCAACAGGGAGTTGTGTGCTTTAAAATGCGCATGTCCCTTTGGCCGGCCGTCTTGTGACGGCCAGCCAGACATGCGCATTTTAAAGTTCTCTATCCTAGCTGTCTTAGACAGCTGAGTTATAGAAAGTGCATGCCTCCAGCACTCTTAGGAGCGCTAAGTGAGGCCGTTCAAACCAATCCTCGTGCTGCTCTCATGCTGGTGAGAGCAGCGCCAGGATTGATTAGGAGAGTTTGCTGGGTCCCGCGTTGGAGCCTGCCAGAAGACCGAAGGAGTACGTCACGGAGGAAGGTAAGTCTTTTTTTTGTTTTTTACACCTGCCGTACATGGTAGCCACCACTGGGCCATATCATCAACTCTTTCCCTACCCCTCCCTTGAAAGCCCCTTTTTAGGTTTTGCCTCAGTGGCAAAGCCTAGCAGTGCTCTGATGTACGTCCTTGGAAGTTCTCGTTAAAGGGTTATATAATATTGCTGGGTGTATCACTATTATGGTTCTGGACAACCAATAGCCACAGTTGTTAACAGGGCAGAACAATCATCTGTTTAGTGGTACTGAGGCCCTGGGTATGATGGGCCCACTTCACCTCAATTTTCAGATGTCTTGTTTCTACCAAATCAGGGTATGGGGCCAACTTTCAAGGCTTGCATTAGGGCCGACTGCAGCTCGGCTACTTAACTGCCACCAAACACAGACTCCACCCAAATACAACCACCAAACATCAACACCATCCAGTAAGTCCTTTTCTGAGACCAGACCCTTCCTACCAGGCTGCTCAATGACCAGTCCCTTCCTATTAGGTGGTTCTCTTCAGACACCAATGAATATGACTCCTTTTCCCGCTTTCCCTCACCCCGCATGTTGTTACAACGCGGTCGTTACAACGATCGCGTTGTAACAATGCAATACCATTACCCCGCAAGTCGTTACGACGACTTGCGGAGGGGGGCGCTGGATGTTGGAATAGTATAATTTACTATTCCAACTCCAGTCTGTGCGGACAGTAGGGAAGGTGTTGGATTTTAAATCCAACACCTTCTCCCCCCTCCGCAAGACGTTGTAACGACTTGCGGGGTAATGGTATTGCGTTGTTACAACGCGGTCGTTGTAACAACTGCGTTGTAATAACATGCGAGGTGACGGATGCGGGGTGTCTGATGTTTACCGACACCAATCCCTTCCTGTAAGGATGTTCTAAATCTTGCCGTATATAAAGAGCCTCTCATCGGTGTACCAGTGTGTAGCAACTCCTTTAGCTTGCTCCTGCTGTGGGATTCTTCGCTTCTACTCTGGGACAGTCCAGACCCTGTTCCAGCTCTGCTCCAGACCGGCCAGCTCCTGCTTGACTCTGCTTCAGGCGTGCCAGCTCCAGCTCTGATCCAGTCTTGCTCTTAACCAGATCCAAAACTTCAGCCTTGCAAGAACTGTCCTACAATTGGGACCAACCACTTTGGAGGCTTTCAGTGCCTTTCGACTTTTTCCTTCTGCACTGTGAGACACTACTGCATCCTCTCTATAACCTAGGTCACATCCTGGGATAGACCGTGTGGTTTTGGGAAAGGGTCACCCTTTTCCAAGAGGCTCTAAGAATATTACCCTGTATACGGTGCTCTTGCGAGGAACAGACTGTTACAGTTGGAATATTTCAAGGAGGCCCTTTCTGATTCCATAATGATGGGTTTAGAAGCTGTGATCTCTTCTGCGCCAGGTACTCTGTTTATTGAAGCTCAGCAGCATGAAAGCCAATATGTCTCTCCTTTGAGACCTATTGGCTTTGTCAATGGTTTTTAGTGATTCTGTTCAGCATCCTTGATGCTATTCGGCATGGCTAAAGAAGTAAAAAATAAAGCCTATGACATTGCCGCCTGTGCCATTTTGTAGGCCTACAAAATGGCACAGGCACTTTTATTTTCATTTTATTTACTGATCCGAGTTGGATTGGTAAATAAAAATAAAAAATGTACAAAGGTTTGGTTTTTTTTTTTTAAAGCGGTGGGGGAAACAAAACCGGGGAGCAGAGCAACATGGGGGAACAGAAACAACACATGGAGCTGGGGTGGAGCAACACTGGACCCCTGTGGGGGAAACAACACGGAGGGCGCAGGTGGTGGGTAAAGAACATCAAACAAGCAAGAGACAGAGAGCACCGTTACATTAAAGAGAACCAATGTTACACAATGGGTGGGCTGCAAGCCTCTCTATGTTCTTGATAAGCCCATAATATGTCTTTTGGAACCAGACAGCTGAGCTACACGTTAGGCTTGACCTAATGACCACCTAGAAAGCTTACTGACCTATGCCAAAGACCTGAAGAGCCAACCCTGGGACTATCATGAGCTAAGCCACAGTTTATTGCTCAGTTGTTCCTTGCTCCCCTGAAATCCAGTCCTTGTGCCAATATCTCAATATCTAGTGAAGAAAGATTCAATACAGCCAGATGCCGATGTAGCAGGACGTGAATTGCGGAGCTCCCACTGGCGATCCCCCATCCACCGATATCCTGATACCCAGTACCCCCACATTGAAAACGAGAGCCTTGGGGGGGTACCCTGCCCCCCGCAGCAGCAGCTGGTGACCTGATGGCTGGTGGTGGTGCGGTGTTCGGGAGAGAGTGGCACCTTGCACTTGCATAGCCAAGATGGCAGCCCACTGAGGGATCGAGACGAAGGCAGGCTCCGCAGCGAAGACGATGGCAGCTCCCGAGCTGTGAGTGGGGTAGGAGAGATACTCTGGAGCAGACTGCGGCAGATCGAGCACACAGCCCAGGCGGCGCAGAGTCCTGCCTGGTAAAGCGGAGAGATGTGAGGCCTGCTGCCTAGGGTGAAAGCCGCGGGGCCTGGGCGTGTTGCCACCGGCGCTGCCTGCGCCGCTACCCTGCGAGATGTGGCCTATGAAATCCCATCTGCGCCTCATGAATCCAGCGTGCTGCCGGCGGAGGCTGCCCCACCTAATACATGCTTGCTGCAGTGGAGGCTGCGGTGCCCCGGCGCCACTAACGTAAAATTCGGCTGTGTCCCCGGCTCGGAGTCTGAGGAGAGCACTGGTGGACACGAGAGCGGCATCACCTATAGGCCGCGAGAAGAGCATTGTGGCGATACGGGTGTGAGAGGGACTGGTCCCGACACCATTGCGGAGGCGAAATGCAGGGGAGCTGAGTGGACTTCGATCTCTGCAGAGGCGCCCCCTCTCATCTTTGTCTACACTAGGCGACCCCCAGTGAGAAACTGGCTTGGGCGAGTCTGAAGATCAGAGTGGGGGACCTGGCTGTCGGCACCGACGTGGAGGTGACATAAGCTGGTGCCGTTTGGGGAGGCATCACAGCCCTGCTGACCATGGTGGCCTCTGCCGCACAGCTGAAATTAGGCTCTGAGACAGGGATTGAGAGAAGCGAGCTGGGGCGGCTGCCGAGAAGAGAGGGACAATGGTCCACCTTCCTTGCTGCCAAAAGGTGCCTCTGCCAACTGAACGTTCCTTATGCCATGCTATTCCCAGCTCGCCTCCGGGTGGTTACGCCTTCTGGTGTCCATTTCTTGCAGACCCCTCAAGACGCTTGGACCTAGATTGAATTAAGACTGGGCATCGAATCGGCGGGGCCTCCCCGTGCTCCACTCCTCACCGAAGGAAAACAGCAACCGATAAGAGAGGAGCCACATCGATAGCAGAGGCCCACGACGAGCGCCACAAAGTAATCAGAGCAGTAACAGAAATCAACAATACTGGCATGAGCCCCCGATCTTTTCTCAGTGAACACAGTGACAAGAACTCGGAAGGATATCAGGTTGCTAGCTCTGCGGAGGACATAGATACAGATCTACCTAAGATTACCCCTAAAACTGCAGACAAAATTATTTGAAAGTGGGTTATGAGTAACATTGGTCAGCTCACATGATGGGAATGATGCTCTTGGAATGTATGTCTGTCTTACCTTCTATCTACGCTCTTCTTTCTTATGGGGGGGATATGACCCTCATCTCACCTTGATCTGCATGGGGAGGGACCGGGTTAGGATGTGCTGCATAACCACTGGCCACTTTCCTTCATCCCTTGTTGCAGTTCCGCGGGTGCTCCCGCGAATAGATGCCCGTTGGTGTCATGTTTGGATGGGGTCCGGACTATTGTCTGTCCTGGGGAGAGGGAGTTTGGGTTTTTATTGTTTGTTTGTTTGTTTTCCAGTTGGGGTTTAGGCGTGCCTGGCGAACGGGGTACAATTTAGACATACCACTAGGAACATAAGAGTGTAGGTTAATGAGTGACCCCAGGGAGTGGGGACAGACGACACAAATTGACACATGGCGCCCACCGTAGAGTTTAAATTCCTCTTTTGGAATGTCAGAGGGGTGAACACCATGTCTAAACAACATAAAGTATATGCCTATCTTGCTAGGAGATGGGTACACATCGCCCTGCTGCAGGAAACACATATAATTGCCAAAGAGGAGACCGCTCTACAGCGCAGGTGGTGAGGTCAGGCCTTTTATACAGACTACTCCGCCTTTGCCAGAGGGGTATTGGTGTGGATTAAACTAGGGCTACCTTTTCAGTAGACTGGCCACCTAATGGATCCTGAGGGGTGTTATGTAGTGGTAACTGGTAAATTAGACGGCCGGGATGTGACAATTGGGAGTCTCTATGGCCCAAATGTGGACCAAATCTCATTCCTAGCAACCCTTTCCAGAACATTAGCACCATATCTAGTGGGGTCAGTAATCCTGGGAGGAGATTACAATTGTGTGGCACACATTGACTTAGATCGCTCCCACCCACCCCTGAGGGAGTCCCCAGCCACCAGGACGGCTGAAGCTTTGAAGGAATGGCAATCCCAATGGGGCCTCATTGACTCATGGAGAACATTACACCCAGAGGAAAGAGACTATTCCTTTTTCTCACACCTACATGATTTACACGTCCGGTTAGATGCTATCCTTTGTACACCTAATGTGCACGATCTCATAACTAGTGAGTATTTAGCTAGAACAATTTCTGATCACAATCCCCTTTTGTTAGGATTCCATTCGACGCGGACTAGGCTGAGCATCCCCACTTGGAGACTAAAACCGGAATCCCTAGAGGATCCAGTTTTTCAGTCCACAGTACGAATGGCTATAGGGCAATACTTTGCAGAGAACGAAGGCACAGCATCAAGCCCACTTGTAGTATGGGATGCCTTCAAAGAGGTGATTAGAGGTAGATGTATCTCTGAAGCAACAGGAATTCGTGGGACCCTTCAACGGGAGACATTGGCCGCAGAACAGAAGTTGAGGGATATTGAGAAAAATAGACACGAACATCGGGAATTGCAAGAGACATTACTGGAAGCTAAAGAAAAAGTGGCCGAGCAGGTTGAAAGGTTGCGGTGCTTTGATTACAGGAATTATATGATCCACGCACATGCAAAGAGGGACCGTACTGGGGCGCTCCTGGCATGGTTGGCTAATCCTGTCAAGAGGGGATTGGTCATCCTGGAACTTAGAGAAGAGCACACTGCCACGATCTTTCGACAACAAAATATCAATCAGACGTTCCACGATTATTATGCAGATCTATATCAGAGCAGGGTGACCGGCACCGATGCAGACATAGATACCTTTTTGGGGACTCTGGTGTTGCCGACCATGTCTGAGGCGGAGGTGGATTCCCTAGGAGGGGACGTTGAACACCACGAGGTCAGGACCGCCATTAAATCGATGGCTAGGAATAAAAACCCCGGAACCGACGGCTTGCCAGTCGAATTCTTCTCTGTGTATGTTGAGGAGCTGGGCCCCCGGCTAGTGGAACTCTATAATTTGGCGAAACAATGGGGCAGACTGCGAACACAAGGGAAACCCTGGTCGTGCCACTATTAAAACCCAGTAAGCCAGCCTTTGATAAAAACAGCCCACAGGTCGCTATCAATGCTCAATCTGGATTACAAGATCCTGAGCAAAATTCTGGCCACGTGGCTTCTCCCATGCATGACGACCCTCATTCATCGGGACTAAGCGGACTTTATAGCAGGCCGTAACATAGTCCTTAATATTCTGAGACTTCTGCGTGTGTTGGAGGCTGTCTCATATAGTAAGGAGGAGGCCGCAGTCTTTGCGGTGGAAATAGAAAAGGCCTTCGATAGCCTGGAATGACCATATCTTTTGAGAGTGGTATGAAGGTTCGGGCTTGGATCTAACTTCGTGGAATTGACTGCCTTACTATATACACACTCTTGGATAGGGGGAACGGTCACGGACAGTTATCAAGTGGGCAGGGGTACTAGGCAGGGTTGTCTCTTATCGCCCCTCCTATTTGCCCTGGCTATGGAGCCTCTGGCCTGTTGAGCCGGAACTGGCGTCCCCTACCGGGGCCTGGAAGTAATGGGCATGCAACACCATATTGCACTATACGCCGACAACCTTTTACTTTTCCTCCGCACCGTGAGAGAGGATTTCGAAGGGGCAAGAGAGCTCCTTGCACACCTCGGAAGGGTATCGGGCCTATTGGTTAACTGGAGAAAATACCTGTTTCCTACTGAAGCCGGTAGAGATAGACCAACAGTAGTGGGCGAAGTGCTATGAGAATCCAGAAGCCTCCCATACCTAGGGGTTAAAATCTATCATGACCGTGCTGACCTCCTGGAGGGCAATATCGAGAAGGCTATCCGAGGAGTGAAGACGAGTATGGAGTTCTGGGCTACTCTCCCCCTCTTGGTGATCACAAGATTGAAAATCTGTGATTGAAAATGGTGGCTTTACCAAGGTTGCTATACTTCTTCGGAGTTCTCCCATTATGGATCCCGGCTGGCGTATTCCATAACTTACAATCATTGGTAACGGGGTTTATCTGGGGATCCGGCAGGCGCAGAGTGGCACTGACCACCCTTCAGAGACCTACGGCACCAGGTGGCCTGGCCCTTCCAGACTGGCTGCACAGAGGCAGTGGCTCATGCAGTGGGTGGCCAGGAGGGTCCGTAGGACAGAGCATCTGGATCCTTCTGTGCCAAGTCTTCGACTTCTATCCCGCATTGTATTGCTGCTGCCTGCCCCGAGAATAGAAGACAGTTCTGAATTTAGAGTACTCCGCTAGTGTTGGATCAGGAGTTTACAGAAGCCGAAAATTAGGTGACCATACGCCCCAGAAATCCTTCTGGAATTTTTTCTAGAACTTCCCCATGTGGGGAACTGGCACGGGTTGAGGGAATGGATGGCGGCTGAGGCAACAACTATTGGAGTGCTATACGAGGACGGCTGTTTGCTATCATTCGAAGACTTTCGGGAGCGTTATGATTTACCACAGGAGCACTTTCTGTTGCATAGGGCCCTCACAGCAGCGATTCAAAAACATTGGGGGTCAAGGGCTATCGGAACCTTCACTTTCGGGAGGATGTCAATATCTAGTAGCTTCCTCAGGCACATATAAGGCAGTCACTTGTTTATACCACCGGCTTCGGGGCGAAGGACTATCCACGCTTGATAATTTACGATTGCGCTGGGAGGAGGATCTGGGTGTTCCCATAGAAGAAAATGTTTGGGATGACTTAGAGGGCCGCTTTCCTAGAGTATCTAGGAATGCCCGATTTGAACTGATCCACTTTTTTATACTTCACAGGGCATATCTCACACTTGGATGGATAAACCGATATTTTCGCGACAGAGGCTGCTAAATACCCCCGATGAGAGTCAGGGGCCGAATTCCTTCATATGTTGTGGCGTTGCCCGACGCTGGGAAACTTTTGGGGTGCAGTGACGGATGTTCTAGCTGAGGTGACCGAGAGGGAGGGTCACTGTACACCGGGGCATTGTTTACTACACTGGTTCCCACATACCTCTAAGACTAAAGTGACCAGCGGATTCCAGGACCTGGTGCTCCTCCTGGCCAAGAGGGAGATTGACAGACACTGGAAGTCCCGGAGGGGGCCCTCCGTGAAGGGATGGAGAAGAGGGGTCATACGCTGGATGGATTATGAGGGGGCTATATGCCTGAGAGAGGCCAGTCGAGGCAGAGGATCCTTGGAGGCTGCCAGGACATGGGAGGCATTAGTAGAAGAGTTGAAGCACCCAGATTTCGCCTCCCGGGGGGAGGCACTGGATAGCCCCTGATAATGCAGGCAGCACGCTTGATCACCACATGGAAATCCCGCTCTGAGGGCATGTAGTCTTTCTTAGTATGAGGCATTGGAGGGGGGACACGAGGACTAGGAGGCACGAATCGGCATAGGACACTATCCTACACCTTCTTAACGCTGTGCCTTCAACAACAATAGATTCCTTCCTAATAGGTAACTGACTCAGCCATGGCACGACTGGAGGGGGGGGGGGTGTGGACTGTTTATTGTAGTTCGATTTGCAGTATATAACCCAGGGGACTTTGCTTAGATATTGCTGGAAGTATCCTTAGATTTACGAATGCTTTCAATCATGCACTCTACACATAGATTGCTGGGCTAGTATTCTTCCATACCAGGTCCAACCAGGGGGGAGGTTGTCTTGACTATCAGATGACTGGATTGATGCATATGTAACTGCCTCTCTGTGTCCTATTGTGCTAGAGACCTGGGTCTAGTTTTGTAAATAATAAATTGTGTTAAAAAAAAAGAAAGATTCAATACACATTATCATCTGATTCAAACCACTTGAAGTCAGTTTCTATATTCTCTGATTATCATCAATACCAAGAAGCTCAGAGCTCAGAAAGTAAGGGATATACCGTTATAGCTCTGGACCAGCAAACCAGCAACAGACATGGCTGTAAGTGGGATGCTACGGTGCAACTCTACTTTAATGCGACTCCATTCGGATGTATGATGACACAACGCAAACCGGAACATCGCAAGCAATTACCACGCTGTTGTGACATCGTAAAAGACATTACATCGCACGCATTTACTGCGCATGCTGTTGCCACGCGATTGTAGTGTCTCTGCTGTTTTGTGCCATTGCAACGCAGTTCACCAAGTCGGCTCCTGTTACAACGTTTTTTTTTCCTGCTGCGAGTTAGAACACTAAATCCTTTTGGAATTGCAAACACTTGTAGTACATGTATCGCCCCAGATTATCTAAACTTTGTAAATACTGTTATTACACAAAATGTTAACATATTAAACACATCATGTTACTTGAAAGGAGGTAAAACACAAGAACTCAAATTCTCGCCAGCATAAACGCAAAGTATTTTTTCTTTTTCCATTCATTCATTCATTCAATCGCTGCCTTATTTATCTACCTGCCCATATTTGTGAATCCTTCAATCCACCCACTCACACTTATGCTTTTACCTACCACTGTGAGCATGCATGTCAATGTTTGTTTTTTGTGTTTACTTTCATGCCTGTCTGTTGGCCACTTACCTAGGGGTACAGTTCTTGGTGTCTCTGCTTGCATTACTTATCTATGTTGCTGTATGTGCGTGTGTGCCTCTATGGAGATTGGCCTCTTTTTTGTATTGATGTCTTTTGGTGCATTGATCTGCCTGCATGTGTTAATCTGTTATATGCTTGTGCGTTCGTGAACTATACAAAAAGCTACACATTAGCTTTGTTGATTGATATGCACGTGTCCATGTCTAACACTGAAATTCTTATTTTTTTGCACGTGTCCATGTCTAACACTGAAATTCTTTTTTAAATAATCTTTATTCATTGAGTTTTTAGATACCGATCGGTCCACCCCCCACCTCACCTCACACAGGAAATACTTAACACATCACATGACTCTCAAAGGCAAAGACCATTTAGACGAGGTAGCACAACCCTTTGACTCAATATAACCACCTGAGTGCTAGTATAGGGTGCTGTAACTGTAACTCACCAACAATGAAAAATATTTTTTTAAAACAATGGAACAGTCACTGAGGTACAAGGTAGAACCACACATCCTGCCAAACAAATAATGCATTCATTAAAGAATACAAATTAAAATAGTAACGCAGGGTAAAACAGATGACTGCCTCACAAACAGCGAGCACATACATCAGGCATCAAAAGTTCAGTGGCACCAGAAAGACAATCAAAAATACAAAAATAACACAGAGAAAGCACTGTGGAGAAGCCACAGAGAGCAGAAAAAAGTCATACTCTGGACCTCGGTGTAGCATGCTACCTGTTGATACTGCGTTTTGATGCCCCACAATAGAGAATTAAACACTATATCGATGTTACATTACACTACAACACACCGCAAAAAATAACCACAAATACACAGAGGGATGTTAAGGCACACTCTTTGTGCAAGACATGGCCTCTTTGTGATTTGAAGCAGAGGTATCTGCCTGTGGAGCCTATAGAGCCTGCCTGTAGATGGAACTTAAAGCAAAATCAAGTTCCGTAAAAAATAACCACAAATACACAGAGGGATGTTAAGGCACACTCTTTGTGCAAGACATGGCCTCTTTGTGATTTGAAGCAGAGGTATTTGCCTGTGGAGCCTATAGAGCCTGCCTGTAGATGGAACTTAAAGCAAAATCAAGTTCCGCAAAAAATAACCACAAATACACAGAGGGATGTTAAGGCACACTCTTTGTCAGAGGGATGTTAAGGCACACTCTTTGTGCAAGACATGGCCTCTTTGTGATTTGAAGCAGAGGTATCTGCCTGTGGAGCCTATAGAGCCTGCCTGTAGATGGAACTTAAAGCAAAATCAAGTTCCGCAAAAATAACCACAAATACACAGAGGGATGTTAAGGCACACTCTTTGTGCAAGACATGGCCTCTTTGTGATTTGAAGCAGAGGTATCTGCCTGTGGAGCCTATAGAGCCTGCCTGTAGATGGAACTTAAAGCAAAATCAAGTTCCGCAAAAAATAACCACAAATACACAGAGGGATGTTAAGGCACACTCTTTGTCAGAGGGATGTTAAGGCACACTCTTTGTGCAAGACATGGCCTCTTTGTGATTTGAAGCAGAGGTATCTGCCTGTGGAGCCTATAGAGCTGAGTACTGTTGTAGTTTTTAGATACCGATCGGTCCGAAGCAGAGGTATCTGCCTGTGGAGCCTATAGAGCTGAGTACTGTTGTAGTTTTTAGATACCGATCGGTCCACCCCCCCCTCAGACAGGAAAAACCTTAACACATCAAACAAAACTAATCAAGTTTAATACATTACATCATTTCATAATTGTAAAATAGTTTGGGAGAGTATATAGAACTATATAGGTAATTTAACGTTCTTACCTTCACCACGGAGGTCTGCCTTCCAGCTGCTCTCTGTCTCTGGTCGAGTCCCGGAACAACGTCACGTCTGCGCGGCTACGTAACCGCATAAACCGCCTATTGTGTGCGAGCATGCCTGTTTGGCCCTTTGATGTGTCTGTATGCAGGTTGGTTACTGCCTGTGTGTCTTTGCTTGGCCTCTTTGTGTCTATCTGTCTATGTTTGTGTTTTTCTGGATGTGTAAGTATGCACGTGTGTTGATCCTGTTGTCTGCCTGACCGTATTTGTCTGACCTCTCCCAGTCCGTGTCTGCGCCAGTGTATGTTTGCGTTACTCTGGGTGTCTAAGTATATGCTTGTGTCAGTAACGTCTGCGCGGCTACGTAACCGCATCTTCTTCTTCTAAAGGCATGCGATTGCATGCGATTTAAAGCCTCCTGCGATGTGACCACGCGTTGTCATTGCTCGCAATGTAAATGTGAATGCGTTGTAAAGGCATGCGATTTAAAGCCTCCTGCGATGTGGAAGTCGCGTTGCGATGGCAGCGCGTGAAAAGACCATCGTTGTAATGGGTGTTTCCCCTCCATTCCCACATGACCGCCAAACACAAACTCCACTCCTAGATTGCCACCGAAACATCAACACCATTCTAGTATGTCCCTTTCTGAAACTAACCCCTTCCTGTCAGGTGGTTCCTGTTCAGAGACCAGCCCCTTCCTGTCAGGTGGTTCCTGTTCAGAGACCAGCCCCTTCCTGTGAGGGGATTTCTGTTCTCCCAGTATATTAAAAGCCTCTGATCAACGCAGCAGTGCGTTGCAACTCTTTCAGCTTGCTTCGGCTGTTGGATTCTTCGCTCATGCTATCCTCCAGGCCAGCAGTTCGAAGCCTGCCAGCTCCATCTCTGCTAGTTCCAGCCCTGCCTGCTCCTGCTCGGTTCTGCTGCTGGCTTGTCAGCTGCAGTTCTGCCCTAGTCCTGGTCTTACCCAGATCCAAAACTTCAAACTTGCATGAACGGTCGTACAGTTGGGGCACATTACTTATGCTTTCGAGCACTACTTTCCTGAGGGCATCTTCTCTGTAACCAGTGTTACATCCTGACACCGATAGTGTAGCTTCCGGAAGGGGTCACCCTTTCCTGAAAGCCTCTAAGATGTGAAGGATCAACCCTTACATCTAGCCCTTGACACCAACAACCCACTGCAATGCAAGGGTAAAAAGTACCTCTCGGATCCCAATGCAAGGAGTACCTTGTGCAGGCCATGCCCCTACAACCTCTGTTGCACATGCAAATACTCCGGGCACACTGCAAAGGGGAAGAGAATCCTTCTACCGGCAGCTCCACTGCACCCATCTGCCCCCTGCAGCACACAGATTTTCCCAGCCCATTAGCCTGGGTCATTCCCACAATACCTCTCAACCCCCTCCTCTCCAGTCACGTGGTCCCTCTTGCTCCCCCTTTCTCCCTCTTGCACTCCCACTTGTCTCCTACCTGGCTGCACAAGGTGCTCTGGTCCTCCATTTTACTCCTCCCAGAGGCGCTCACAACCACTTGATGGCCCTCTACAACCCCCTGACTGTCCAAGGACACCCTGTTGCTCATCCTTCAAGCATTTCTGCTTGTCCTTTATCCCAGGTACTAGCACTCACTGCTCCCTCAGGCTGCCAGAGGTGCTCTCAACCACCACTCCCTCCTCACAGAAGTGCTGATCAGGGAACAGCAGCCCGTAGCCTGCTGTGTCAGGAAGAGGTGACACAGACTGAAACATCAGCAGAAATAGGTATATTTAAAAAAAAAAAAAAAAAAACTGAATAAAATAGCTTGATGTTGTATGTATCAGTGTGGGCATGTAAATCTGTGTGAACTTCTGTTAATGTGTGTTTGTGTGTGCATGCATGACAAGTGTGTATGAGTCCTTTGACCACCCTAGTAAAATGCTGACCCTTGCACAAGGGTTGGTAATCATTTAAAATATATAGGCATCAAGAGTTGAAGATCATTGTCCATTGCTGGTAAAATGTTGCCCCTCGCATAAATCCCTCGCAGATGTGGGCGTCAATGGACTGATGAGGCCTGTTCTAGCATATTTCTGGCCCTAGATTAATGGTGGCAATTCCTGGCATACTAAGAGCAGCCATGGAAACCTAAAAAGGAATGTCAAACCCTACTGCAGAAGCAGTAGATATGGACACCTACTTGCTGAAACAGTAACAATTGACACTTCTTTTTTCAAAAGTGCTCCTGTAATCGTATTTCCTTTCACAAATGAGCAGATAATATAGCTCAGTGGGCTGAGAGCCTGCTGCAGAGACCGGGTCAGTAGGTGGGACCCAGCCTTTTATACTTCTGAGGTTTATAAAATTAGTACTTTTGAAGTGGGTGGTAATGGATACAGCTGCCCAAACCTCTCTTGAATAGACACATATTGACAATTACTGAAGCATCCTGAGAATAATAAATTGTGTACATGATGGGTCATAATGCTTCGTAAATGGGATCTCTTTAAAAGCGATAAAGCCAGTTTTACTGTACACCAATGTGTGTTTTTCTCCCCAGTGTGAAAAATTAGAGTGTACCTTTGTCTGTAATCAAAGTTGGGGAATGTTAGTTCTGATGGCCCCTTGATACATGACTGACACGATCCCAGCCCCTTAACTTACAAAGCAATTGGCCTGTTGGAAGGTATTCAGCGCTGTCTGTAGTCTTGTATACGACTGTCTGCGTTCCAACCCTGCCATCTTTTCCTGGTGACCTTCTGTGCTTCATCAATGTTACTAGTCTTCCCAGTATGAGACTTGGACAGCTGAAGACCTACCCTGTCTAGTTGGTCATTAAAAATCTCTTCAGTCTCGTGATTAAGTTGTCATCTTTGCAAACGTAATCACGGCTCCCCTGCCTCGTATGATCCTGGGTAAATCACACCATTCTCCCCGGGCCTCTGATCCCTTATCACGCAAAATTAGCACCGTTTAGAAAGAAACTAAATACCGCTATTAAGTGCTATATAAATAGAAAAAAAATGGAAATTTACATGAGAAAAGTAGATCGCCAGCCTTCCCTTCTCTCTCACCAGTCAAACACTGCCAAGTTTGCTGAAGAGGCCTGCACAGGCGCAGGTCACGCCACTCTGATTAATGTGTTGCTGCTAATTGTGCGCAAAATGGCCGCCCTTTGAGGCCCTGTGAGCAGGGCATTGTCCAGCCAATGGCGGCGCCATCTCTTAGCATGAGAATGCTGTGCTCCTGCCCACACGTCAAAGGAGGGCTACTTCTTGGGGTCACGGGGCGACGCCCCTTTCTTTGAGGGGCTGTTACCATGCTCTACTAAACCTGTAAACCTCTCCCTCGCCCTCTTTCCCTTCTCCACCCTTTTCCCAGGGTGTCAGAAGACAGGGCAGTGCAGCTGGATTTATGGCGGGCACCACCAATAATGGGCATCTTTCATCTCGAAGCTGTCTGGGAATGAGGGCCCTCTCGGCCTGGGCGTCGGCTCCTGGGAGCAAGTCTGCACAAATAAACCTAACGCATCACTAAAAACATCTAACTAACCATGACACGAATACACAACCGAGAAAAGGCAACCGTGTTAAAGATAACCCACCTTTCCTGATGCTCGTAGCATTAGAACAATGCACAACTAAACAGAAAATAAACAAAAAGAACAAATGAATCATGATTCATGATGTAAGGTAAACTACAAAGGCACAGAGAGACCAGGCTGATGCAGGCATACCAATAGACAGAGAGAGAGACACATCTGAGCAGACAAAGGCACAGGCATAGGAGGGAAGGCAGACAGACAGAGACAGGTAGGCAGGGAAAGGGACAAGCTAACAAAGAGATGAAATACAGGAGGGTGAGGCAGGCCGGCAGAGAGAGACAGAGAGCAAAAAAGAAACAGTCACAGAGATATACGGCTCGAGAGAGAGTTGTATTGTGGGCTTTTTATTGAGTTGTTATGTTGTCAATGTATGGGATCCCGTCAGGCAAGGATAGAGGCAGACAGACATGGGCAGACATGCGTAGATAATTGACCGAAAGATGAGTATATAGATCGCTGGACCAGGATAGAGGTAAAGGCATACAGAGAAAGACTGACAGAGACAGACAGGCAGAGAGGAAGGGACAGTGAGAAAGAGAGAGCAAGGGGCGGCACCAGAACACGGGAGAGGAGAAGAAGGGAAGGAAAGGAAAACACCAGAGAGGGACCGCCTGGGAAAGGAGCGAGGGAGAACTGATGCATATGGACACACAGATGGATGGACAGCAGAGTTTCACTTAACCTACACAGGACGCCACACAAATGCATTCCAAGATGTGGAAGTCAAAATCAGACTTAGAAAATAAGCCCAGGCACCAAAATGAAAGTGTCCCCATTAGTGAATTGGATAGCTCAAAAGACGCCCACATTTGCAAATAGGGCAGTTTTGAACTTGGAAAGACACGTCGTATAAGTGTTTTGCAAAGATATGGACAGGGCCACTGGAATTATGCGATTCTGCAACCACATCGATTTTCGCATAATTATGGATTTGCAGCATTTTCCACATAATCTATCATCTGCCGCATAATCTGCTGATATTAACAACAACAAAAAGTCTAGTTAAAACGGATCAAAAGTTACAAAACATATGGCGACTTGTGTTCCTGCACACTGGAAAGCTTTTCAGAAAGGTTAAATGGTCATGTTTCATTTGCTTATTGCTTTATTTGGGTGTTATATTGGTACTAATTAAGGTGAACACTTCTCGCAGACACACTTACCTGGTGTAAAAATGACAAACTAATGAAGTAATAGTATGACAAAATGTGGAACATTATGCCGAATAATTTGCCTTTTATTGCTGCATAATTTAGTCAACCCTGCCGCATAATTTAGCCCTCCTAAACCGCATAATTCCAGTGGCCCTGGGTATTCGTGACTGCTTGCTACATGCAATGCTTGTGGTAAATTAATAGAAATTAATAGAAATACCTTCCCACCAGATCATAAAACAGGCTCCCCAAACATCCAAAAAACCGGCCCACACATTGACCTATCAGACCAGCCCCTCGGGCACTGCCTGATTATCCTCTATGCCAGTCCAACCCTCGTGGATATATTTCCACTGTTTTAGTAGTCGAAATCCTTCAGTGCTTATCATTCTGGGTGCTACCAATCAGATTAATTCCATCCGTTTCTTAACTCGGAGATGAGACCAGAAGGCAGAGCAGCTCAGAGACTGTGGCATAGCTGGGGGGGGTCCGCCCCAGGTGGCACGAGTTTTGGGGGCGGTGGCCGTCTAGGGGCAGCAACAGCCCCCCCACTCCTCAATGCGATGCGTTTGCTGCGAGGGGGCGGCAAAGGGAGAAAATACCCGCCAGCAACCCCCCCGCTCTTCACTGCGGCCGCCGCGGGGTGGCAAACGCAGAGACCGCCATGGGCGCCCATAGGGCTAGCTACGCCACTGCTCAGAGATGTTTTATGGCATGGACAAAGTGGGCTCTGGCCCAGGGACACAGCCTTTCAGGGAGCTCGCTGATAGAGCCAGTTCTGTTCTGCAAAGAGTCTTGCCCTGATGACCTTGAATAATACTTAAACAGATTGTTTTAAATACCGTTTTCCTTTGTAACAGACACTCACACATCACCCACATTAAAAATAAACAGACATTTTGAAGAGAAATGTGTTTATGCTACATGCAACAGACTATAAAGAAAAAAGGCCCCCCTAAATACTTTTAGGTCCAAGAGGAGGGAGGAAGAGGAAAAAACACAAGTACTAACCTCTATTCAGACCTATATTGCTTTTAAACAAACCTATTCAGGTTCTATCCTCACTGTATGTTAGTAATGTTGTTGGCGTTACATCTGTTGAATATTTAATGAACACATTGTATATATGTATGTATCTCTCAACTAGAATATGAGCAAATTGTATATATGTATGTATCTTTCAATTACAATTATATAAAAATACAAAATGATAAAAATTTCTTTTTCAAACATTTAAAGAAAATAAAAAAATGAACAAACTGTAAGTTGTTTAATTTAGAAGTGATAGTGATCAATGGTAGGGTTGTTGGCAGGATAGAACCTGAATAGGTTTGTTTAAAAGCAATATAGGTCTGAATAGAGGTTTGTACTTGTATTTATGCTACATGCAACATCCATAAAAAAGTTTCTTTTAGAGCAAATCAGGACGTCACATATGAGAAATGGGAGGGTGTCACTGAGATTATTTGCAATAATATTAGTTAGCTGCTGCTGTGTTACAATATTGAAAACACACTCACTATCCCTGAATATTGGATGTAAACCCATTTAGAATTTGGACGAGCATGCCTGTGCACTGTGAGTAACTAAGCTAAAGAGGGCATGAAAGAGCTGAAATTAGAGTATAAATTCAAAACTGTTCCTAACCACGCCCCCAATATATGAGTGGTTCCGGCCAGGCCCCCAAAATCCTTAAGATGTCCCTAGAGCAGCCACTCAGATTTCCACGAGTTACTAGAGTCTGAGCACAGGAAGTGGAATGAGGAAAGCGGGACGTTCACGGTTAGTAAGCTGGCCATCAGGCGCCAAAGCAGGAAGAGTTGTTTTAAATATACCGAAATTAAGGATGTCTTTGAGTGCCTGACCCTCTGATGGCCTTAACAACATCCAACAAGGGATTTACTGAAGCAGCCGTATGTGGAAGTATGGACAGAGACAGACCTGTCAAATGACAGGTAGAGCGACAGGCATAAATAAAGTGGACTAGGTGTATAAGTCCATAGGATGACTCCAGTGGCGTAACACAGACCCCCACAGCCCCGCAGTGTGGGAGGCCCCCCCAAGCTCCATGGGTCCACTCAGCACAACACTCTGGCCAGAGAGCTCCTGATTGAGTCTGGAGGGGGCCCCTCCACATACCTTGCAGGGGCCCCCCTGAACTTTCGTTACACCAGTGTATGACACGCACATCTATAAAACTGCTGGATGAGCTGTATGCCTATCATGATGTGCGCAGAGTCTAATGTATCAGAGCGCGGCCGGAGTGAATTAGTGTCCACCCTGGGTTGGAGTCCTACCTGCTCTGTAGTTGGGAAGCGATGAAACCCCTGGCCAGGATTCCTCCTTCGGAGCACCCAGCACCTGCATAAAATCAGAGACAGATGATGGCGAAAGAACTTTAAAAAAAACAAGCATCATACAGGCTGAACGCTTACGGGGTCAGCGACAGCCAGCAATAATGAGGTGAATGGGATGGCCCAGCAGACCTAGCATAATTTACCTATACATATTTATTTGTTGAGTATCTCAAAGTGAAAGACTACACAGAGGTTATGTCCAAGGGGGACACAGCAGTGGAGGATTTCAAAACACAGTATTTGGAAAGAGTGGCAGGAGGGACATTTCAACATGATTCTGGCAAGTCTGTTCTCATCAATAGTAATGCCGTCATATCCCAGGACCACAATCATGACTGGGGGAAAACGTGGATTCTTCAAAAGAACAAGTGAAGAATCCTGGGTGCCATCTTCAAAGCTTTAAGATTTAAATCAGTTTTATTGTGTTTTCGTATATCAAACAAATTAGCAGTTACGGCTCAAGTTGCTTGTCGCACCACACGGGTACATAGTTCAGTATGGCAAGATGAGAGATGAGCAACTTCAAAACACATTTTGTAATGAGGTACCAACGAACATACAAGCCCCCAACTTACCTCCCCCCTAGATCCACGTCTTCTAGAATTATCAAAAGTGAGATCTGACACAGAACTATACCATTACACCGGGGCCGACGTAATGACAGAGAAGAGGCCTGCTCTAGTACCGTTGTGGTGCAACCGTAATTTTCAGGAATCTCTTGATATTCCTGGGAGAGAAACTCTAAACATGGCCCCCTTGTCTTTTGGAAAGAAACCTTCCGGTGTTCCAGATCCCCAACAGGCCCCGGAGAAGTTGAAGCCACATCCCATAATCTGGGACTCTCTCTGTACCCCAGTGTGTCGTTACTACCTGTCTGGCAGCACACAGAGCCATAGTCAAGGCTTTACCCCTGGCGGATTGTATGGGGGTTGTTATCAGGTTGGGTGTCCCAATATAGCGTATTCTGGGAATCGTGGTATTTCGGTGTTGAATATAGTGTCGATGCACATCCTCCCAGAATTTATTCACCCTGGGGCAGCTCCACATGATATGTATTAATGTTCCTGCTCCCCCACAGTTCCTTCAGCATGTGGGGGGTGTGGCTGGGCGCCATTTATGTATACGTACTGGTGTGTAATACCAGCAGTGTGCCGTCTTGAGATGGGTGTCCTTGCCTGAACTACTAGTTGCTGAGATCCGTGCTCTGGTGTAGATGTCTCGCCACTCCCTACTGGTCAGTTGTCGCCATAATTCAGCTTTTATGCTTCAGAAAAGCCTCCAGCGCCTTGAAAACCAAGTCAGAGTGCAGCTAATCAGACACATAGTTACAGGAACGTCATTTATTGCAGGTTGCCTAAGCCTTCAAAAACAAGACATAGTAGGTCTGCCTTGAAATCACTCCACTGGCTTCCGGTGAAAATAAGAATAAATTCAAGAGCCTATTTACCCTAAGCAAGGCGTAGTACAGCAATGGCCAGGGTTTGTTACAGAAACTAACCTCCGACTGTCCATCAACCAGACCTCTTTGATTATTCACCTCTTACTCGATACAGCCACAATGGTTCTAAAGATGAAAACACAGGCATAATGGAACCCAAGCACTGGAATGCTTCGAACCCGGGGCTGTAGACAATATCCAACGATCTGCAACCCAGGACACTTCATGCTGCCAATCAACTGAGAGCCTGAGAGGAAGAAGACAGCAACTGAGGAACACCGGGCAAGAGGACACGACTCACAGCTGGACAAAATCAAACTACTCCTGTTCAACTTCTCTCATTTCTGCTGTACCCCGAACACCCCAGTATGACCATCGACCTTTAGCACCAAAAGTTATAATATATGGGATAAAATAGCCCTCGGATATTGCAAGCCAGCAAGAAGTTTTGCAAACATATAGCATTCCCTTACAAGGTCATGGAACTTTCAGGTGAATTGCAATATTATCATAAATAGAGTTGGGGGTATTTTATTCTGTACAGTATATGTCCACTCAAATACTGTACGCGTAAATGGAATGAAATATCAGAAATTAAATATGGTGTTTCTCTGTGCAAAACCAATGACATATTTGTTCAGTTTGTGAGCAGCAGTGGACATAACAAGCAACGAAATCCTCGAGCACTAATGATACAAATACGAATATTGTGAAAAGAGCATTTTTTGCAGTTTATTAACTTGATGTGCTTAAAACACACATTTATTACAAATTAGAAATAAGAAGTCAGAGCATTTCATAACATAATGTTTGATTAGAATTACTTCTACTGTGTGGCCAGTAACAACTGCTTGTAAAATCACGATCCCTGCACAAAATGCTTGTTTGTGTAGGGACTGCAGTTATAAGCACTGCCATGTAATTGCTCGGTGCTCTAAAGTGTACACCCTCCATTGAATTTTGGATGGTCAAACCTGCTGGAACTTAACAGGGGAACATGCCCTAGTAATTACCAGGACAAGTGGATTTTGGTGTGGTAAGTACCAATATTGCATGTTTTTTTTTGCCAAAAAGACCGAACTGGTGCAGTTCATTGCACCCTATAAATTCTGAGCCCCAAAGGGCTGCATTTTATCAGGTGCGATAAATTATGAGTATCTTGCTGGGGCACTCCTAACTAGGCCTATAGGAGGAGGCCAGCTGTTCCTACAGATTTGTGTCCTAAAAATAATTGAAAAATAATACAGTGTCTTTCTTTAACATGTTTACTCGTGGGGCATTACAGGCAACAAGTGACAATAATTCTCAGGACTAGTGAGTTCTGACGTCAGAACTCACTCATGACAAGAAACGAAAGCACTGTCCTCGATAGGGATCATAAGTGTTCCACACATTATAATAAAAAACATCTGTACTTACAAGTCATCGCGATAGGACGTTATTAGATTCCTTCCCTTTAAAAACAAAATGTACTGCGTACTGTAAATTTGGCCTTTTCTGGCTCATCGTACATGAAATAGGCATTAAATTGTCAAGCTTTATTATCTCCATGCATTTTAAAGGGTGAAACAATGTATAATTTCACACCATATCATTACACCCTTGAAGGACATCAGGGTCGCCTTTGACCTGCTTGTTATCACTTTATCACACTTCCTTCTCGAGGTATGTGTTGCTCTTCCTGAAAGCTAAGGGAACATCAAGAAAAATGAATCATACTGTCTTGCCGTATAAGACACATGGATAGATACCTGGACTTTCATTCCTGTCTGCTATATTTGTCACCAAATTACCAGCCCGCCACTTCTCACAAATCTTGCACCTTGTATTCCGAATTTGCTCTACATAATCTCATGTTGCTCTACACATAACTCAGGTTGCTCCACATAGGCCTCAAATAAGAGTGGCGGGTAAAATTGCAGCATCCATGCAAACCACTCTTTGCACAGGTGTTGCAATACCCAGTGGGTAGGAGTTTTGCGCTGGTCAGTATCAACAGCTCTAATTTGCTGATATTTACAGAGGGGGAAATGGCTCAGAAAATACCAGGATGTACAGATTTCGGAATAGAAGGGGATGGGAGCACACTGCCTCACCTCCCAGCACAGTTCGCCCCTTAGCATTGCGGTAAATGCAGTTCACAGTAAATGCTTACTTGAATATTAGCTGTAGTGTTTCACCAAAGTTGGTGCAGGTTAGTGCTGTAAATCTCTAGACACGTTTTTCTGGATATTATCCTTCATCAGTAGAGGTAAAAAACGAATTTCATCAATGGTTGCTGAGAAAGCTGCCACAACCCTCTCAGGTCTCAGTACCTCTCGCTGGCACACAGGTGCATTTCCAAAAGCTTGTCAGCTCAATGGCTCAAGGGGGCCTTTTCAAACAGAAGGGGGATGGAAGCACACTGCCTCTTCTCCCAGCACAGTTCGCCCCTAAGTATTGTGGTAAATGCAGTTCACAGTAAATGCTTACTTGAATATTCAGTTTGCTCTACATATTCTCATGTTGCTCTACACCAGCGGCAGCTCCTCCGCTATGGTGGAGGAGCGACGCTTCCCCTACCAGCAGCATAAAAACGTGAAAAATAAAAACGATAAGAAAATGTGTTTATCGTTTTTTAGGTCTCGCCCTGAAAGCCAGCGCTTCAGCGCTGGCTCTGGGCGAGACATTTTGTAGTGTGGGCTTCAGAAATGCGACCACAACTTTTGGCTGGCCTAGAGCATGCAAGAACGCGCACAGTAACGCGCTTTCCTCGCATGCTCCAGGCCATCTGGCTTTCCTGTTTATTGCTCCTCCCCCTCCCCACCACAGAGCGCGTCTAGCGGCCGCGCGGCCGTGTCACTTTCACGGCCGCGCGTCACTTGCTCTCCGGCTGCTCCCCCTCCCCCACCACAGCGCGCGGCCAATGCTTGTTTTCTTGTTGTGGCGTGCGAGGGCAAACATTAACTAAAAAATATAGCCTGGTCCAGAGTGCTCTCATGAATGCAAAGCGAGACCTCTGTTGCCCAGAAGGACTATTTTAGAAATGCATCTTTCAGCGATGCTCAATCTGTGGGCACTGAGTCGAAGTCAGCTTTAGGAAACAGCAGCTCATGGGGCAGGCGTGCCTGATTGCCTTTCGAAGAACTTAAGAAGTGCAGCATTATTGCTGATACCTTATTAGCACGCAATAAAATAATACACGCTATTTGAGTTGCGTTTCGTACTCCTTGGCTGTGTTTTGTTGTTGTTATTTTTACATCACGAACAATGGTGAAGGGTTATATGAAAAGCATTGACGTCCTGCAAAATACTACCGTACTCTAAACCCTAAATTATTGCTTCAACTTCTACGATGGTGAATAGGGGGTTACAAGTTACAAATATGTCGGAATCCCATTTGTTTAGGGGATTGTGGCCTAAAGATGTGGTAGGTGTGAGTTATCGTTTTTACAAAACTGTGATCTTGCGCAAATATTATTTATTGCCGTCCTCAGCTTTTTGGACTGGCAAAACAACGAGCCACTGAATCTTACTTTCTCACAGTGAAACTGTACTTTTTCTGACTTTATTTTTAGAGTTTGAGATTGGAACAGTTCTGCCAATCTATGGGGTGTATGTTATTATTTATAGGCGATACCCTGTGACAGTGTTTAGCGTGCCGAATACAAAGGAACGTGAGGGACAGTACCATGTCATGCACACTTTTGTAAACTGTATAACCCGCTGCTCCTCTATGTGTCACCAGACCCCCTCCTTCCACACCAACACCTGAGGCACTCATTCTAATTAGCGTTTCCGCACAACCTTATTTATATTTTCAAAACGTTTATGCACTATCTAGTTATGTCCCTCCTCAGCGTCTGTATGCCTTTGAATGTGTGTATATTTTAATTGGGGACTGTTTGCTAAGGAATGCAAAGCGCGCATAAAAGCTATTTTACTGTAACTTGTTTAGCGGACTCTGTTTTAATGTTAGCATCGAGGTTTAAACCGTGGGTTTAAAAGAAAGCAGTGTTAGGAAGAGTATTTTGGTAAACTTTTTAGAAAACAAACTATTACAGCGTAAAAACAATAAAATCTCTCGGACTCTGTTTTTACGCAGGTACAAACTTGCCAGAATTTTTTAAAACATCACCCCTAAGTGAAACTGCATCAAAGCCACATTTGCATCTCCTACCGCTGATAACGATCTTTACAAGGTGCAAAAGTTTCTCTTTATTGTGCCAGGCAGAGTCCCATTCAACCACATTCCGTAACTATTGGAACGTTTCACACCACTACAGACTTGATGGCGGCTACACTTGGTAGTCTTTTGGAAGCAATTTGAGTCGAGTTTCTTGCTTTTTATGGGACTTCCCGGTGGGCGCCCTTTTCCTTTTGCTCTAACAGTTATACTGAATCTAGAGGAAAAGTAACTTTAGAATTGTGCGGAAAGCTCCACCTTGTAAAACTAATAGTAGATAGAAATCTTTCTCTCCTTTTACGGGTGTCTTTTGTTGCTATTTTTACATCACTGACAATAGTGAAGGATTATACATCAAGCGCATTGTCGTCCTTCAAACCACTACCCTACCCAGAACCCAAAATGATTGCTTAGACCTTGTACGCTGTTGAAAATGGGTTTACGAGTTACTAATATGTAGAATTTCCATTTCTTTATGGAATTGTGGCCAGAAGAATTGGAAGGTGTGATCTTGCACAAATCCGCAATTATTACAGTGCTGATTTATAAGGATAAAAAATTACATTGACAATAACGTTTTTTCAAAATAATGGCCCTACTGACAAATGCCACAATGCTTCTGTGTCACTCATTACTATTAGTGCTACTTCACGTAAAGTAATAACTGCAGGTCAAACTGACCATCACACACTTCCAACTCTCTCCAAAGTGGCCACTCCAAGCATTCATAAATACACTCACTCTCTCTGCACTTCCTCCAGTCTTGGCTTAAAACATCTCACAAAAATACATTTTCATTCTCATCCTACAAAATAACTGCATAACTAACTCTACCACTGTCACTCAATACATCACTAACTCTCTCAATAACTAACTAACTGAATACCTCTCTCATTCTCACTAAATAAATAAATAACTATCACTCTCATTAACTTAACTAACTCACACGATCTCAATAACACAGTCACTGACTCTATCACTCAAACTAATTCTATAAGTCACTCACTCTCACTAACTAACTAACTCTCTCATTCTAACTCACTGGCTCTCTCACTCTCAATATATAACTAACTAACGTTCTTACTCTCTTTCACTAACTAACTCTCTCACTCTCACTAACTAACTTTCTCTCTATAACACTAACAGACTCTCTCACTACCTCACTCACTCTATCACTCTCACTAACTAACTCTCTCACTCACTAAATAACAGGCGAACTCACTCACTTTCTCACTACCTAAATAACTAACTCTCTCACACAATCACTAACTCTCACACTCTCAAAGTAAACAACTAACTGACTGTCACTCTCAGTAACTAACAAAGTCTCTCACACTCATTAACTAACTAACTCTCACTCGAACTAAATAATTAACTATCTCAGTCTCACAAACTAAAGAACTAACAAACTCTCACTCAGAAAAACTAGCATCCTCTCTCACTAACTAATTCACTCTCTCACTCTCGCTAACTAACTCTCTCACTCACTCACTAACTAAATAACTAACTCTCTCACGAACTAAGAAACTAAATAACTCTCTCACTTTCTCACACTAACTAACTAACTCTATCACTCACTAACTAAATCTCTCACTAACTAACTTACTCTCACTCTCTCAATAACAAAAACTCTCACACTCACACTAACTAACAAACTAACCTTCACCCTCCTATTATTTAAGCCCACCCCCATATAAAACAAACATATTCACTATCACTAATTCACTTACTCTCTCCCTCTCACTAAGTCTCTCATTCAAACTCACTAACGCTCACTCTCAATAAATAACTAACTAACTTTATAACTCTCTTTCACTAACAGACTCTCTCACACTCCCTAACTAACTAAATCACTATCAAACACAAACAAACTCTCTCACTACCTCACTGCTGACTCTCTCACTCACTAACTAACTATCTCACTCAAGCACACTCACTAACTACATGGCTAACTCACTCACTTTCTCACAAACGAAGTAACTAACTCTCTCACACAATCACTAACTAACTCTCTCACTCTCAAACTAAATAACAAACTAACTCTCTCACTTTCACTAACTAACTCTCTCACTCTCACTAACTAACTCTCAATCTAACTAACTAAATACCTATCTCACTCTCACAAACTAAATAACTAGTTGCTCTGTCTACTTTCTAATATTTATAAACACACAGCTTCTGTGCTGCATAGCTAACCACTTATATGGTCCCAAAGGCGAGACCTATTGGCTATGCCAATGCTTGTTTTCCTTTCCGGGCTGAGTCGGGGTATCGGGGTAACAGTGACGGAGAGGGAGTGGTGGGCACTTTTGCCAGTGTGCATGTCAGTTTGGCCGGCCATTTTGGACTGCCAAACCGACATGCGCACTGAGCTGTCTCCAACTCGAGCTGTGTTGCTGGGTTGGAGACAGCAGGCACAGGCTTCCAGTCCCCCTGGGAGCGCAAAGCGAGGGCGCTCAGGCCAATCCTGACACTGCTTTTACGCTGCCAGCAGCATGACAGCAGCGTCTGGATATGCCTCAGGGAAGTCTGGGAGCCTACAATGGAGAGGAGCAGAAGTGCGCAATGCGACGGGCGGCAGGCAAGTTCTTTTTTATGTTTTTTTTGTATTTTCGTCCGTCATCCGTCGTCTGTCATTCCCCCTATTCCCCCCTCAACCACCACCCCGCCCCACCACTCTTCCCTAACACCAGTCGCTCCTGCTCTACACATATCTCAGGTTGCTCCACATAGGCCTCAAATAAGAGTGACGTGTTAAATTGCGGCATCCATGCAAACCATTTATGCACAGGTATCGCAATACTCAGTGGGTCGGAGTTTTGCGCTGGTCAATATCAACAGTTCTAATCTGCTGATATTTACAGAGGGGGAAATGGCTCAGAAAATACCAGGATGTATAGATTTTGGTTCAAAAAGCACCAAAAGCTGCATGTTATACCGAGTAGCGACTGCTACGGGGCAGCATTGGTGGGGCAGAAGGAGGCGGGGGGTTAAGAAAAAAATTAAAATTCACTTACCTGTGCTGCCGGCCGCCACTTCTCATCCGTCCTCTTCGTTCCAGCAGGAAGCAGACTCCCCTAGCCAATCCCGATGCTGCTGTCACCATGACAGCAGCATTGTGATTGGTCTGAGCGCTATGTTACAGTGGAAGCCTGTGCATGTTCTGCACCCAGGCTGTGCATTACAGCCTGGTGGAGAACATGCTAAGTGCGCATGACTGTTTAGCCGGCCCAAGACGGCCGGCCAAACCGTCATGCGCACTTAGAAAGTGCTCACCACTTCTCCCCCTGCTCTTAGGGCAGCCACGCACCCTCAGAGCCTTTTAAAAAATAAAATGATAATAACGTGGAATTATCATTTTATTTTTCCTTAGTGGAGGAGTCACCGTGAGTTATACCTCATAATTGTTGAAAACGTCATAATTGTCATTATTTATCGTGTCTGATAAATAACAAACCCAAGGGTATCGTTATTTATCTGAGCGCTAAATGACCCTTCAATACCGAGCCGTTCACAATGGAGGCCTCAGTCTTAACATGTTTGCTATATTCTCATGCAGCTCTGTATGTTTCCAAGTGGTTTTGTTATATATCAGTGCTAAACTTGTAACATAATGAGTGCCGGTGTCCAAAGCACTGCTCACAAGACAGCAGCCAGGGCTTTTAAATGTGCTCCCGCCGAATATCAGGGCTGCGTAGTACAGAATCCACCTCACGCCTCTTTCATCCACTGCCGGGGCGTAATTCACCCCCCTGCGGTGCAAGGGGCCCCCACCCCTTCAGGGACCACCCAATCCATCAGGGGGGCCAAATTCCGGCCCAAGACAAATGAGTATCTGAGAGATATGGGAGACTCAGGGGCACGCACCTCACACACATTTTACGTTACACAGCTGGCTCCCTGCTCCTTTATCTCACTCTTGAGGCTCCTGCTTTCTGCCTTCCTTCTTCTTTACCGTTTGTATGTTTTCTCCTCTGTTGCTCTCCGGGAATCTCTGATAAGGAAAAATGATTGCCGGTGAGCCCCACCGGCAACCACCGGCTCAAATTAAGCACTGGTTATATTCCGAAACTAGTCTCAACAGGGCCAGCTGGTTCCAAATATTCCAGATGTATTCCTCCATTTACGACAAACAGCAGCGCAGAGTGGCTGATGGGGAGTAAATCCTTGCCTTGCCCCCGGGGCCGGCCCTGGGCGCCCCCACCCCCTAAGTTACAGACTTCCAGACACTCTGTAATGTCGGCTAATAGTATGTTGACCTTCAGAAATAAAGCGCGGCAGTTTACAAGAGAGGTAATTTAGTAAAGAGGAGGTGCTCAGACAGGGGTCGGGGGCGCGGGGAGGGCCCCATTGTTAGTCAGCCCTGATCATTACTGAGCCGTAGGCTGGGAAAGGGCTAAGTACACTGACCAGACCCTGCAGTCACCACACCCCGATAACATTTGGGGACGAAACAGGAAGTCAACTGCAAGTGAAATCCATTAGACGCGCCATAAAGAGAATTAGGGGAGGCCGCTAAAACACGGAGCTGCCAGCCATCTCTGTAAACAGAGCAGGGCCCGAGACAGGGGGCCAGGAAAGCGGAGTTTTATGGCTTGCGTGGGGCGATAGGAAGACAGACTACAAGTTCTTGACTGCTTCTGTCCAAGCGATAAAGCGGCTGTGATCAAGGAAACTGACTATGGGTGGAAAAGTCATCTGCTATTGGTAGTTGTGATATGTGTGTGAGCGCGTGCTGTGGTAACGCGACTGGTGGTCGCTGAAACCACAGAGGCTGTGATCAGCCCGAGTCACGGGCCAACCGACCACAGCATTGTCAGGCACATTTTATAAATATAAAAACTAAAGAGCCATAAGTTGTACAAACGGGATGGGGAGGGAACGTGTGGAAAGAGGCTGCAGCAGACGGTAGGTTTAAATCCAGGAACTTTATTTGAAGAAAATGCGTGGGACATACAGCAACCCACAACCACTGCCTCTGGTGCTGTCATCCAAACTGCCCAAGTACACAGTTGAGGCAGCTTGAATGAAAACGCCAGAGTGCAGAGACAGGATTAAAAGGAAACAGCGCCCGAGGGAAGCGCTCGTGACAAGTTGTCCTTAAAGGGGAAAGGACAACTTGTCATTATAACAGAACGTTCACGGAGTTAGCCTATCAAAGCACAGGGGCATGTTTCCTCTGCAGTGGTAACTACACCCTAGTCAAGTGCATCACCGCAGATACCTCAGTCGCACACCACACCGTTAGCTCCACTTGCTCTGTGCTTTCTCCTTCCGGATCAGCACCAGGGCCCTGCAGCACCTCGCCTGGGAGGCTGCGTACTAGGGCCGCCCAGTGGTGTATGTGGTCTTCATGATAGGAAGCAGGCCTGTCTCTAGGATTTTTTCTTTGGGAGGGCCGTAAAGAAGCATGGGTGGGCCATGGAGAGGAATGGGTCCTTGCCAAAAACACCAAAGTATTTAATCGATCTGATAGTTTAGGTACTGGCATCTGTCCACTTTTGAAATTTTTAACACAATAATCAGCACCCAAGGAGTTACATACTTTGCGTTCTCGCCGGGGCGGCTCCTCCGCAAAGGCGGAGGAGCAACGCCCCACTGCTCTGTGAGCAGGTGAAAAAGGAAAAATAAAATGATAATAACGCATCGTTATTATCATTTTATTTTTCCGTATTTGCTCAGCTGGTTAGGGGCGGGGCGGGGCTGGCCTGTGTCAGAGGAACAGGAGGAGGACTGGTGGCACTCTCCTAAGTGCGCATGAATGTTTGGCCGGCCGACTCGGGCCGGCCAAACAGTCATGCACAATTTGCATGTTCTCGGGTGGAGAACATGCCCAGGCTCCCACTCCCTCTCTGAGGACCGAACCACAGCACTCAGACCAATCATAACGCTGCTATCAGCAGAGTTGTGATTGGCCAGGGGATTCTGGAAGTCTGGGTGCTTCCTGTTCCTGCTTCCTGCCCTGGAGTCCTGGAAGCGGGCAAAGAGGACCGAGAGGTGGCGGCACACAGGTAAGTGTTTTTATTTTGTCCTTTCATTCCACCCCCCGGTCCTCCCGCCCCTCGACCCGACCCCCACCGCTGTTAAGTAGCAGCCGCTACTGCTTCTCTGATGTGCATCCTGCTTTGGGGAAGGGGAGGGACACTGCTTGTCAAAACTTTAAGATGCAGAACTTTGACTGCAGCATGCTCCTGGTCATGTGTGCGGCAAAAATATTTCTGCTGCCATACGCGGCCACTTTACAGCTATTCATGTTTTTAAAAAACGTAGGCAGCTTTTTACTTTGCAAAGCATTGGAGTCTAAAACTACGATGCAATACGCCCAGAATCATAATTCAGTTTTCAGGATATCCGTGCTGGTCATTTGTGCATCATAGCAGCTAATAAACTCTGCTGACTTAACACCTCTACCCAGGCCTAAAAATGTATCCTAAGTCAATAGTGCTAATCATTTTAATAAACGTAAAGGGAGAGTCCACCGGGCTGCACACTCCTGTGAAACATTAAGGTGAAAAACACTTGTTTTTCAGTTCTGAACGGCCTTGGGTGGGCCAGGGTATTCCTTGGGTGGACTTGGCCCACCTGGTCTACCCTCTAGAACTGGGCCTGATAGAAACTGGGGGAGGATGGGCAATGCCATAGATCAACACTAGTGCTTAAGCGATAAAGGCAAGGTGCTCAAATAGCAATGGTGCTTCTCCTGCTGGAGACAATGTACTGGCAGGGAAACATCCTCTCCTCTCGAGAGGATGTGGCCTAACGGCTAGGGCGGTCGATCTCAAATCTGGGGAACCAGGTTCAAGTCTCGGCAATGACGCTGGTTTTCTGGGCAAATCACTTAATCTCCACGTGCCTAACAAAAATGAATGTGTCCTTGTGTAATGCAACTGGTGGTATGTAAAGCGCTCTAATACCTAATGCCTTTGGGTCAAGTTCACGCTATATGAAACTACCCCCCAAAAAAAGAATCAGTGTCTCACACACTGAGGACAATGTACTAGAAAGATAATGGTGCTTTACTTGCTGGGCGTTGTCCTGGAATAGCATTACTGCTTCTTGTGGGGGAGGACACCGACTAGCAATAGCGTAGATACTTTACATGTAGAGCTCTGTACACCGACATAGCTCTGGCTTTTATTGCTGCAGCAGTTTAATGGAACGGCAATGTGTTTTCAATGCTGCAGGCAATGCACTGTTATGGCAATGGTGCTTCACATGCTGGGCCAATGTGGTGCTCTACATGCTGGTGCAATGTAGTAATAGTGTTGTAATGGAACTTTACTTGCAGGTGACATGTACGAGAATACCAATAGGGCTGTACATGTTAGGGGCAATGCACTGGTATGCCAGTAGTGCCTTATATGCCGGAGCATTGAATTGCAATTGCAAAAATGTTTTAGATACTCCAACCAAAGCTCTGGGACGACAACGGTGCTTTACCTGATGGAGGGAAATGTACTGCACAGAAATGCCAATGAAGCTTTACTTGGGGGGAAGAGGGGCAATGTCCTGGAATGGCAAAGGGGCTATAGATGCTGTGATACAGTACAAGAATGGCAAAGGCGCTTTACATGCTGAGGCCATAGTATTGGGATAGTCACCGTGATTTACATACTAGAAAAATGCACCTGAAAAACAATAGTGTTCTAAATTCTGTGGTAAAGATACTAGAGTGTCAGTGCTTTACATGCTGCAGGAAATGTATTGGAGTAGCAATAACATAGGCAAATTATATTGTAAAGCACTTGTTCACCAACAAAGTGGTCTACTGGCATTGATAGGAGATGCTTGTTACTCCAGTAGCGGCCAGCGGCAAACAAAACTGATGAGGTGAATATTTAACCCACTGACAGGCACTGGCAAGAAAAAACAACAGTGCCCTTAGACTCAGTGCCAAAGCTCTCAATCATGGTCCGTTTTAAACAGTGTTTATAACGGGCCATGATTGAGAGCTCTGGAGTTGAGGCTGAAGGCACTGTGAGTTTCTTTCATTTAAATTAAAATACAGAATTAAAGATTTACTTACCCGTCTCGGCACTCAATGTCTCCTCCAGCACAGGCAGCAAGCTTCAAAAGCCTTGTCCAAATCCCCCCTACCAATCTTGGCATGCTGCCTCATGCTGCTCAGGCAGCATGACAGCAGTGCCAGGATTGGCTAGAGCGCCCTGGCCTGACGCTCCTTCAGGCCCTGGAGGCCTGTGCAGTCTCTCCACCCAGCTGTCCAAGACAGCTTGGGTTGGAGTGTTTAATTGCCCATGTCATTGCGACTGTCACAAGACAGCCAGCCAAATTGACATGCGCACTTTACACTGAATGGTACTGTGCCCACTGTTCCTCCCGCCCTCTCAGACTCGCCTGCTCGCCAGAATGAAAGCTAAAACGGTAATACATTTGTTTTATTATCATTTTATTTTTCATGTTTCCCTTCACTTTCAGCGGAGGAGCGACGCTCCTTTGCCCTCATGGAGGCACCGCCACTGTGTTACTAACTCAATGGAATGCATGTTATCAACCTCAGGAGAAAGAAAGACTGAATGGACCCCTTGGGATTAATACTTTTGACCACATGTTTAAAACAGGGCAGCAGTGGATGTATCATTCAGTTGAGCATCTAGGTCAAAAATAATAGTTTACATGCTGCAGCCAATGTTTTGGAGTGGCAATGTATAGGGCAGTACACTGACAGTGCAATGGTGCTTTACATGCTGAGGTGGCAGTAGTTTTCTTTTTCTTTAACAATGGGGGCAGGTTACTAAAATGACACTGATATGGTACACACTGGGGGCATGGAGGACACTGGAATGTCAGTGGAGCAATGCACACTGGGGGAAAGGTTAATTACTGGTATGGGACCTTTGTTATATACGCTGGGGATTCTGGAATGGAAATGGTACTCTATAGATGGACACAAGGTGAATATTCGAATGACATGAGTGCTTTGCATGCTGGGGTACAATGTGAGTTCTGGCACAGTATGTATACATTGTATGTAGGAAACTGTGGACTCTGACATCATGGCACTATATTCAACATGATGTAAGAGCAATGAATTGGGAAGACTGCATAGACAGGATCAGTAACTTCAGGCAACCTGCACCAGATTTAGAAAACCCTCATGAGCTCCCCCTCCTGGAGAAACTGTGCTGTAGCATGCATGTAACCCAATTTTCCAAAGATTTACTTTGAGGATAGTTTCTCCTTCCTCCGATCCTTCTGAGTTTGTGCACTTGTTGCAAGGTTGGATGTTATAACATATTCTTTAGATGCTTTTGATTCCCAGTCCTGCTCTGGCAGATATGTTTGTAGTTTGCTTATTTCAGATTATGGTTGGGAATATCGAATCCCGAAAATCGATCGAACAGAATATTGTCACAATATCGAGGGACTAAATACCGAAAGGTAAGTGCACAGAGGTAGGTATGGATTTACTATTCTTAACTCCACATCTACATACCTTGAAGATATATATATCATCAAGGTACATGTATGTTGAGTTAGGTATAGAAAATATATAGAAACCTACCTTTCAGTATTTTGTCCCTCAATATTATTGTAATAATATTCCATCCTGTCGATATTAGAGATTTGATATTCCCAGACCACTCCCGTATTTCACATCCTCCTGCTCACGGCTGATGAGACATAACAGTTGAGTTAATGTTGTAATGTTGTGTTAGAACTATTTCAAAGTTCATCTTTAACCGAAGCCATCTCATCACCACTTGACCCTTCAGCCAACATCTGAAACTCTGCTGCAGCCACCTAAGGCAAACCGAAAACCAGGTTTTCCATTTCTTCCCTGATGACAAGTAATTCTGACAACATTAAAGCCAGCAGGACGTATAGTAACTTTCTGACTTTGCCAGGAGAGATTTGGATGTAAGTGATGCTTGAATTTTGAAATCAAAAATGAATATAAATCAATATGTGCAGAAATGCCAAGTGGCCCCATGTCACTTGTTATACATTGCCCCAGCCCTGAATTTATAGCAAACAGCTTATTGCATTCTGGCACTTGTAGTTTCATTTTTGAAAATTTAACTATGGCCACAAAAATCCAACATTCCCAATGCCAGTCATCCAAATGTCTACTCATGACAGTGGGCCAGTTGGAAACTATCTATGCCTTAAACTTAATATCCTAATCTTTCCCACCATCCTCTTCAGTCTTTCATTTTTCTACACATTTGCCGCCCTTCCTGTCCATGTCCCTTTCACAGGATTCCTAAGAGACCTGACACGGCCGAACAGTAACATATGAGTCCTTACAAAATACAGCCGTGAAATTGTGGCTATATTTCCTTTTTGCTGACCATTTTCAATCCGGTGAAGGTGTTTAAGGTAGCTCATATCCCATAATACAGCCCTTTGACATAAAGCAAATGTAAGGAGACAATCTATACCGTGGCAGAACTTGTCTAAATGGGTGCGAAAGCAGAAAGAAGATCTGCAGAACCGTAAGGCGATAAAAAGAGGTCACAGCATTCTTTAACTGAATGTCTCGTAATGACAGTGCAGAACCAAAGAGAGAGCTCTTCTTCAAAGGTGCCTGTAAGTATGTGCAGTTCTAGGAGAGTATTTACATAGAGTCATTGTGCCATGTTTACACCAACATGCACAGCAAGGGAATGGCCACACTATGTTGTAAAAGGCAGGAAAAGATTAAATAAGGACATATGATGCAGGATGTCATCTCTATACCAAGAGCCCACTCTTTCTAAAGCACTAATGTAATATTTAGCTTCTAATGGTGCTAACCCCACCCTTCACTACAAAACCTGCAGGCCCCCTCCCATACATGACAGAAATTGCAAGTGACAGAGGTGGGCCAATCAAAATGGTGCTGCAACAATTATGCTTTTGATAAAAAAAACACTTGTGTTATTGATCTTACTTACCAACCAGATCTTCTCCAACTGGTCTGTGACATTACAAGACCCAGGTAATGCTGGACGGCCTTGAAGCATTTCAATTAATATGCATCCTGCGCCCCTAAAAAGTAAGGAGGGGAGATAGCAATGTATCTTACTTTCTAGTAGATGTTGATCTGGTAACGTTAGAGAAATGTGCCCCCCCACCCATTCAAAAATGTACTATACATGTAACATTGCTTCTTGTAAACAGTTGCTTACTTTGTATGTAATGAACACATGCGTTCTTTGAGTGTCCTCTGTATTGTGTTGCTGCTGCCTTTCCCTGCACCACCAAGTGGTTATCATGGTGTGGCAGAGATGCGATGCAAGGGCCAGGGCCAACCATTCCCCACCCTGATTGACCAGTGGGAGTATCGTAGAAACAAGTCAATATGCTGTGATTCACTTCAGTTGCAGCTCCCACACTGAAGAACAGCAGCAGCACTTCCTCCTTTATAAACTCCACAAATGGGTATTTACCAGATATTGCAGTGGTAAGGAGGTCTTCTTAGGTTAGACTTGAGGTCTATTGCTGGGCCTGGATGGGTCTCGGTAACGCAGCTGTAGAGGAAGCTGCGGCATTGCGGGTTATCAGAACAATATGAAGTGCTCACAAGAACTTAAAAAGTAAGGATACAATTCACAAAGGATGTCCATTGGCAGGGCTTGCCACCACACTAGAATAGGTCTGCACTTTAAGACTTTAAGTGTTGCTATTCAGGATTAAGATGCCTTTGCAAAGCTTTGTGTGGGGGCCTGAAACTGGAGCAACAGAAAGTGGTTTAGATAAGAACAAGGGTCCTTTGGCATAAGACATTTCCATTACTACTGGAATTGTGGTTGGTTTGGGGAAAACGCATCCCAAGGCCATGAGACCTCTTCCAATGTGATAAATAAGCATAAAGCATAGAGCAAAGAGCTCCTGAGTTTGCCTCCCAACTCTCCAGTGACACAGTGTCTTTGGGTCATGTTTGAGAGATTAATTCTCCCAAAGAATAAACACTGCCGCCATGCTCCAAACCCACATAGGCTTGGCGATCTATATAACGATGGGGAATTATTAAAGAAGTTTTCAGCAGTTCCAATTGACACATCTGATAAGTACAGATTATTTCAATAACAGCACTGGGCAGATGTAAGACAAACTGAGGAATTAACAAGTAGAGAGAAAAACCACTGGAGACAATGTTCTATAACAGGCAAATTAAAAGAAGGACATCCTGGCTATACTTACATTATTTATAATCAGGCATACCACATAGGTGCACAATTAAATGAGCAAAAATACTTGAACTCTACCAAATCAGAAGAGTTATGGTCCAAACTTTCGATAAGGACAGCCGAATCGTCCATATTTACACAACACAAAAAAACATATAAGATCCTAAGAAGGTGGTATTTCACACCGGCTAGACTCAAAGCATTCTACGGGAGCTCAGACTTGTGTGGAAAGGCTGAGGTGAATTTGGCAACATGAAACACACGTGGTGGTTCTGTAGTCACGTGAAGGACGTTTTGACAAACATAAAGGACATTACTGGAGTTCAACTAGATCTGGAACATTTGGTGTTGTTATTGGGAGGTCCAGGCTGTGGAAGCAAAAATGGTACCCCAAAATTTAGATATCCCAAAAATTACCTCAATCAGAGTTCCCACATTTACTGGATTAGAGATGGTGTTAAACCTCAGTTTCATGAGGCAATGAATCCTCGCGAAAAGGCTCTTCACAAAGCATCAAAAATACATTTCAATAAGTAAATGAGATGGATCGAATGGACTCACTCAACAACTGAGTTCTAGATCAATGAAAAGTTAGAGGGTTTCATCACAGAATTAAAAAATAAAGCGGCAATGTACCAAAGCCTTAAAGACTCTCAATGCGATTGTAGTCTTTTGAGGATATTTCATGCCATGTCTCATCAGATGCCTGTTCCAGGGGGAGCCTGATCTTACCAGATATCCAGCTCTGAAGAGTAGTCAGAGGCTCCAAGAAGTACATCAGGAGGTCGGTACCAGAGCGTCACCACCTCGGTGGAGTAGGTCTGGCTAGGGATGGACTTGGCACGTGCAAGACCTGCCAAAGAACCAGAACAATAATACATCATAACCAGCAACACGAAAAAAAGCAAACTTGACATAGTAAAGAAGTCAGCATTATGTGAGTGTCGCTGACCTGTTCTTAGTCTTTGTTTTTGAGACATGGAATGTCCAGAAGTTGTAACAAACTAAAGTGCAAACCAGTATTCATCCGGGAGTTGAGTAACACTAAAGAAAAAAACATTCTTCTAGGATTAGCTACGAATAATATTATTTATCGGTGATGATTTTACCTTTATCTGTGCGTGTGTGGAAATGTCAGTCCAAAAGTATTGAAATTCCGTTCCATCTCCATCAGAAAAAAATCACCTACTCTCAACAGATTCAAATAGAAATTACAAATATCTCGACTGAACGATAGTATCATTAAGTTATGCTCTTTTGGCCTTTGAACCTGACACAAGCTTTGCATTTCTGTATTGGTGGTCCTTGTATAACCTAATATAACCTGTAAGTACTCACAGGTTATTTCATTTTGGCTGATACTGACTGACCTATTCCATGTATTGTATGAGTAAGTGTTGTTTACATCTCATATAGTTATAATTTAGCTTTCCAGTTCATGGAAGAACCTGTAAGATATCTAAACATGTCAAGTAATTCGGACTTATTACAATTATATAGTTGCATATAAATTTTTGTAAATATCTTTTTACGGTTATACCTTGTGATTTTCTGCTAATGCAAGATCTTTTTTTCCATACTTTTCAATTTCACTGATACATTTTTCTGCTATTGCTTGTAACACTATATATTTCTACATAATGAAAAACATCTATCTGTAAAGCATTCCAATGCCCTTGTTTTTTGGTCTCTCCTATATAAATTCATGTAAATAAAAACACAAAACAATTAGATGAAATGTATAATCAATCGGTTTGCTTTTTGTGTCACATAACTCAGTTCGTAAAAAAGGTTTTGAAAAAACCTATTTAACCACACTAACCCCGGGGAGGTCCTGGGGGAGGGAACTAGAGGCACGGGGCGCTAGGAGCAGGCTAGCCTCCACCATAAAATGTTCAACACAAATGGGGCCGCTCCTAGTCTAGTGACCGAGGTGCTCTAAGACTAAATTGTGAGTGTGGACATCTCACAAAAAGTGAAGGACTGGCCTCACACACCACTAGGTGTCATGCTTCATCATCGGCAGTCTTCGCCCTCTAGAAACTCGGTTTGGTAGAGGGCGGGCATACACCTGACGACAGGGATGCACTTCTAAACTAAGTGGGGGCCCGTGAAGAGTGAGTGAGATTTAAAAACCATTATAGTTACCAAATTACATTTTTAAAGTGACCGGCAGCTATATGGTATTAAAAACAAGTGGACGGTGCAATGGGGAAAATTTACTGTCCCCTCACCGTAGTGGGTGCGGTCAACATGTTTCTGCCGTATGGCCCAGTTGGGTCCGTGGCATTCATCAGGACCTAAAACAAGGGGGCTCCGTTCTTACCAACTTCGTAGTGAGAAGGTACCACTTGGTGAGCTGACCTGTGTCACACTCCACCGTAGAATGGCTCACCTTAAGCCCTAGGACAAGAACCTACATGCCCCATGGGAGGAGGAGGGAAGGAAGACCCCTGTAGTCAGACTTGCCTCAAGGTGCGTCTCCCGTGATTGCACCTAGGTGTATCCTCCTGTCCTCCCCGGTGATTGAAAAAACCTAACCTGATTTCATGATAAGTGTTAGAAATGGGATCTCTAGTTGGCAAGGGCTTGCACCTTTGTCCAAGTAGGGACCCTTCTTCCTAGTCAGGGTAAGGGTTGTTACACTCGTGAAGTAACCCCTGCTCACCCTCGTGGTAGCTTGGCACGAGCAGTCAGGCTTAATTCAGAGGCAGTGTGTAAAGCATTTGCACATAACCAACAGTAATACAGTGTAAGCACTACAAACGGACACCACACCAGTTTAGAAAAATAACCAATATTTTATATATTCAAGACAAGACCAATTACGACAGAAATCCACAATACTATACTTTACGAATTAATACTTGATACGTTAACTTCTTCTTTGCAGGAATAGCACAAAAGCAAAGTTCGTACGAGTCGGTAGCTCCGTCCGAGCCTGCCGTGATGCTGAGAACCACAGAGTCTAACAGTTCCAGCCGACCGCGTCGATACGGGCCAGCAGAGTCATGAACAGACTCGGTTACAGTACCTTTCTCGTTGTGGCTGGTACGGAGTGTACGAGCCGGTTGGCGTTCGTCGCGGTTGCGGTGCAAGACGGAGCGATGCAAGGTGCGGTGTCCCTCGATGCGGTGCAGGCAGCGGCTCGATGAGCGTCGTGCAGACGGAGTCGGTGAGTCCAAGGCGTGCGATGCAGGGCGAGACGATGCTCGATGCGGTGCTGACAGGTTGCGATGCAGGCGACCAAGCCGGCGTGCGGGAGCTGGCGTCGGACAGCGGTGCGAGTCGTAGCGGTGCGTCGCAGACGTGCGAGCGGTGCCCCAAATGCGGTGCGGTCTCGACTCTTGAGCCAGTTGCAGCGACAGTGTCGGTGTGGTCCGGCTGGCCCAGTGAAGCGATGCGATGCGAACTGCGGTGCCCACAGGTCACGGTGCAAGCAGCGGCTCGATGTTGGCGGCGTCGGACGTCGCCCACGGTGAGACCAGGGTTGCGATGCGAAGCGGGGCGATGCGGTCTGCGGTGCAAACAGGTCACCGGTCAGGGATGGATTCGGTTGACGGAGTCGGTTGCGGTTCCCTTCCTCTGTGGCAACTGAAACAGCTGTTCCAGCAGCGGTACCCAGAGGCTTGTGAAGTCTTTGTAGTCCCTGAGACTTCTTAACAGGAGGCCAGCTCGGTTCCTGGCCCTTGGAGATACTCAGCACAAGTTTGTAGAAAGTTCAGTCCAGTCCTTTCACTGCCCAAGGCAGAAGCAGCAGCTGCAGGCCAACCCAACAAAGCAACAACACAGCAAAGGGGCAGTACTCCTCCTGGCAGCTCTTCCAGCTCTTCGTCTTGGCAGGTTCCTTGATTCCAGCGAGATCTAAATTCATGGGGTCAGGGCCCCAATATTTATATCCCAAATTCCTTTGTTCTCTGAAGGCAGAGAGGCCTTTGCCTAGTCCAAACCAGTTCTGGAGCACTTTGTTGACAAGTCTCCGTCCCTTCTTTCAGTGAGTAGGCCAGGGACATCAGACGCACCACAGGAGGTGGAGCCAGCATTGTGGAGGGAAGGCACTGTCCTATTCAGGGCCCAGGTGCGACCCCTCCCACCCATCTACAGGTCGATCTGGCTATTCAGCCCTGCGCTGACTCACCCTGTCTCCTGGCATCCCCCAGCCCCGGTCACTCACATTCCAGACACGGAATACAACAACCTCGCAGAGGCAGGCTTGGATGGTTAGGCAAGAAAATACCCACTTTCTAAAAGTGGTATTTTCAAACACAGAATGTTAAAACCAACCTTACTAAAAGCTGCATTTTATCATTCTGAGTCCAGGCATACTAAACTCGAATTTCTACCATGTTCCCGGGGTCAGTTAGGATTATATACTGTAATAATCAAAACCGCCCGTTCTGGCCTAGGGGAACAGGTAGCCTTGCAATAGTGAAAACGAACTAGGCTGTAATTCACTATTAGGACATGCCGCACACACCCGGGCATGTCCTACCTTTCGCGTACAACGCACCCTGCCCACAGGGGTACCTTGGGCCTACCTTAGGGGTGACTAACATGTAGCACAGGGAAGGTTTAGGGACTTGCAAGTGTGTGCACTTGCCAAGTCGACATGGCAGCCCCAGGCTGCGCACGGGCTCTGCGATGGCAGGCCCGAGTTACACTTTACGGGCTGTTTGCGTGGGTGGCACAATCCAGTGCTGCAGCCCACCAACAGCATTTGGTCTATAGGCCCTGGCACTCGCAGTGCACTTTACAAGGGACTGACACATAAACCAAATAGGCCAATCATGGAAACACCAATCCATAACACATTTTATCCAGGAGCACTTGCACTTTCCCACTGGACCGCAGTGAGGAAATTGCGCAGAATCATCACACCAGCAAAAACAGAGTCAAAACCGGGAGGTCAGAAAGCAAAAAGTCAGGGGAAACACGCCAAAAGATGCCAAGTCTAACAATAAGTAATCGCAAAAATAAAAGGAAATACTTTTGTAGGTCATTTCAAAACAATTTAGGCCATCGTTATGAATTGACCACAATTTCTATTCCCAAAACACAAATCAGATTTTTTGGGGAAATTCCATCCAGAAGTAGGTGAACGTGTATCCGTAAAATGTGTTGCTGTGGGCGTTCCCAGCAACACCCACTGCGTTTTGGCACTGCTCCAAATTTGCAAGGATCTGTAAATCGGAGGCAACGCCAAAAACTAATGCCTTTCAAAAGGAGGGGTTAGAGTGGCGCAACGAGGAGAAATGCCTTTATTTCTCCTCGTTTTTTGCTTTTTCTATGTGTGCTGCATTTTGCAGCACACATAGAAGGGGTGAAACGCCATTAATGATTGTTTTTGTGAGGGAAGGTGACCCTTCCTGCACAAACACAATCATCCCTGCATTGCAGGCACCCTTGCACCATGGTGCAAGGGTGCTTGCATTAGCGCTAGGCAGCTTTTTTAGTGCCGGTGCAGGGGTGAGTACAGGGATGCGCTGTATTCTTGTTAATAAGGCACATCCCTGCGTTTTGAAAATAAAGCAGCTCGGCGAAGCAGAATTGCTTGCGGGGATGCGCTGTGCCATTTAATTGTAAATATCCCCCAAAGTATCTACATTTGAAATTATTAGCTAATTTCCAGAAAAGATGCGGCGAAAGATTCTGCACTCGACCCTTTAGTTGGAACCACTCAGTAATAACCCAGAAGGTCTTTCAACCAAGAAACAATGAGGACCCCAGCCCTGGAGCTCTGGAGCATTGATAGCTGTGCATGATTATTTTGAATCAGCATACATCCTGGCTGCAGAGCTGTACAACAGAGAGGAAAATCTTCATCTCACTTGATGAAGGATGGCCAGCCTGAGGCGCTTGTCGCCGCAGAGAAGGTTGTATGTCAGAATATTGTGGACGAAATACCGTCTTACAGAAGCATCGTTGCCTTAATATCGAGAACCAAACATCACAATGGTAAGTATATATACAGGATAGTATAGGTTTACTATTCAACATTCACACACCTTGAAGAAGAGCTGGCGAGTTAACTTCACAATATTTTGGTACTCAATATTTTTTGTGGGACCATATTTCGGTAAAATGCCACAGAGAAGCACGCTGAGTCTCAGTTGCCACTGGCAGGGTGTAGGATGGGCTCCTCAGCCTTGAATTATAGGATACCACATTGAACCACTTGCGGCTAGTAGAGTTTTAAAACTTCAAGTGGTGCTACAGGAGTCTCTCCCAGGTGAATGGACGGCTGACTCCTTGTTTCATCATTAGTTAGTGTATATATTGGCAGCTGTGTGTCTGAACTCTTTGACCTGAGTGTTTTTTTAAAACCCAAATGCACCTAAGATAATATAAGGAGACCTTCCCTCTCAGCACTTGGTGGATCCTGCTTCTGAAACATTCATGGGTATAATCTGTGAGTCTGACAGCGTCTTACCAAAGTCTGCGAGCTTGAGCTCCCCCAAGTAGCTGATGAGCAGGTTCTGGGGTTTCAAGTCCCGGTGCAGCACATGCTGGCGGTGGATGTAGGCCAGGCCTCGCAGGAGCTGGAACATGAAGAGCTGGCGAGGGAAGCAGAGACCATGAGCACATCTGCATTGTTTGTTAGGTCGTCAGATTAGATGTATTATGCAAATACACACAGGGCATTATGGGTGCAAACGCATTCTTGGATTATTGCTTAACTCCACCCCCTTCGTTGACTTGCTGATCTCTTGATGTCAGTTTATGAGGCTTACCACGTACTTACAAATGCAATCCCATGACCATATGAACTGGGGAACCTAGTGCACGTTGATGAGTATGTTTGTATGAGTGTGTTTATATATAGTTTCTTTCTGAACCTAAAACCCTTTTATGATATGTATTGTAGACGTGTGTATGTAGCTTCTTATGTCCACCTTCCTTTGGATATGTTTCATGTGAAATGTAGATGTGGAAATTTGACTTTATAATGCACTTTGCTATGTACCTCTGTAGGGTTCATATGTGTAACTTAGACTAAGGATGCATCTTTCTACACATCCCTTCGTCCATTTTGCTGTACTGTGCTCTCAAGGTGAAATATTTTCGTAATCACTATAGAGAAACTCAAAATAAGCAAGTAAATAAATAAACAAGGTAGGGGTAGCTGTTATTTTTTGTGGTAAAGCTGTGGGTAGCATTAGTGCTTTTGTTAGGATTTGTGGTACGTTGAGGTTTAGCCTTACAGCTGTGTTTAGATCTAGTTTTGGCATTACGGATAGGGGTATGTGTTGGTGTAAGGGTTTCGTTAGCATCAGTGTTACACATACAGATAAGGTAAAACTTCATGAAGATGGGGACAGTAATGGGGCTTCCATTTTTTCCCTCTTTTGATGTTCTCTTGACCCTCCTCTCCCTCCTTTTACAGGAAGGGGAGGCGCAGTGTTTCCAATGGTGGAGCCACTCCCGGCTCTGCCATTGAAACTCCTATATGGCAGCTGTGTTGTGACTGAAAAGACGTTGGACGGCTTCCCATTTTCGGGCAGCCTTTCTGGTTCCTATTCAACTGGCGTCCATTCTGTGTAATGGTACCCTTGCAAAGGAAATTAAGCATATGTTTCTGGCATGCTGATAGAAGCACTAGAGTGTGCCGGAGACATTTTGAGTGAAAGTCCTGGAAAGAGGGTACATTTCCAGGCCCCATGTTCGTCCAGCAATGGTGAAGGGAAGCGGGCAGAACAAAGGAGGCATGCATAAAGGAGTTCCAGAAGGGACTGATACATTGAAGGAGTGGGCTATCGGTGAGTCATGGGGGGCCCAGAAGCCACCACAGAGTTTGTTTTCTCCTGAAGTGGCTCCTGCCATGCCAGCTGAAGCCGCTTTAGATTAATAAAGTGGAGAACTTTGCTAGTTCTTATAAAGCCAATGTGGTGGAGCAGCCCATTGCAGCCATGGCTTGAATCAAGCTTAGCGTTATGTCAAAGGCCGCGGCAACCTTAGTCTCTACAACTTTTAGACCGAAAATCTGAAGCTTTGATTCATTCTGCTGTTGATCAAAGCCAAATTCAGTTGTCAAGAAGCGTTTTAACATGAAAAAAGTACTTTTATCTTATTTAGACCCCAGTTAACCGTTCACCTTATTAAGAAATCCTTGCTTTCTTGGCAGGGAACTCTATGCTGCAAAGTCACACATTTATGGATGGGCAAGCCGGGCCATGTTTGAAGGGCCTGCTCGGCAAACCTTTTTGTTAAGAGGAAAAAAACTCCCAAAGAAGGAGTTTGATTTCCCCGGACAAAATATAAATGGCCCAGCGCTTAGGGAGTTTTCTCCCTGTGCATTGGGGCCCTTCTGTTTTTTCCCTGCCCATGTCTGCCATTCCACACATGGTGGGCAAGGAAAATCAGTCATGGCCGCCATGACCGTATTCAGGTGGGACGACAGTCTCTTTGAGCTGGTGGCCTCTTGGCAGGTGGGCCACCAAGACAGAGGCTTCCTCTGGATCTACATGGAGTGGGGGAACCCCGTTTGGTGGAGTGGGAGCACCACTGATTTAGGGCAGCACTTCCGCTATGCAACCTCCATATGAAGCTCCCTGTGTTGCAGAGTGGGGTGCGGAGGTGTTAAAAAGATTTCTTCAAAAGTCAACTATCCAATGTCAATCAAAGAGGCTATGGTGATCACATACAGTTCAGATTTTTGGGAAAGTGCTAACCTTTTTACCCCTGTGATCCTTTTGTTGTGGTGGAGCCCTCCCTGTGAACAGCTCAAGGGGCGGGCCCCTGTACGCTTTAGGAGTGGTTCTTGATGTGATGCCACAGAGGGTGGCAATCTCTGGCAGATGATACTGGTAATAATGTCCATACCCCAAAACCTAAAGCACTGGCTCCTCGTCGGGGTAAATAATGTGACCCCTCTTGTCTCCACGCAGGTCCTTACATTGTTCTTTACAGACCAGTAAGACCATTAAAAAGCCCATGACTTCCTGGCATAGCAAATAATAACAAGCTGGCAAAGTAGCTCAGCGAGTTAATGTCTAACACGCATTATCATTTGCACTGAGGAGTTTGAATCCAGCAAGGCCAACTCGGCCTTCCATCCTTCCGAGGTTTACATGTTGAGCGCCTTCAATCGGCCCTTGGTAACAGCTGTTGTACATCACTTAGAAATGACAGAAGTGCAGCCTGACGCTCTGTTTAAAAACCCAAGGTATATTTATCATGACTTACACAGGGGGTAGGGGAAAGATTACTCCCGCAGTGGGAGAACCAGATACAGAGATAAAGAAGAGACAGCGCCTGAGCAGGAATAGGCAGAGCTCTCACCCAGAGAGAGGCACACAGAGTGTGACATATGAAGAGCTAGAGGACATATGTATATACGTATATACAGGTATTCATAGAGCGCAAACATTACAAAAGTCAGGCAGTTTCATATAGCGCGAACTCGGATCGAATGTATTGGGGCGCTTTACATGAGCACCCGTTACCCTACACAAGAACACTTTCTGTTTTTTTTTTTTTTTTTTTAAGGCACGGGGAGATTAAGTGGTCTGCCTGGAATCACAGGATGCGGAGCCGACGCCGAGACTCGAACCAGGTTCCCCAGTTGGCAGCTGTCCATCCAGGATTACCAAAGTGGCAGCTCCTTCGGATTGATCAGTGCCTGAAAGATGTAACTCCCAATAGAACGGAAGGAGTGGTCTGTGTCAGCCTCTTTATTGGTTCAAAGATAAGCTTCCTGCTGTCAAGGTTAATGGTCTCCAAGAGTAAAACTGTCCTTTCACGAGCCAGACATAGAATTTTAAAGCCCTTCCCGGCGCCAAAGTTCATTTAGCCCCGTACTCCCCTTGAAAGGTTGTGCTCGTTTGCGACACTTCTTTTTGTAGCACTCACTGCTGTTTGGTGGCAGCAAGAACAGATGATCATAAATTGTCTACTTAGACAAAACACAAACAATTGATCTTTGCTCTGTAATAGCGTCCTGACTACGGGAAGGAACATGATACGGCACCATAGCAATCTGTAGTAAGGCGCTACGTAGGGCACTCTACAGACAGGACGCTAGATGGAGTGACATATTCCTCTCACAGGTAGAAAACACCAGAAGAGTGGGCAGCAAATGAACTAACACACTGAGGCACCACCACTGTGCCTTACGGGGCAATCCTTGCTTCGGCTTAACATACATAGAACTACACAACAGAGGGCACTGACAAGGTATACACCTTGTTTTGTCACAATCTGAATGTTATGAATATCATTTCTTCTCCTTATGAGTCACTGTAAAAAAACACAATTGAAAGGTATGGGGAAGAACTACCCCAGGGTACTCGCACGTTCTTAATAAGCTCGTCGGATCATTCGCTTGTCAATGGAACGAAACTTATTTCACTGAACATGGTCTGCTGACTAAGAGCCTACATTTGGCCTGGTGACAACTGTAAAAAGAATAAGGAGACATATATAAGTCACTCCGACAGGAATCGTACTATATTTATCTCATATCTTATCTCAATATTAACTCTTCATCACCAGGACATAAACATACACAGATGTTAAATACCATATCCTGCTGGATTACAGGGTCTATCTGAAGCATTAAATAGCTCAATTCTGCAGCCATGAATTGCCCACATTATGAACTATGTTCCATACTAAGTTCAAGATGGAAGCTTAGTTGGCACAGGGCTCGGGATCTGGGGCACCTGGTCATTCCTACACCGTTCCCTTGGCCATTGTTGGGTGCATGAATCAGGCATTAGTCGGCTGTGCATGGCATCTGCTGTAAGTAGAGCGGCACGTGACCTGGGTCCAACCAATCATTTTGAGAGCCTATCACTGATGGCGGTGTGTAACCATGGTTGCAGTATAGATGCTTAGTCCTGCAGTACTCACCCTGACGTTGTGAGGATGGAGTCCTCCCGGGTGCTGGGACATGTACTGTGCCAAGTCTGTTTGCTGGAGATAGAAACACAAAGTTAACAGAACTGCTGAGAAAGCATCTATGTCCAACACAGAAACCAACACCACATGACCACCCTCTCAGTGAAACCCTACTTCTGTATTACGCCCCAGGCCTTCTGAAACTGCTTTTCCATGTGCTCCTAAATAATGTTTAAACTTAATTGCTTACAGAAACAAATAGATCCCAACTATTGTCCAGCCACCTTCCCATCTTGAATAGGGAGGGTGTAACATGGTCTTCTACAAGCTCCAGTCATCCCTATATTGGACAGAATATTCCTCGTTGGCTCGCTAGTTGCTACATCCTTGATGGTTTGATTTTGGATAATTGATCTCCTGTTAGGCTTCCTTGTTCTCTGCCTTTCAGCACATCTCCGAGTAGGCCTCGGCACTGTTGATGATTTTGACACTCGTATTTGCAGTACAAGATGCAATATTTTCTCTACGTAGGGATGTGTTGTCATGGCTCCATACTCAACCAACTGTTTGCAGCCACAACACCCCACAGTGCTGCTGCGATCTTAGAACCCAACCTGGATACACCAACCCACACAAAGATGGAATCCATTGAATGTCCATTGTCTCTAAGCAATGGGCTCTCTTTTGGCCAATAAAATCACCTTCACTTCTCTAAGCAACATTATCACATTGTGGTTCATGGTGCGCTTGACTATAATGTAAGGGCAGCATACTGGAAAAGTATCTACATGTGATTTATTCAGATCTTGGTATGGTGAATGACGCTTAGCGTATCTAACATATGAATATAATGTTGGGTGTAGCTCAGGCAACGGTCTTCCAATGTGTGAGCACAAGGTTTTCAAACAAGTAGTCAACAGCATTTTAAATTGGGTTAACATCTGTAGTTTAGCAGAGCCTGTAAGGAAATTAGGACTTCCCTACAGGCCAGTGTCGCTGAAGAGAAGAGTAGAAATGGAGCAGAGTTAGTTGTAAGACAAGAAGTGGATCAGCCAGCTTCCTCCACCCCTTCCAGATGTACAGTGAGTGGGCTCCAGATCCCATCTCCAGGGTCTGGAGGAGGTTGGTCATTGTCACACTACTCACCACATACTCAAAGACGAAGGTCAGGGATTCGCAGGTCTGGATGATGTCGTGCAGGAGCACCACATTGGCGTGTTTTAGGCCTTTTAGGAGGGAACCTAAAATACAAAGCCGTCCATGAGTTATCTAGTATCTGTGTCTTGTCTCCCAATAGCATGAAAAGCTGCATTTTGATTTAACATTTCTGTGCGTCTTTGTTTTCTTTAGATCTTCTACGCCCTGGTTTGAGGCAAGAGGTTGTTTAGAAGATTATAAGTATCTTAAATATCTCTGACAGCGGTACTTCAAGGGACGTACAGTCTAATACTTACTCTGAAAAAGATACACTGTAAGCATATATTGATTTATTACAACATTTAACTTTGTAAAGTCATTTACAGTTACTGGACTTTGATAAAACTTGTCAGCCAAATTCACCCTGTGTCCCCTCCCCTGATTACTGCTTTCTTCCTCTGCATTTTTATATGTCATACCTACTGCCAAGCTTTCTCTGTGTTGAAGACGCTCATAATATAGCAGGCATTCACTCGATAGACTTTGTCCAGTGTCCTCAGGTTAGACTCAATTAAATATAGAATGGGAACTCAGCCTCAGGCTTGGGTCTCCCCAGTTTCCAGTCTGGTACAACAGGCATGCTGGTCTTCAGCATCACCTGTGCTTTCTCTGCACTGTTGCTCTTCAGTATCTGCCCAGGGCTTTTTTAGGCCTCGCCCACATATAGCTTTAACTGTTGTTGAAGACCTTTTGTGAATAACATAATACATAGAGTGTGCTTTGGGTCAGCCCCTTACTAATGATTGGATGGCGTTCATGCCTATTTCACTTCTGGGCTCCGGATTCAGTTGTGATTTTCCTCCCTACTCTTGTGTTTATCCAGCCCCTAGAGCATATCCATCTCACCTTGTTTTGATTTGAAGATAGGTATCCATCCACTGCCGACGTCAGACCTTGCATTACAGTGCAGATGAGAGACTATGGGGCATATTAGCAAGACCCACGTTAAAATTATCGCCGTTTTAGCGGCAGGAAACTGCCGCTAAAACGGCGATAATGGGCTTGCTAATATGCCCTGGAGAATTCCAATAGAAGCCCAGGTTAGATGTCCTGCACATCTAACCTGGGCTTCTATTGGAATTCTATAACGCATATTAGCAAGCCCATTATCGCCGTTTTAAAACGGCGATAATTTTAACGTGGGTCTTGCTAATATGCCCCTATATTTTATCCCTCCCTAACTCTCCTTCCACCCCAACGCGACTTTCTTTATTAAAAACTACTCCATTCCCAGAACCCGCTTGTGCGCTCGGTCTCCTCATGCTCTAAGCAACGCCCACAGCTGTATCTGTGGCAGCCTTCTTAACATTTTTTTAATGATTCCAAGACAGATGCCCATTGGCTGTATGATTGTGTAAGTATCTTTGAATACATTTTCTTATGCTTTAAGAAAGTCGATTCAAGATGGCCACTGCAGATGCACGTGCATTCACAGTGGCCACCTTTGAATTTTTTTTTTTATAGGATCAGAAAATGAATCCAAAGGTATATGAAGTAGATGAGCGTTCTTGTGCAGCAGCCATGTGGGGAAAAAGCATAGGCTAAGTCAATTTTTCATTTAACAAAACATATGTTTTCCATCTTAAAGGATTATGGTCCACATGTATGAACCTATTTTGCGTTCCCAAACAGGCCGATTCGCAGAATCAGCCTGTCTGCGAACACAAAAAAGGCTTTTCCTATGTGTAAAACCCTATTTTGCGAATCGGTAACCTGTTACCGGATTGTAAAATTTGTTTGCTATTCGGTATTTGGAAGGGGCGTGTTTAGGGCGTCCCTTCCAAATACCGAATCGCAACGGTATGTATGAATGTTTTGTGACCGTGAATGCGGTCGCAAAACATTTGCATTTTACCACCAACTTCAAGTTGGTGGTAACCCATTCGCAAATGGGAAGGGGTCCCCAAGAGACCCCTTCCCCTTTGGGAATTTATTTATGCGTTTTTATACAGCGCAAACTTTACCCAAAGATGTCAGAGTGCTTTACAATTGAACCAGTTACATTACTTAAGGACTTCAGAGTACATGAGTTACATAAATGATACAAATAGATAAACTCTAAATTCACATAAGAATGGTAGTAAGTACATAAGTCTACTACAGATACTAGTGGTTAGAGTGACATATATACAAGCTGCATATTCACTCAAGGTTACATTTTAAGAAAAGTTGAAGGAATAGGGTTGGACAAATATATATTACATATTTACACAGCATGATCTTCTCGCTATTGCTGGGGTTCTTGCTTTCAGCCCGGCCTTCAAAGTGTTGTTGCACTCATGGGCGGTGAACTTGGGCCTGGAGGGATTCCTGAGCTGGTGATGTCCAGATGTCCTCCACGCATGTTGGGATGGTCGCTTAACAGCCGGGCCCTACCACAATGAAGTGGCCATCACTCCTCCTCAAAGCAGCTGCGTAGGGGCAGCAGGTCGGCTCTGTCCCTTCCTCTCCCTCAGTCCTTGGCCCTCCGTTCATGTGCCACAACGTCCGCGGCCACACCCAAGCCCGCATCACAGAATCCGCAGCACCGCCACTGCCCCATTCTCGGCGGTCTCAGACCCCACAACTGCTGCAGTGGCAAATGATGCTTCCCCAGGGACACAAGGGCCCGTGCTCTGGATCAGGAGAGCACAGGGAAGAAACTTCGGCCGAGGATCAGGGAGGGCCCGGCCTCCTCCACGCGGCACGCCAGCGAGCTGGGGCCGCGACCCATCCACCGGGTCAGAGCAGAAAAGACCAGCCGTCTGTCCTTCTCAATGCGGACACGTCCGGCAAGCAGGTGAACCAGTCTCCTCTCCCTCCTCCTGCCTAAGCCTACTGCCAGTAGGCCGCAACATCCACGTCCGCGCCCAAGGCCGTAAAAATAGGACCTGCAGCTCCGCACCGGCGGCTGCGGCCCCCACAACAGCCGCAACATCATCCGGGGTATATGGGAGGACAGCGGGCCCCTGGGAGTGCCTTCTCCGGCAAGAATAGCGACAGATGACAAAGGGGGTTGGGAGCAGCCTCAAGCTGCGACCGCCATTTTGGTTGTGCCCCCTTTCGCTAAGGAATGGTGGCGAAAACGTCTTTTAAGAGAAGGCAGTGGTCCCACGGACCGCTGCCTGCTCTTAAAAAATTAAATGAAAACTCTTCATTTTTTTCTTTTGAGCACAACCCATTTTCTTTTAAGGAAAACAGGCTGCATTTAAAAAAAATGATTGCTTTATTGAAAAGCAATCTCTGACATGGTGGTCTGCTGACCCTAGCAGGCCATCATTCCTGGGATTTTAGCGATTCCTAGGGAGGTATCAAATTGCGACCTACCTCATTAATATTAATGAGGTAGGTCGATTTGCGACCCTCTAGGAATCGCTAAATGAAACTCTTGGAGTTTCATACATTAGGAATATCGATTACCTAATTGCGATTTGCTGAAAATCGCAATTAGGTAATCGATATTCCTAATGTTGATACATGTGGCCAAAATGAAGGCACAAATACTGACACTATACAATAATAATAACGAGTAAAATATCAAACAGAGCCAGCGAATCTTAAAGAATAACATTCTGAGCTGGGCCTCTGGAACTAATCATAAATATTCAGAAATCAACTTTGATCTGTTGCGAAGAATCTTCAGTTGTGTTGCTATAGTGCAGGCTACACCACCACATTTCATAGGCCTGGCATAGTTGTGTTGTTATAGTGCAGGCTACACCACCACATTTCATAGGCATAGCATAGATCAACCAGTTGCACCAGTAATGGGTCCATAGTGTGTTAGGAGCAGTTCATAACAAACATTAGAACATTGGAATGTGGAGCACTCCATTGAATACAATGGAGTGCTCCGAGCTTCTACGGGCCGGTAAAGGCCCGCAGAGCAACATTCCAATGTTGCTTTTGTTCACAGCTATTGCTGTGAACAAAGGCCTCTTGGAGCTCGAGGGGATTTAAACCCCTCGGGCTCCGAGAGGCCTTTGTTTTATTTGTTAGAACATTCTGCCCTCTAGTGGCAGAATGTTCTAATAGCTTTATAGCCCTTCGTAGCTGGGCTATACCGGCTATTAAAGTCCCGCTCCCTTGTTAAAGGCCTCGCCTTCGGCTCGGGCCTTTAACACTGGAGCGGGCCTTTAATAGCCGGTATAGCCCGCTACGGCGGGCTATAAGGCTATATTAGAAATAACTAATTTCAAAGCAGAGGACGAACACCATAAATTATCAGCCCACGCAGGAGATGTTCTCTGTAACTGAGAACCAGCAATATAATTTTCCTGGATATTAGAATACTATCCTCCTCTCCTGTTTTACACCATTAATTTGTCAAAGTGCCTTTTTGAGTACAAACTGGCATAACCTGGCAATAAACGTTCTACCATACCCTGGCATTCAGTCAACATATAACATCACAGAGAGATTAGCCTAAATACCACACTTTTAAAAGAGAAGTTAAGATTATAACAGAAAATACTCACCATGTACCTTTCTGGTGGGTAAAGTAAGATGCTATTATGCATGTTTCTAAACCCGCCACTATATACTGCTTGACTCACAAAGGTTTTGCAAGCCTAAGTGCAACTTCATTGTTCAGACAAAACATATATCATTCAACTTCTCACAACCCGATTCAAGGAGTGAGGAACAGCATTTGTCAGGTAACATTCTACAGTGGGAGAGCAATTACAACTTGGATAGTAATGGGATATCTGCCAAAAATCGACAGGTTTCATCAACCGACAACCTCTCAATTTCCCCGCCTCACCTAAAGGTAGAAAAACCTCTTACTAACCCTAGCCGTCAGCGAACATCTCACTCAACAGTGTGGGAAGGCCTGCTCTATTTTAGGATTTACTTCCAGTACAGTTTTTAAGGTCTGGTCCGGAGACAGCTTTAGCTAAACACAGTTTTTCTGAAGAAAACAAAATCATATATATATATATATACATACAGGGACTTTCGGTCAGCCCTCTTCAAACTATGGTCTGTTCACATGTCATTTACATTTGGCTTCTACCCACCACATTGGGCGGTGTATCAGCCTTCTTCAGCCACTGTCTCTCTTCAATGTGAGCGATGAAATTTTGCTTGTGCATATCTGCCTAAAAAGTAATCCACTTCAGTGCCAAAGCTGGTGGGTCAATCACTGCTTTCATTTCTCTTTTCATTTCACGTTCTTTATTTATTTTGTGATAGGTCGTTTTTAATTGTTTTTTTGTGCGTACAGATGGACACCACCTTTAGATGATGGCATCTTTAGGTGTCGCTTGCAACGATCTGTTGTTTCTTAAAAAAATGAACTCTAAAAAGGGGCTTTTAGCCCACCCATTACTAACCATTGGTTGACTTCATTGTCACTCTTATTTTCTTCCTTGTCATTGGTGAGCGCATGACAGAGCGTCGGCTTCACTTGACCTGCACTTTGTCTCCATGTCTTTGTTTTTTTCCGTGCAGCACGGACCAAGTACCAATTAATTTCATGATTAGTGTTCTTCTCTTCTGCGCTACTTGCACTTGGATAGTGGTAATTTTTCTTTTGCTTGCAAGACAACTTGAAACCATGAAAGTTGAAGTGAGTGCTTCCCGGTATTTCCAAGAGCTGAATGCAAACAACTATCAATAACGAATATTTGTTGCATGTGACCAATGTCCAAACCATAAATTTTGTCCACCTGTCACTTTAATTGATAAATAACCTGTAAACATACTTCCTTCGTTTAAGATTGTTGCCAGACAGTATGTGTGTTTTCTGAATTAATGTTTCACGCTGTGTCATATTTACTTATTTGTTGGTTACCTCTTTTATAATTAAGCTGATGTTATATTTTTCATTAAACACTTGGCGTTTTCTAAAGGTTGTGTTTCACGCTTACCTCCTTTTACCTCTGCCCACCCCTAAACCCTAAAATCTCCTTTGCCTCCCTTTACCTTTAACCACCCCTAAGCCCTAAAATCACCCTTACTGCCCCTTTACCTATACCCACCCCTGAACACTAAAATCACCCTTACCTCCCTTTGCCTCTACCCACACCTATACCCCAAAATCACCCTTGCCTCTCTTTACCTCTATCTATCCCGAACCCTAAAATCACCCTTAGCTCATTTTACCTCTATCCACCCCCTAAAAACCTTAAATCACTCTTACATCCTGTTACCTCTACCAACCCTGAACCCTAAAATTACCCTTACCTCCCTTTACCTCGACCCACCTGAACCCTATAAAAATCCTTACTTCTCTTTATCTCTGTCCACCCCAAACCCTTAAATCAGTCTTGCCTGTTTTAGTTCCACCCACCCTGAATACTAAAATCACCCATACCTCCCTTTATTCTGTACCCATCCCAAACCTTAAGTTCATCCTAACCTCCCTTTACCTCTACCACTCAAACCCTAAAATCAACCTTACCTCCCCTTAGCTCTACCGATCCAGAACCCAAAAATCCCTATTACCTCCTTTTACCTCTACCCATCCTCGAACCCTAAATTCACCCTTACCTCCCTTGACCTCTACCTACCCCCAAACCCTATAATAACCCTTACAGCCCTTTACCTCTACCCACCCTTGAACACTAAAATCACCCTTACTTCTCTTTGCTTCTATCTACCCGAACCCTAAAATCACCCTTACCTCCCTTTACCTCTACCCACCCCCTGAAACCTTAAATCACCCTTGCCTCCTGTTAGCTCTACCATCCAGAGCCCTAAATAACCTTTACCTCTACCCACCCAAACCCTAAAATCATCCATACCTCTCTTTACCTCTATCCACCCAAACCCTGAAATCACTCTTGCCTGATTAAATCCATCCACCCCTGAACCCTAAAATCACCCTTACCTCCCTTTATTCTCTACCCATCCCAAACCTTAAATTCTTCCTTACCTCCCTTTACCTCTACCACCAAAAACCTAAAATCAACCATACCTACCCTTAGCTCTACCCATCCCGAACCCTAAACTCACCCTTACCTCCCTTTAGTGCTGCCCATACCCGAACCCCAAAAAACCCCTTCCCTCCCTTTACCTCTACCCATCCAAATCATAAAATCATCATTTAACTCTACCCGCCCCTGAAGCCTAAAATCATCCGTACTTACCTTTACCTCTACCCACCTCTGAACCCTAAAATCATGTTTGCCTCCCTTTAATTCTACCCACCGAAATCCTAAAATCATCCTTACCCCCCTTCAATTCTACCCACCCCTAAAGCCTAAAATCATCTTTACTTCCCATTACCTCTACCCACCCTAAACCCTGAAATCGCCCTTCACTCCCTTCATCTCTGCCAACCCCAGACACTAAAAACCACTTACCACCCTTTACCTCTACCCACCCCCAAACTCTAGATTCACCCCAAAAAAGTATGTTATTTAAAAAAAAAAAATACCTACGCAGTAAAGTACCGCATGGTAAAAGTACAAATTCTTGGCTGCGTGGTAATTACCAGCATGGTAAAGACTGGTTGGTACATGTCCTGGGTTTTAAAAGCTGCGTGGTAAATGCTGTTTCCCCTCTTGCTTTCACCCTAGCGCCCCAAATTGTTTTGGGGGCACTGTTGGTTGTTTTATGCTCTTTCGTATGTTTAGTGGGCACCTTCACCTCAACAGTTTGATCCTTCTCTCACCATCCACGCCCTATACTCAGGGCCACTGGAAGTATATGACTGTGCCTCAGCGGCGTTTTTCACATAAATATAGACTTGCTGCATTTGCCAAATAATCCACCTTCTGCTTCATATTCTGCTTGTTACTTTTTTTTATTAATTTTGAACTTCTATGTTTATTGCATATGTTTGCAAATAAAACGCTGCAGCCTTCCACCATGCTTTTTCCTTATATCGACCATCATGCAATGCGTGGAAGCTGCAGGAAAAAGACAACAATGTCCCCTAGGCACTAGAACACTATCAATGTGTCAAAACCATTCAGCAATAGTTTGTTTCTGATCACCAAAAAGGATCCCAACTGGTAAGCCATGACAGGCCTAAATGTGCTGCCATGAAAGACTTGGAAAAGAGTTTTATATGCACTGATTTATCTAACAAGAAAAAAGGTCAGACTTGTGCATTGGTATTCCCTGCGACACGGTATGAATGCAAAAGATGGACAGTGAAGACATAGAGCAGCATAGATGCCTTTGAACTGTGGTTCAGAGGACACTTCTAAGAAGACCATGGACCCCCTTGGAATACAAACAGATGTATCTTTGATCAAATCAAGGCACACCTGCCACAGGAAGCTAAGATGATTAGAATGAAGTTCTCAACTTTAGGCATATGAAGAAAAGGACCCAGTTCCTTGGAAAACACTGTGATGCTAGAAAACGTCAAAGGAAAAAGAGGAGCAGGAAGACAAGCAGCAAAGTGGCTGGACTCAGTCTGACAACAACAATGAACACGCCATAAACAAAGAGAAGACAGGGCTCTTAGGGGACAGCCTATTTATATGGTTGCAAGGAGTCACCATTGACGTGCTGGCACCTATTGATTGGTTGAACTGACTTTACAGGGTATGGAGGGTGGGGCTCAATGGGAAGGGGTTTGTGAACAGGGGAATGTGGAAAAAAAGGTAAATGTGCAAATGCGCCTTTCTGCATGATCTTCTCACTACTTGAATTAATCTGGACTAAAAACAATAAGGAACGGTTTAAAATATTGTGAGAATTAAATGAGGCATTAAAGTAGGCTATTGTAACCTCTGATCAATGTGTAAAAATCTGATGACGTTTTTGAGAATGAGAGCCTGAAGATCAGGGAGGATATTACTAAAAAGTTGGACATGACATCTTGCACCCCGTTTGAACCTCCAAACTGCGCTCTCAGCCTTTGTAGCGCTGCGTCTTACGCAAGTGCACCAAGCAGATGATAACATGAAAGCCTCAGATATTTCTTTGAGAATTGTCCAGAATGTATAATGTACTACCATATTCATAGGCGCGACCCATACATGAAAAGAATTCTAAATGTTTAATTTCAACAAGGAATAGAGCAAATTGCCTAAAGACACAAAATAATCTCTCCCTTACAAATGAAATCATCAGCCAACCCACTGTAAGCAGCAAACTAAAGACCCATCCCAAATCGCCTTTTTATTAGCAAATCCCAGGAGGATGAACTACACAACAACTAAAAGAATCCATAGAAGTGTATAATAGTCTACACAATGTATAATCAGGCTTTACGCTAGCGAGAGAGAGACAGAAGACACAGTCGCTGACGTCATGGATGGGCACCCTTCTCTTTGATATGGGGCAACCTGAATCCCTAATCCAATCAGTTCACAGTATATAATATAGTTTGACCATAAAATGTTATTGAAGTGCCTGGAAACATTTCTTTGATCACGGAAATGCCAAATGTTCTTATGGCATTGCAGTCAGCAAATACGTATTTGTCACGTGGGGCCTCAAGGACCTCCCCTGCCCTCTTCATTTCAACATGGACATGAGACGGCTGGTCCAATGTGTCTCTAAGCCGCCCCTGTGTACTACCCTGCCCCTCTCACAACACCAGCCTGCCTACATGCCGCGTCAAGTCACAGTGACAACTCTGGAGCACCACGCTAATGCACAACGCCAGTGCTTCCCACATAAGCCTTACTATAACCCTGCACTTGCTGACCATGAACACGTTCTCTGGTTTGCACCGAACCGCCAAGGGAAATAAAGGTCGGGCAAGCAACAAAAGAAACAAGGTAACAGCGTACACAAGCTGCAGCTTGCAGCTAATCAAAGGTTCTTGGTATGAAAGCACAGCTTGCAAGGTAGTGGACAAGGCAACCATTATTGCAAGCCCCAGCTTGCACCTGATTCATACAACGTTCAACAGCATTACAGAGCCACGCCAGTGGCAGCAACACAAAATGCAACTGCCAACACAATATATATGTTTATCTAAACGTTGTAACTATCTATATCGCTTATAGCTCATTCGTCAATGTAGGGAGTTTGAGCTGAAAAATACACTTGTTTGCCACAGTATTTTCCAAAGAGAGTGATATCAATACCCTATAAGAGAGGGAAACTTGCCTGGCACACTCCAAAATATTGGAATACCTCACTAGTGCACCTTGAGAAAGTCTCAACATTATTTTAATGGCGATCCACCTCAACAACTCTTTGAGGAAGTCAGGTTAGCTTGCTTCACTGGCTGCAGTTTGAAGTGTGTATTTACACCCAATCACTGTCAAAGCTGTGGCGTAGCAAGGGGGGCCGGAGGGGGCGGTCCGCCCCAGGCGGCATGAGTTTTGGGGTAGGCGCCGGCGCCCCCCAATCCCGCTCTTAATTTCGGCAGCCGCAGAAATCGCCAACCCCCACTCTCAGATTGAGCCACCGCAGGCGGGAAATGCAGGGACCGCCACGGGCGGCCAAAGGCCTAGCTACGCCACTGTGTCAAAGTTCACCACCCCTCCATAACATACCCAGAACCTCAAACTAGGGTTGGGCAAAACAATTATGAATTCTACTACTTTTAAAAGTCGAAAGTAGCCATTGTAAACCGGGATTGCTACCATATCCACATCTCCTGGGCCAAGTGTATAAACTAGTGCTCAATAGTCATACAGTATCAAAGACATACCCATTTATCACTCTTCCCCATGCCCTACCCCAGACATCTAATCTGAATTTAAAAACCGAAACGATGTGGGACAATTCAGTTAAACTCAAAGCAAATAACTAGGATTAACCCTGGAGATGATGCCATTAGTAATCTAAGAGGCTGGACAGTTGTTAAGTCCACCCAGTGCTTAATTTGAGGCAGTGATAGCCGGTGGAGGCCACCGCCACTTATTTTTCCTAATCGAACATTTCCCGAGAGCAAGAGAGAGAAAAACCCACAAAGGGGGAAGAAGGAGGAATACAAATATTGCAGTTGAAATTGAAATTAAAATTGCATTTATATAGCACTTACTGCCCCTGACAAGGCGTTGATACACTTTACTGCAAGTAGCACATTACCCGGAAGCAAAGTTAGCAGTCAGTCCTATGGCTATTGGAGTTAGTCTTCTATGCTAAAGGAAACCAATTCATGCATTAGTTTGTTTGTGGTACATTAGTGACTTAGGTGTGATCATTAGAGGGGCATCTGTGAGAAGCAAATGACTTAAAGAAACGCTTGAAGACAAGCAGGCTTGAGATTTAAGAGTAGTTTATATATAGAAGAGGCATATAAGGTAAGCAGAGGTACATTCAAAATAAAGTAGGGCAATAATAATTCAAGGTCATGCAAGATTTTAAGAAACATAGCAGTTGGTTTTTTGCTACAACATGCAATCTGTGGATGTAAACCTGAATAAAGAAAGGGTTTTAAATTCTGCTCTAAAGGAAAGTAGCTTTTTAAAAACATGGCAGATACTCATCTCACTGCAAAAAGTAAGCCCAATGCTTGCTGAGATGCCTTTACCAGCAAACCATGAAGAAGTGAGACGCTGAAGCACATCACAGTACCCTTAATTACATTTTGACAACACCGCCATCGCCCCACTGTGTGTAATGCAAGCAATAATACATAGAAACACTCCTATGAGTACCTATTATAGCACTACCTGCAATACCATAAAATATGGTTACAGCTTATGCAAATAATTTTACACCATACATAAACTACACATAAGATATAAAAATGTTATGTATAGCTCCCATCAACTTAAAATATAAAACAGCGGATAAACACATTGCAGCAATCAAAATTCAGGGCACGTTCATGTGACTCATTCAATACCTGGCTTGGAAGGTGCTGTCCACTGCGTCCACCTGAAGAGCACTGGGCCCATAGGAACAGACGCCATCCTGCAGAATGGAGGCGTCTGATGTCACCTTGATGCTCCAGCATCCATCTTGTCTCATAGTGGTTCATAATGGTTCAGTTTCAAGAAATTGTCCTATATTGAGAATGATTCTGATGCATATTTTGAAAGAAGAGAAATAGTAACCCTTCTACAGTCAATCAACGTTACAGATGGCTTCTTACTTGCAGTTGGTTTCGTGATAGATACCTTTCTCCACCATAGGTATACATCTGGATCGCTATTGGAGACTTTCTCCTGATAAAACAGTACCATTTTGTATGGTTCAGAAATTGCAGCCACATTCTTATTCTCACAGAGCTGGTCTAGATTATCATGCTGTGAACATTGCTGTGTATGATGGAAAAAACGTCACAAAGGTAGAAAGTAGGAACCTGCAATAGTTAGGTGAGAGGGAATGGGGAGTCTGGTAGAGGATCAAAGAGGCATAAGGTTGATTGATGACTACACAGCCTTGGTATTTGGCGCTCTGACATTTAATTGCACAGCAGAGCTTTGGGCACCAGCACTCATTCTTTTATAAATTAACCGCTGTGTCTACCATCTATGTGACCTAAATTCTTATTACAGATGGAGCAACATTGAAGTCTATTAAACTAAACACAAGATATTTTTGTGCAGCATACTTCATGAATTCATATATTGGAGTATGGATGTGCACAATTTGTGTAATTTGCTTTTGAGTAATTATGCAAAATACAAATTTGAAATTTTGACCTATATTTTATCGTGAAATGCGTCCTTGGGTACATTTTGGATGAGGTGGTGCATTTCAAGCTAAATAAATTGTGCCAAAAACACAAGTGCCATAAAAAACGGCCACTGGTGTTCTGGGCATTCATGTTGTTCTTGCGCTCCAATGCTTTAATTACGTGATGTGGTTTATTGGTGTAATTTTGGAGGATTCGAGAACAAGCATAATGTGAAATTCCCAAAATCACGCAAATTACACCGGTGGAATTGAAATCCGCAGAGAAAGCATTTGATCGTGTCCACTGGCCCTATCTAGCTGCAGTTCTGAAACACGTTGGCTTAGGAGAGCAGTTCTGTTCTTGGGTATTAAGTAGCTATGGCAAGCCGTGTGCATCGGTCCGTGTAAATGGCAGGACCTCTTCCCGCTTTCCCATCAGACGCGGCACTGGGCAGGGCTGTCCTTTGTCGCCCTTGTTGTTTGCGCTTTATATGGAGCCGTTTGCTCAAAGAATTCGGGATAATCCCGAGATTACGGGGATTCAATTTGGGGGCGAAGGCATCTAATAACGCTGTACGCGGATGATGTTATTGCTTCTATCGACAATCCCAGCGAGGCCTTCTCAGGGTTCTTAGCGGAAGTGAGACTGTTTGGGACTGTGTCAGGGTTTCAGATTAATCTCTCCAAATCACAGGCGCTGAGCCTCATTGTTTTCCAGGACAAGCAAGACAATCTAGCGCACTTTCTCTCTATCCAATGGTCGGGAGACACTGTACCTTACCTGGGCATTCAATTAGCTCCAACCATAGAAGAGGTGATCTCTCTCAATTACCGTAGTCTCGTCACACGAGTAAAGTCTGACCTTTCGCGATGGCAACAATACCCACTCTCATGGATGGGCCAAATAGCTGCTCTCAAGATGACGGTCCTCCCCCGTATATTGTATATCTTCCAGACACTACCCTTGTGGCCCCCAACTGGGACACTTCAGACTCTCCAAAGTTTATTTCAGAGCTTTGTCTGGGCAGGCCAGTGTCCCCAGATGAAGCGAGATAGAAGCTGGCGATCGCCAACGGATGACGGCTTAGGTGTCCCATGCATTCTCTGCTACTTCCAGGACACTCAGCTTTGATATATCGTGGAGTGGAGTCGCCCCGAGTCCGAAAAAGGATGGCTGGTCATGGACAGGGCCCTGGCCAAAACGGCCTTGTGGAAGATTCCTTTTTTAGAGAAGTTTCAGCGCCCTGCCAACCTCTACCTATCGGTAGTCACCTCATCCATCCTGAGTGTTTGGGATGCAGTGGCGACTCGTAAAGGCTTTTCCACATTCCCATTTCCAGTTACTCCGGTAGTAGAGAACCGTGATTGCACACTGGGTTTGGATACCGCTGCTTTTAAAGAATGGCAAAGGGAGGGACAAAGATCTATAGGCCCTTTCTCTGATCAAGACGGTCTCATCCCATTTAACATTCTACGTACTGAGAATGAGCTCCCAGAGACAGAGCGATTTAGGTATACACAGATACGACATTGGGTGACGCACCCTTCGATGAGGGAGGCTGCTCAGCGACACCTTACTAAGTTTGAGAAATAGCTCCTGGCTAAAAAAAACTGACAGGCGCCTTATTTCAGAATTATACACGATGCTCTCATAAGCTCCGCCTGACTTAGATAACCCGGCACAAAAGAGGTGGGAGAGGGAGAGAGGCAGGCATTTCACGACCAAGGAGTGGGAGGATATTTACTATCCTGCCAGGCACACAGCATCTAACGTAGCCAGTAGAGAAACAGCAACAAAAATTGCCACTTACTGGTATTTAACGCCTGTACGCCTCCATAGAGAGAACCCTGAGAAAAGAGATAGCTGTTGGAGAGGCTGCAACAACCCAGGGACGCTGCTTCATATTCTCTGGGAATGCCCTAAATTAACACCGTTCTGGACGGATGTCTTGACAGAAATCGACACACATTTAGATACTCAACTCCCCAGGTTTCCTGCATATGGTGTGTTGGGCCTTCCTAACCCACAAACCGTTCAGCTTAAATCTAGAAGAGGCCGACACATAGCATTAGCATTAGGGGTAGCACATCAATCCATACTGGCACAATGGGGTTCAGACAGGGTCCCTACGAGGCTGAACTGGCTACACTGCTTATGGCATCTCTTGGGTATGGAAAGGCTATCTCTTACACTTACACAACAGGACAATTCTTTTAGCGAAATCTGGAAGCCATTCATTGCATGATTGTCACAAGAGTTCACAGAATTAACCTGCCCAAGATATCTCAGACTTTTAAGATTGACTACACAGACTCAGCAGAACACTACCACCTAGCATATCTGAGACACAAACGCCTGGACCTTACTGGATAATTTGTTAGCACTGGCACCCTAGGGAAGGGTAAGGGTGGGAAGGGGAGGGGAGGGGGTGTTCTATCTCTGGTTCGTTTTGCTTGTTTTGTTTTCATTCCTTTCTCTTCATTACAAAATGGTGTGCTGGACGGGGCCGAATGTTGCCGCTCCTGCAGCTAATGTGATGATGCCCTTGACTCTGACAGCAACAATAAAACAAATTTAAACATTAAAGTGTAGACTTACATGTCTCAACCCTCAGACACAGAAGTTGGATCCAAAACTACGAGAATAAAATACTACAGCCAAAAAGGAGCAGTAGTAAGTCCAGCACCACTGATACTGCAACACCCTCTCATATAAAATAATTGAGGCAGGGACCTCAATGAAATAATGTTAAATTGAAACTTTTTATTTTGACATATTAACAATATATACAAATTAAATAAAATGTTACAAAATTGTATATTTTAACAATAAATAATATTTAATGATAATATATTTTACTATTCTTTTTAAATTTAAAAATAAATGTGCCAAATAAAAAAAAAATCAATTAATTCTATACAGGACTATTTGCATTATTTAATTCATAATAAGTGGATACAAACATTTAACTTCATGTGTTTGTTTTTTTAAATAAATCTTTAAAATATTTTTTATTTAATATATTTTAATTAAACCTTTAATTGAACATTAAGTTAATTGTGCTGTAGCATTTTACTATTGTCTTCAAAACTTAACATAAATATAAAATCATAATTAGGGCTACCGGTTTTATGGTATTTATGTTTTTTAACATTTCCATCTGTATTTATCCATATTTACTTTTTGGCCATCTTATTGGTATTTATCCATATTTATTTTGTGTTTTGAGAATAAATGGGGCTGTAAAATGGTATATTTCCACGTTTATTTAACTCTTGGACATGCACTCATACATCGATGCCTTCACATTTTAGCAATATAAGCAGCACGTATATCAGAAGACTACATTCACAGGTACATATTAGCATTATACAACAAATATTTGTTAACATATGCCTGTATTTCAGGAAATCTCATCAATTCTTTTTACTCTCCATGCTATCTGCTCAGCTTTTACCTGGAATTCACGAAATACAGCATGGAGAGTCTCTCACCAGGAGCATAATTTTCTATATTTTTCCGCTTTTAAAAATTAATACAGACAGGAAACACATTGTTTTCTGTCTGTATTTATCTGTAAAAATCAGTAAAACCAGAAGCCTTAATCATAATTTACATTAATATTTAGGATACAAATATGTTTACTATTTTTTTTTAACTTTCTCTTCACTTTAACATAGGGAGATCTCCGACCTGGTGGCATAGCTCTTCCCATGATAAAGTATTGGGGAAAGCAAAATAAATGAATAAATAAAATGCAAAAATTATTCTTAAAAAAATTTCTGAAAAGATTTTTTAATTTGTATATTAATTTTTGTAATTAAAATATCTTAAAACAAAAACATAAATTTTTGGGGTTTTAGATTTTTTTTGCATTAAATGACATTTAATGATATTTTTTACGAGTTTAAATAATTTAACATTATTTCTTATGGGTTTTATATTAAGTCTCTATCTCCATTATTTTCTAGGAGAGGGTGAGGCAGTACCAGTGGTTGGTCTTTTGTGGAGCTGCACTAACTCCAGCTCTGAGCTGGAGTACATTTAATACTTTTTTGTGTCCTTTTTGGCTGTATTAACTTTAAAAGTACAGTTTGTGAATAGCAATGCACTTACTCTTTTGTGAGCGGGTGCATGTTCCTCCCTAAACCCTTCCTCTGTCCTCCCTAATCCCTCCTTACTCCTCCATAAACCCCTCCCATTTAGTAGTAAGTGTCCCTCTTTTTCCACCCACTCCCTCTATTCCCTTCCACATTTACTAATAAGTAGTAAAGTTACATGGGTGACGACACTGGAGGAGCAAGAAAATAAATGTACCCCCCACTTTGAGCCAAGTATCATGACCTTGAGTGAGTGAATGTGCGAATTGTGCAAGCCCAAATTTATCTAGGGAATTTCAAGTGGATGGGCTTTGTACAGTAAAATTATTGAAGAATTTCGAAAAAAGCTTCACGTTTTCCAGGTATTTCTCTAGGAGTGGCAAAAAATGAAAGTTGCATACTGAGGTTCACCTTCCACAGGGTCTTTTTAGGGCTCCTTCCAAGAAAGTAGTAATGCCTATAAGTCCAAAACATCCAAATGGTGCATCTAATCAATTTACCCAGATCACACATCTAATCTGCTATCATCCACTGCCGTTTTCACATTTCCTTTTTTACAAGTTTGAAATGCAGCAACCAGTGTACATGAAATTATTATTCGTTACATATCAGTAACAAAATACCATGGGTTATAACGATCTTTGAAGCCCAATATTTTCCCTTTGTTAATTGTTCAAGGCAGCGAGCCGTTGAAGTGGAATTCGGGTATTCAAGAACCATATTACTTTCTAGTAACGGGCTTGCACATCAAGGTTCAACAAATTGCTGCGCATATAAATTCAACTGCAAAATCGGGGAAGAAGAAAAAATAACCGCTCACTGTAATTCAGCCATATATGTGAAGGGATACAGTTTTGCTGCAGTAGATGTACATTTAGTTATGCCAATAATTACGTTTTAATTTAAATCTAAATGAGAGCACACATTGGACAAATGAGTGTTGCTCACATTCAGTGTTGAGTGGCATGTAATCAGTGGCGGCAACACATACAAAAGATAGTGGGGCAGGGGATGGGGGACGTGCGGGAGGGGGAGCGCGTGGGGGGATTAAAAATAAAATAAAACTTACCTTAAATTGACGGCCGCGTCCCGCGTCGCGTGCTTCCTCTTCATGTCCCAGCAGGTGTTGGTGCTGCATCAGAGTCCCTGTCCAATCCGCGCTGGGATTGGTCTGAGCAGGCTAGAAAGACGCCCTGCTCATACCAGGGAGAATGTGGGGTTTCTCAGCCTGGCTGCTCAATGCAGCCGGGCTGGATAAACCTAAGTGCGCATGTGTGTTTTGGTAGGCCTGAGACGGCCGGCCAAACACACATGTGCACTTGGAGAGTGCACATAGCACTCCTCCTACTACCCACTCCCATGCCCAGGCCCCCTCCTCCCTGTACACGCTGGCTGAGCCAGCTGCTTAAAAATAAACCGACAATCAAATATCGTTTTATTTTTTAGCTGTTGGCTCTGCCAGTGGGGCGACGCTCCTCCGCCATTGCGGAGGAGCCACCCCTGCATGTAATGTGGCAAGTGAGGGCGAACCCCTACTGCACCCCCCACTTATAAAAGGAACTCTGGAGGATGTTGTTCTTCCTGTGGATTACAGCTCCTATGAAGCAGCGGGTCTCCAGTCATTCGGAGGTGAGACCCTGATTGCCACTGGTAGTGTTGCTCAGTTCGGTGCCTGGTCCTCTCTGCCTGCCACCAGCCTAGAGGGTTCGTAGGAGTTAACCAGACTCCGCTTAAGCTGGTGGAGCGGGGGCCTCACGACGCCACTGGGTAAGGATCTCCCTATAGAAAAGATAGGAGAGGTTGAGGTGGAGATTTACACTCTTAGGTTTGTGAATTGCATTTTTTAGTAAGTAGTACTACTTTACAAACTACAAAATGCAGTTTGTGAATCGGGCCCTAGGTGTGTTTCTCTCGCCCTAACCAGCGTTCAATTTGCAAAGAAAATAAGCGTCAGGGCCCTCATCAGGAGGCCAACGCAGCTTGCATCAGGCATTGCCCCTTCCAGAGCTGCCAATGACAGTATCAACACGACCACTAACCATCACACTCTACAAGTGTGATAATTCAGACTATTCTAGGCTCCCAAAGCTGTAAGAATGGCTTGGGCTGCTTGTATTGGTCATTTGTAATGTATATTGAAGTAATAAACAAGTGTTTTAGCGCTCATCTCCAAATTAACTAAACAGCGCCACCATGTGATATACTGTCATAAGTGCCGGTGCGACAATTAAGTGCTGGTGCTGAGCACCGGAAACCACCAGCTCAAATTAAGCACTGACTCTACCGTTTTACATAAAAGGTAGTAGCTGTGGTGCATGAGTTAGAGTGTGGTGGCAGGCAGAAGCCATATGAAAGCTTTGTCTCGATTTGTACTTGAGGGTCCAAGAGGACCTCGAGCTGAGAGACAGGCAGGTATCTGGCTTGAGCCTGGCTCGATCTTACAGTGGCTCACTCACCGCTAAATACATGTGGATAAATATACATGTGTATACGTACCTTGCTGAATCAAGCCCTATGTATGCACCCTAGATGGGAAAAAGCAAGGCATGGACCCTTGCGAGTAGGCGCAGCACACTGCACACCTATCAGATCATGACATGGTCCCGTAGGTGTTTCGAAGTTAAACAGGTTCACATTATGTTGTCTCCTTCGTACTTCTCACTTAGTCATCTTCCGGCTACTGAAGAGAGTCTGCCAAGTTCAATCTTCAAACACCCTCTGGTGGCCAATATTAGAACTTTCTCTTATAGCGCTGGGCAGCCAACAACTCTCATCTTTTGTCACCGTGCTAGCAAGGGTCACGTTTCTTTGCTATTCGAGCCGCTTGCCAAAGTGTGCCAGTCCGTTCCCCTGAAGTAACCGTTGTATTGTGCAGGGACGAAATGGCCTTTCATTCCAAGGCGCATTTTCCCGGTGGTCTGCAGGAGGCCGGTTTTGAAAACCCAGGGTAGTGGCTGGCGCTTCTTTCACTTTCCTCAGCTCCCCGTTAATTACAGCAGCCACATGGGGGCTTCGAGGGGGAGAGAGGCATGGGGGACAGCGAGCGAACTAAGATGGAGAAGAGACAGAGGAAAGAGAGAGAATGGATGGATGGAGAGAGAGAGGGAACGCGAGGCGAGAAGGGAGCGGTCAGTGGTGGCTGATTTGAGCATTTATTTTCTGCCAGGGCTGCTTTTAGGTCCCTAGTCCGGCTCTGGCACTGTGGAGGTATACTGGATAGAGACAGAAACACCTCATGGATTTGTGTTTGATATCTTGATGAGCCAATACAGAGGGGCAAACATTTATAATAATCTGCAGATGTGTGTGTGTGGGGAGGGGGGGCAGGGAGGAGAGGCGGTGGATGGGATGATTGGAAGTGTTATGTTATGTATGTTACACAATTTGTGTATACGGCAGTATTCACCATCGCCATGACCCCTTGACACTGTTCGGGCTTCACTACGCAGACTGACTGCTGGTTGTTGGTCCTCCCAAAGGTTGGAGCTCTTTAGGCAGGAGGGGGGTGGTCCCCCAACCTTCAGTTGAACCCCTGTGGATGTGGCCAGTGGCTCTTGTGTTTCATTACAGTGTACATCAGCGCCTGGAGCATGGGCACACTGTGTCTCGGTGTCTTTATCGCAGCACCTCTCAGGACCCCATGCAGAACACCAGCCCTTCCCACACAGGCTTTACTGCAACCATATACCCTACCAACCATGAACGCGTGCTCGGCCTTGTAGTGGACAGTCCAGGAACCCCTCAATTAAAGCCCCGGGGTGCAGAGTGCCTGTGTCGAAGGCAACTCTGAACCCACGAGCTCTGGATTGCACCAAATCAGACAACGCTTCCTTCACTGGCTCAGTTTCATTCTGTTTCCAAGTGGGAAGTTAATACTTTCCTTGTTTCTGCGTTAGTGAGAAGAACCTGTTTATCAATATGCCCCTCCTCTTTTGTCCTTCTATTGGACAGGGACCCCGCTCAAGAAGTCTGTCCTGTCTGTCCTGGAATACACATCCTTCAAACCATTTGGGGCCTGCCCTCCTCCTCTAATGTGGAAATGCCTGGAAGGAGATTCTCTGCACTGAGTCATTAGAGATATGGCTCTTGAACATGGAAACCCAATGATTTGTTTTTCCCCTCAAACTAGATATGAACTGATTCTACAGAGCCTCTTCCATGTATTCATCTGGGATTACACAGAGGATCTGCAAGACAAGTCCAGAGATCTGCATAACCAATTGTCGTATCGTAACAGCAAGACAGACAACACTGACTCGTGGTAAGTGAATACACTGGAGCTTTATTTTGCATGCGTCCGCTCACTTCCAACTCCATTCCCTAACTGCCTCCCTAGCTCCTCCTTTTCTGCTTCCTTCGCCTCCCACCTTTCCTTTTCTTCGTCCGCAGGTCCTAGTGCCCCTGCGTGTATTTTCTACAACATTACATCTCCCCCCTTCTTACACAACTTAAATCACCTGGTACATTTACCACAGGGTAGAAAGATAAAACAAACGAACATAGTTACAGTTCTTCAATGAGGCGGATAGGCCTTCGATGAAGGCGCGGTGGCCGGTGGGCTGCCTCTTGAGTAGATTGCTCCCTCTCACCAAAAGGGATGGGAAGCTGGTGCTCACTTCCCATCACGTGAGTGTCCTCCTTCATTGCACTTTCTGGCGCAGCCAATGTCTCTCTTGTGGTTGGTGTGCATCTATGAAAATGCGCCACATTCCTTGTTATTCTCTTGTCGTCTGAGGCGGCCGTGATCATAGTCCCCTTTTGTTTTGTTACTAGCAGTGGGCGAGCATGATATCGACTGTCAGATTTTCTTTGTTGTTCTTGCCGTACAAGTACCCAGTCTCCTTCCTGGATGGATGATGGTTTAGCTTTCCGACGACTGTCCGCATATTCCTTCATCTTGGCTTTCTTGAATCCGTCTCTCGCTGCTAACTCTGCATGATCTGAGTCCTGACGAGTACAGCCAGTTGAGTCTTCCCAGGCCGGTATTCTTGTACGCACTGTGCGGCCCAACATCAACATTGCTGGACATCTGTCCGTGGTATTGTGTGGTGTGGTTCGATATGCTCGTAACACCTCATTTAGCGCCGTTTGAACATCTCGCCTTGATAGTTCAGCTTGCTGTATGGCCTTTTTCAGAGTGGCCATAAATCTTTCTACCATCCCATTGGCCTGTGGCCACATGGGAGTGATCTTCCGATGTCTAAAGTTGAGATGGTTAGCGAATGCAGCAAATTCTTGTCCATTGAATGGCGGGCCATTGTATGTTTTTACTACTTTTGGTATGCCCCACGCTGCGAAGACTTCATCCAACACGGGTATAGTGATGGCAGCTTTGGTTGATGATATGAGGTGAGCAATTGGGAAGCGGGAGTATTCATCCATTATGACAAGAATGTATTTGCTTGACTGCAACGGGCCGAAGAAGTCTACTGCGACGTTGCGAGACGCCCTCCGGCAGTTCTGACATTTGTAGAGGTGAAGGTGGCTCTTCTCGACTAACTAATTGACACTGAGGGCAGTCTTTCAGTGTGGATTCAACCATCTGATCAAGAGAGGGGAACCAGACCCGTTCACGCAACGCTCTCTTTGTGGCTACGACACCTTGGTGCCCTTCATGTGCCAAGTTGACAACTCCTTGGCGCAGCTGCTTTGGAATGATAATCCTTTTGTCTCTTAGCAGGAGCCCATCTGAGGTAATGGACAATTCATCCTTTACGTGTCGAAAAGATGTCAGTTCATGGCTGTCGACCTGTTTATTATGTCCGGACTCTTCTAGATGTCTCCAGCTGTTCGTCTGGATGAGGTGTTTCACATTTTGCAGGGTGGCATCCACAGTAGTGGCTTCAAGAATGGCCTCAAGAGGGACTGCGGGTGGTTTTGCTTGAGCCACGACAAAGTGTATGTATTCCTCCGCTACCGACGGGTTTGATTTTGAGGATGTCTTAGGGTGTCACGACATGTAGTCAGCTGGATTTGCTGCTTTTCCAGGTTTGTGGACAATTGTGTACGTGTATTCTTGAAGACGGATTCCCCAGCGCTCTATTCTGGGTGGCATTTTGGCCCGGGGGTTTCCGAATATGGTTATCAGAGCCTGATGGTCCGTGATGAGCGTAAAGTGTTTTCCATAGATGAATATGTGAAAGTGCTCACAGGCCCAGACCACAGCCAGACTTTCTTCTCGGGCTGGGAGTAGGCTCTCTCAGTGTCAGTTAGGCTACGACTGGCATATGCTATGATGTGACGTTGATCACCTTCCTTGTCATATTGAGCCAATATAGCTCCAAGTCCCACAGGGCTGGCATCCACAGTGATTTCAGTTTTCCGACAAGGGTTGAAATAAGCCAGATTGTTGTCCTACTCAACAGATGCTTTGATCAAGTGAAACGCTTGATCGCATCTAGTTGTCCATTGGAATGCGTGGCCTTGTTTAGTTAGTTTTCACAATGGATAGCTGAGGGTGACATAATCCTTGATATAGTGTGGCAGTAGCTTGCCATTCCTAGAAACAAAAGCACATCCCCAGCATCTCGAGGTCGAGGGGTATCGTTCAAGGCTGCGATTTTTTCAGGATCTGGTCTCATTCCTGTGCCTGAGAAGATGTGTCCATAGAACTTCAATGTTGATTTGTGGAATTCGCATTTATCTTTATTGAGTGTTAGGTTTGCTTCCAGGAGGGCGTGACATACTCGGTCAAGTGCCTTGTCATGTTCTTGTACCATTGCTCCGTACACGAGGATGTCGTCACTGTAGTTGAGGGTGTTGGGAATATGGTGAATGACCCTTCTCATTGCTTCTTGGAAGATCTCAGCCGCAGAAGAAACTCCGAAGCTGAGCCAGTTGTATCTAAACAGGCCTTGGTGAGTCGAGAACGTAGTGATATATCTCGATTTTTCATGAAGTTCAAGCTGGTGATAGCCCTTATTAAGATCTAGTTTGGAAAATATTTGTGCCCCATTCAACAACGTGATCATATCACTGATGTGAGGTCCAGGGTGCCTCTCCCTTTCGATGGTGGTATTTGGTGCTCTCATATCAACACAGAGACGTACTTTGCCGTCTGATCCTTTTTTGGGTACTATGACCACTGGAGATACCCAGGGAGTAGGTCCCGAAGTTCTCTCGATGATTTCTGCCCGGAGAAGATCTTGCAGTTCCTCCTCCACGGACTGTTGAAGATGGAACTGTATTTTCCTGTGATGTTGGGCTATGGGTGTCACACGTTCATTTATGTGCAGGCGAACTTGAAAGTGAAAGCCCTGTGAATAATTTGGGGAACTTGTGGACTATGTCGGGTTCATCGTTACATGTCACTGGGACCTGGGTGAAGAACAGTATAATGCAAAGTGGTCCCAGTAGGTAATAATTTCAACAGAAAATACAATATACATAAGAAATGGAACACAGATTCAAAAACGACCACGTTGTATGCTTAGTGTACAGTGTTGTTTAATCACACTGAACAAACACTATTAAATAGGCAATAGGTGCATACAAATGTTGGAACAGTAAGTGCCCAGAGAGAGGGAAATATGAAAATGCTGAGAGAATTGGATGATTTATGTGAGGATAAAGAGTGTACATAAAGGGACAGAGTATTGTGCAGAACACATATTCAAGTATTACTTCAAACAGTGGCTTATCATTTAGCCAATTATTTCATAATATTATCCATTATTCCATAGCCATGATCCAAAGGGGATAACACAGCGAGACAAACACTGTTGGTTAAACTGGCAAGGTGTAAAGTGTCGACGTTTCGACCCCTGAAAGAATGTAGGTTCCTGACTTCCTTACAGAGGGGTCTTCTTCAGGACTGTGGTGAAAGGGGGAGGGCACCATAAAAAGCCCTACACAAAGGGCAAATAAAACGATGGGCGCGTGGGCTCCAAGAGGTTGAGAACAAAAGTACAGCACTCAAATCAAGAATACATGTAGTATGTCCCTTCAACGTCCCCGCCTGATCACAACCAGAGGTCTTGGTTCGAGGGCTTTTTATGGTGCCCTCCCCCTTTCACCACAGTCCCGAGAATACCCCTCGTCAGTGGTGGACAGCATGGCAGCAATCCTGCGCGACCGGGGTAGGCTCCCGGGGTCGCGTCTAGACATATGCAGCAAGTGAACGGCAGGTGCACGCGCTTAGGGTGGGCTCCTGAAGGCGTGGCAGCACAGCAGCAGTATTGCGCGACTGGGGTAGGCTCCCGGGGTTGCGTCTCAGCAGAGGCAGCTCCGAGACAGCAGGGGCTCCCGACTTCGCTTCGCCATCTGCACGAGGGTGGTCAGCAGGGTTCCAACGACTACCCTCGTCGCCAGTTGTCGTATCGTAACAGCAAGACAGACGACACTGACTCGTGGTAAGTGAATACACTGGAGCTTTATTTTGCATGCGTCCGCTCACTTCGAACTCCATTCCCTAACTGCCTCCCTAGCTCCTCCTTTTCCGCTTCTTCCGCTTCTTCCGCCTCCCACCTTTCCTTTTCTACGTCCGCAGGTCCTAGTGCCCCTGCGTGTATTTTCTACAACATTACACCAATGTTTCTGTTTCCCCCCAACCTAGAACGGGGTCTAGGATCTAGGACATCCCTTATGCTGTGCGTTGTTATGAAGTTGTAGTTGTACTCCAGCTTTACTACTCTGAAGATGAGATGAGCTGTCTGACTCTGAGAAAAGCCAGCTGAACTAAGCCTGTTCGGTTTCAATAGGAAGACATCTCATACCCCAACCTATGATACAAGTGTTAAATTGCAATAAATCATGAATTAAGTTCAACTGAAAATGTATAGACGGAGCAGCTCAGTATAACTGGCTGCACCCCACAGGATGATTTTACTAAGCAGTAATTTGTACTGTCCAATGTGCACTTTTATTGTAAAGTACATTAACCTGCACAGGTGTAAGTCTACGCTGCTGATACAATGCAGATGTACACATATGGCAAGCATATGCCTTTTACCTTCGCGGATGGCTGTGAAAGGCACCCCCTCCTCCGTCTTCATGCTGATAACCTTCAAAGCCACAAGCTGCCCATTTATTCTAAAAAGAAGGAAGTAGAATTAATGCACTAACCTGCTACATGGACAAAAGTAATGCTTCATTGACTTTGCAGTGTGTTCATGACATAATGCTATATTATGCAGGCATATAGCACTATAAATAGTGCTATATGCCTGTTGAAGTGTCTAATGTACTTTTGTATGAGAGTTTTGCGTGAAGACCGGATGCCTATTATTACTGAAAGGTACCTATATAGGTTAGAGTCAGCTTTGGAGGTCGGACCGCCATAAAAAGACTGTCAGAAAGGGACATCGTAATCCCTACAGCAGTGCCTGCGCAGGCACCGCCACCATGCAAAGGATACGCCACCCCGACGGGATCTTAGATCCTGTCGGAGGCGGCAGTCTTTCCCCCAACCTCTGCGGTCCGACTGCCTGCATTGTAATGCGGTGGTCAGACCGATGGCCTGTCTATCAGGTGGACTGCAATAATTGTAAACAAGAGGGGGAGTGAAGAGGTTCAGTAAGTGGTGGACTCACCCTCCTCTGTGTATCATGAAAAACCAAAGAGAATCCACCCTTGTAAACAGAATAGTAGTATCCTTCCTAGATCAGTTCAACGGTGTCAAGAACTGTGTGTCCCCTAAAGATGTATAGGAAAACACAATGTTTTGTTAAACTAACCCCCACCCACCAAAACGTCCCTTGGTGGCATGCTTCATCATCGGGTTCTTCCCGCCCCGCTGCGGGACGGGGAGTGCTACGACCGACAGAGACGTGGGAGCACTTAATAGTGAAATGATGGGGGGGCGTGGCTAAGCACAGACGAAGATGGCCGCTGACTAGTGCGGCTCCGGCAAACGTCCACCAATAACCCCTAAAATATACGTCTAACCTATCCGAAGTGGAACCCAACGCAACAGCGGAGTGTCCAGAGACAGCGTTGAAGTGATCCCGAGAGCGGAATCATTTGAGGCACCCGAGATATCTGAGGCTGGAGGTCGGGCCTGGCCGGCCTGCAGAAGCCGCGACCTTGCGTGAATGGTGTAGGCTGAGACGGGCTGGCGACGGAGGATGCCTGAAGACTTGGGGCGCCGCCGGTGGAAAAAAACCCCCAAAAAAGGAAAGGGCGGAAGGAGACCGGCGCCAACCAGAGAACTTTGACTGCCTGGAGGTACGGGGGCAGAATCGGGGGCCCAAGGCACGTCGGCCTGGGGGAAGAATCGAGCGCGAAGATGTGTTCCCGCCCCACCCCAGAGCCGAGCGGCAAGCCAGTAAAGACGTAGGATGCACAGACAGCCATATTTGGCAGCGCAAGCAGCGGGGAGAAGTGCGGCAGGGCGGTTTCTCCCCCCCCCGCCGGTTCAACAGCGACGAGGCTCCATTTAGAAACGGAGCAAATAAATATTTGAAAGAAGACAGGGCCCCTCTCCCCCCAGCTGCATGTAGGGATCGAAGGCCTAACAAACCAGCCAGTGATGCAGGGGCAGAAAACACCAGGAAACATACCCCCACGAATGAAGTACTGCCCTCCGGCCTCAAACACTGATACGCGGAGATTGGGTAGAGCAGCTGCCCCCCCCAGGCGGTAAAAAGGGACATTGAGGCAATCTACTACTGCAATTTCCGGCGGCTTGGCAGGGGCTCAGGGGATGAGGCTTTCAAGTATAAAGGCAGACAGTTGCAGCGCAGTTGGCCTAGACACTACAGCACGTGCACGACGCACTCCCGGAGACAGTTAAAAGGTGCAGACAACCACATACAAGGGACCGGTCTAGCAGCGGGGTAAAAGACGACATTTGGACTAAAGTTGCTGCGAGTGGGGAAAACCCAACAGGCCGGGTGGAGGGAACTGTCTCTCCCACCTCTGACAGGCGGCGGTGACTACCCTGCTCCTAGCGATAGCGACAGAAACTCGCACGAAGATGATGGGGGAAAGGGGCAGAAAGGAGGGCATCAGACTAAATTGGACAAATTCACGACGAGCAGAACCCACACCGGAGAGGTGGAGAGCGTGCCCCCGACCGCTTCCAATGCCCAACAGCCAGCGGATGCAGAGGAACCTTCTCTCTTATGAAAGCCATAATAACAGTGCGAACATCCTTAGAACAAAGAATCGATACAGTCACGAATGAAGTCGCTTTACTCAGAGCAGATTTGGGGAAAACGAGAGACAAAGTAACTGCAATGGAGACTATGGTGGCAGGTATCCAACAGATTCACAGGCCACACAGCAACAAGTAAAGAAACTTCAGGCCACATGCCGTGACCTTGAGATAAAACTTGATGACTTCGAGGCGTAGATCGCGCCGGAACAATGTCCGCATAATTGGCGTACCGGAGCGGGCAGCAGATCTGTTCGTCGATGACCTCATTACTAACTATGTGCGGCCCAAGAATCTCTCAAAGTTTTTCACGGTAGAACGGGCGCATCGGGTCCCGGGCGGGAGGCCCAGACCCGGAATGCCTCCCAGACCCATCCTGGCCCGTATATTCAACTTCAGGGATAGGGACAGTATATTGCAAACGACAAGGAATGGGCCACTTATTTGTTATGAAAATAGTGAGATCACCTTTTTCCCGGATTTCACGGTGAGTGTCCAGAAACAGCGACGGTCCTTCACCGAGATCAAGCAGGAACTGCGTAGGAGAGAAATGAAATACTCCATGATCTTCCCAGCGAAATTGAGGGTGGAAGCAGAGGGCAGGGCCTGGTTTTTGGAGAGCCCAGACGTGGTGAAAGAATGGCTGGAGGGTTGGAGGGTTGTGGGCGGAAGTAGTCCAAAAGAACGTCGTGAGAGACACAGGCAACCGCTGCAGGAATCCGAGAAGCAGCTGTTCAGTGCCAACGGGGATACCCGAAGCCCAGAGGGAGACTAATAGAAGTTGATGATTTGCCCTGGTTCAACGGAATGGAGACAGCTAAGTACAATAGGGTCAGGGTTGCCATATATAGAATTAAGCGAGAATTGAAATGGAAAAGAGACATGTTGATGTAAAGAGACTCATTTATTAACCTGACCTTGATGGGTATTGACGGGTTCCCTTATATATAGAGGGGGTCACAGGTGGAGAAAGAGGCAAGCCCCGCAGCCCCCACGAGATGATACAGGATGAGGGTGGGCGACCGGCACTCTGCATAGTTGGGGTACCAGGCAGTTCTAGGCCTGGATTGCAGGGAGGCAGGGAGGGAGGTAATTGTTGTTTGGGGTTTAAATTTAAGATTGTAACGGGAAGGGAGGGGGAGGGAGGGAATTGGGCTATTAGAGATAAGGGGTTCAGAGAAAGAGTGTTTAATTTCTTAATAGGCAGGTCGATAAAGGCTGGGATGCACAGTGCAGCTGCTAGGTATGGTGACAGGGATGATTTTGGGTTTCCGCAGAGGCGACGACGAGTACATCAGAGTAAAAAGTGGCATACTAAATGGCACAATCATTATGAAAGTTGACGATGGGGGCAGAGGCCCGGGCATGAGACTCCTTTCCTGGAACGTGAATGGACTGGGGGACAGAATCAAGAGAGGAATGGTACTCCAATTTGTAAAACGACACTCCCCTGATATAGCCCTACTCCAGGGGACGCATCTCGTAGGTAATACCTATAAAGCCCTAGATCGATGGGGCTATAAATTGATCGCACATGCGGGATTTACTACCGGCTCCAGAGGGGTGGGGATACTGCAAAGAAGGGCCTTTTCCTTAGAAGTTACACAAACTTGGGTCGACACCTTGGGACGGTATGTGGCGATACCTGGATCCTGGAGTGGGAGGGTGATGAATATTGTATCAATTTATGTCCCCCCAGCAATGCACACACAAACACTCCAAGACATAGGAGACTTGTTGCTGGAGCTTCCAGAGGGAGAACTCCTGATAGGAGGAGATTTTAACGCAGTAGTCACAGGGAGTGTAGATAGATATCCACCGCAACCCACACAACAAGCTAATTCCAAACTGTCTGAGTTCTTGAGCGTGATGGGACTGGCGGATGTGTGGTGTGCCTATAACCCCACAGTACAACAATATACATTTTACTCGGGGGCACACAATAGTCTCTCAAGAATAGACTACATCATCACATTGCCCAATCTAATGGGGAAGTTCAGGGAGATACGGCATATGGCAAGGGGAATATCAGACCACTCACCGCTATGGGCGGTCTATTCGGCAATAGAACCCCGACAGGGGGGAAGGATGAAAATAGATGCTTGGTGGCTCAAAATTCCAGAAATCAGAAAGAACTTAATGTCAGCGACAAAACACTATTTGGAAGAAAACATGGGCTCAGTCCAGTCCGCGCTAACCTTATGGGAGGCATACAAGCCCGTAATACGGGGACAGGCCATCTTCTTAATTGCTGGTTAAAAACAAGAGAAAAACGCAGCAATTGAAAAAATCGAGGGTGAAATACGAGACATTGAGGATGCTTTAATAGACAGTAATGTAGATGGGGCGAGGCATACCTTAGCTATAAAAACAAAAGAGTATCGGGAACTGGCTACGGATGCAGCCAGGAAACAACATATGGCAACTAGGCACAAAGTCTATGAATTAGGAGATAAGATAGGGAAGCTGCTGGCCTGGCTAGACCGGAGAGAGTGAGCCAATAGAATAGTCACCACCCTAACCTCCAGAGATGGTGAGCAACTCAGGGAGCCCCAAACCATCGCTAATGAGTTCGCGTCCTATTACACTGAAGTATATTCGCCCTCCGGGTTATCGACATTGGAGGAGGCGTAGGAATTGTTGAGCGACATGCCCTTGCCTGCCCTAGACGCAGAAGCCCTGACTCTAACAGAGGGAGACATAACAGAGGACGAGATAGCTCAGGCGATCCGAAATATCTGATCGGGGAAAGCACCAGGACCTAATGGCCTCCCGATTGAGTTATATAAAATTGCCTCAACCATGTTGACCCCTCATCTCAAAAGCATGTACAATGAGAGTCGAGAACTGGGAGCTCAGCCTGAGGATCAGCGTCTGGCATCAATTGTGGTGATCCACAAGGGGGGCAAACCAAAAGAGGAATGCGCGTCATATAGGCCTATTTCACTGATAAATGCGGAAGCAAAAATCTTTGCCAAAATACTTGCAGATCGCCTCATCCAGGTCATTCCGCGATTGGTACACCTCGACCAATCTGGCTTTATGCCGGGTAGGAATACTGCGCTTAATCTGCGTAGGCTCAACGGGGTGCTGGGAAGGGTGGATACAATACAGGAAGATGCAGTGGTTATGTCCCTTGATGCCCGGATGGCTTTTGACACCATAGAGTGGCCATATATGTTCGCAGTGTTGGAAAAAATGGGGTTTGGCCCTAATTACAGGGTATGGGCCAAGCTGCTATATACTGACCCTATGGCACAGGTAGTGGTCAATAACACATCATCTCGCAGATTCCCCCTGAGAAGAGGAACGAGACAAGGGTGTCCTCTGTCGCCCTTAATTTTCGCACTAATGTTGGAGCCCCTGGCATCCTGGGTCCGGAGGGACCCATTGATCAGGGGATTACGTTGGTCTCATGAATCGGAGGACAGAATATCTTTATACGCCAACGACATTCTCTTACATTTGGCATCCCCTAAATACTCGATGCACAGGGTCTTGAACATATTCACCAATTTTGGGAGATATTCAGGCTATAATATAAATTGGTCCAAATCCACCATTTATGTATTAAGGGATACACCTCCGACAATTCCTGCTAATTGTGATGCGGAAGTAGTAACAGAGTGTTTCCGCTATCTGGGCATGTTTATAACAACGGATCCAAATCTTTTCTATGATCGTAACCTGTTGACTCCACTGCGGCGTCTGCAAGAGGACGTGAGCCCCTGGAAGATGCTGCCTCTTTCCCTGCTCGGGAGGGCAGCCCTCTTCAAAATGATGGCACTCCCCCGCTTTCTTTATGTTTTACAGAATACGCCACACGCGATACCCCCTAAGTATTCTAGGGCGATAGAAAATGAACAAAGAAAGTTACTATGGGTAGAAAAGCCAGTGAGAATTGCGCATCAAAAACTAGTTCGGGGATGGTACGATGGTAGAATTGCGTTGCCCAACATACGGCGCTACTATTGGGGGTCCCAGTTGGTGGCCATTAATCAATACATGTACCATTCGACGGAAGATCCAGCGTACCAGATGGATAGATATGTTCTGGGGAAGGGAGGATACATGAGAGCGTTGTACACCTCACCGCAGCGCATGGCGTTAACAGGGCCAACAAAAACCACGGTTCAACTGTGGCATATGGCCCAGAAGCAGACGGGGTGGGCAAATAAGATCACGCAGTACACCCCATTATGGGATGCAGAGAAACTAGGACATATGGGCGACTATCGAGGGTTCGATAAATGGGACCTTATAGGGTTGTCCCGGGTGAGAGACCTGTGGGTGAGGGGCGAGGTACGAACATTTGCATCACTTCAGCAACATTATGAACTATCACGTGCAGAAACCTTTCGATACCTACAGATTAAACATGCATTGCAGGGAGCGATCCCAAAGGGCACGGTGCTCCCAGAGTCTTCTCCGTTGGAAGACAGAATCCTAATTGATCACATGGCACAAAAAGCAATATCCTTGACTTACCAAAAACTGATAAATAACTCTCCAGATCCCCTCATTAGTCTTAGAGACAGATGGCAGAAGGACATAGGTGTTCTCCAGGATGAGGAATGGAGAGACGCAGTGTCGTCCCCAAAAGAAGTGGCAATATCGAGCAAGTTCCGACTTGTACAAATGAAGATACTCCATAGAACTTATTAGTTATGCACCCAATTAGTGAGCATGGGCAAGATAGACGATGCCTCCTGTGGGAAAGGGTGTGGAAGGGAGGGAACATACTTCCACATGATCTGGGAATGCCCTAGAATACAGCAATACTGGATATCCACCACACAAACGATGTCCGAAGTCACTGGGATAGAGTTAACCCCCACTCCGGGCTGGTGTCTCCTTAACGTATGGGAACCAACTGATCTAAGTGAGAAAGAGCAGATCTGGGTCACATTGGAGATCATAATCGTGAAACGAAATATCTCCCGACATTGTGGTGCCCCGGAGATGCCGAGCTTACGAGAATGGGAGAGAGATCTCGACTGGTGTATATTGGCAGAGAAGACGGTATATACCAGTAGGGGGTGCCCCAAGAAGTGGGAACTGATTTGGGGCAAGTGGAATGTGTATCGGGGTAATTTGTGCCAGAGCCCTAGAGTGGAGATGCAGATGAGAATGAATAATATAAATGACTCCCCGTAAGAACGCCATACGAAGTACAGAAAGCGAAAGGGTTGGATGGGAAAAGAGACATACCCAGCAATACAAAATGTATAAATAATGACAAAATGCCTAAAATGTGTAAACTGTAATTTTTTTCTTGCAATTTAATAAAAAGACTACAAAAAAAAATAGTGAAATGATACTATGTGTAATGTGAAAGTGGAGGGGTCAGAGTGAATAAAGTGTAATTTAAAAAATACCTTGCTGTGTGAAAACTAGAATTTAATACTCCCTCTAGCTGGTATTGTTAAAAATGGGGAGTGGAGGATGTATGCTGTAATGGGCTACTACCTCCTTAGTCAACATGTTTTGAAGCCATCCCCCTGGCTTCTCATCAGGACCAAAAAAGTGATCCCTACACCACTCTAAATCGAAAACAACAATGTGGTCGGCCTATTCAATATTGCAGAATGTTGTGCACATACAAAACAAGCACTTATACTGTACCCAATTGGTATAATCTCTTAAGTTAATACTATTATTACCAAACTATAGCCCCATGAGCTATTTTCACGGGAGGGAGGAGCCCTTGTAGTCACACATTTGTCAAAGCTGCTCTCTCACCCTAGAAATGCCTCCCCGTGGCTCAGATGAACCAATGGACTGTCGACATCGTATTCGGGCCCTAAGTCTTCTATTGCACCTTCAGTGTTTTTACTCTTTTTGATAAGGTCCGTGTCAATGGAGTTAATTGACCGCACAAGAAGAGTCTCCCCTTAATAAACTCGGGCTCTTCTGTGGAGTCATCAAACTCACCCCTCTTGCTTTCTATTTCTGTAGAGGGGTGAGGCTTAATAAAAGAATGGGCTCCCACATATTTCTTCTTCTGCTTGTGAGACACACTGTAAGGCCAACAAACCTGCAGTTATTCGGCTATTACCTCCACTTCTAGAAAGCTTATTTCAGTTCCAAGGAGCAATACCCACTCACCCTCTCACCACCATTTTGCAGGATGATGACCAATGCCCATAGATGGGCATAGGTTCCGCTGTGGCTCACCCAAGACCTCCTGCTCCACTTCCCCCATCTCCTCTACCTTCACTCAGCGGCCAGACCACAGATCATATGCTTCCAGTTACACCGCTCCCTTCAGGCCTCAAGCACGTTTCCAGAAGAAACTTTCCTCCATGTTGCCCACCAATGTGGCCCAGCAAAGTAGGAAATCACAAGCCCCCAGCACGAGAGCCCACAGTGCCTCCGGAGATCTCTTGCATTTCTCTTTATGGCTTAAGTCTTCAATCTTAAAGTGCATTTGAATGAAACACAGATTAATATGTATTTACGTATATTGTATTTACATAGTGTGAACCTAGTTGAAAGGTAGCGTACCGCTGCACATGGTCAAAGACACAGTTAATATGTGATAGAATGGGTAGCTGCTTTGTGGACTGTTACTGCATCATCATGTAGTGTTTCTTAAAGAGCCGAGTCTTGCAGCTCTTTCTTAAATTACAGCATGGTTGGGGCGGTCCTGATGGGTACAGGGATTCTCCACCACATACTGGGTGCATGAATGGAGACGACTTGTTGCCTTGTTTTTTCTCTGTTTGCACTTCTCCTTTCTGATTGAACTTACAGTATTGTTCTCCTGGATTAATTCTTATTGGAAAGGGGTGCTGGTGCTTACAGAATAGTCTTGACTCGGAATATAGGAGATATATTTTAAAATATCTTTGAGGAAGTGGTCAATGCCTAACAACATGGAAATTTCCTGCCAGAGCGCCCATACTCCAGCACAGTGAAAGACTGGGACTCCTTCAAAAGCAACAATTTTATGGAGTACAGGGACAGTGGTAGGAGACACCAGAGTACCTGCAAACTGTATTTCAGTTTTCCCCTATGGATAATTATAAGGTAACATAACTAGAGAGGTCTTACTCCTTTACTACTTGTTCTGTTACTTGAATTTGTAGGAAGACTGAGGACTGTGCAACATACGGCTGAGTCTAGATTGGAGTGCACATGTGATTTAAGGAAGCGGAGTGGCAGAGGTTGGAGCCCTGGTTTCTGGGACCCTATTATGGTCCTATAGCTGACTGGTACTGCGTGAATGCTGGTTCTCTTGCCTTGGATCTCAACAGTGAAAGGCAATCGAAAATGTGAGGGAGCCATCAAAGTTGCCTTCTACTAGGGAGAGACCTAGAATAGGGCTGTTTGAGCTGTTCAAGGGACTTTGCAGGGGCTGTTCATAAAGGCAGAGTCTGGCCCCTAAAGCATCTACTAAGAGTTGGCCCAGAGGAAAGCTTACAGTCTTGAGGCATTGGAAGAGGAAAGAAGACTTTGTCGGCATGTTGAAGTTAGGTGCCATGTCACAGCTGCCTGTTAAAGAGGAGTCAGGCGGTAATACACATTAGGAGAAGCTGTTTCAAACTTAGAAATTAGTGATCCGTCAGTACAATGTTAATAATGCCCAATAAAGGATCAGTTATCGAAAGGATCGTAAAGATGTGGAGGGCTTGTTTGCCAACCCTTGAGACAAGAAACATAGAAAGACTGCGACCTGTCGAGAAAAACATAGTAAAATGCAACATAAGAGGCCTCTAGGCCTGTGTCCTCAACTCGCAACACAATCCTCATTAGGAAGTAGTGAGACTTCAGTTATCAGGGTGGACAAACTATTTGAAAAGTTAACTAAACGCCTTAAGGAACTAGAAGAGAAAGACAACAAGGGCAGATGAGGAACGAGCAAAAGGATGTGTCCGACAAAATATCAAGCACTATCAATCAGAAGAAAGGGTTTTGTGGCTTCCTTTTGAGGTAAAGTGTGATGCTCCAACATTGTTTGCTACTCAGTGGATACCTAACTCTTAGTATTTAATGTTATGGATGAAGCAGTGACCTTTACATAGTAACAAAGAGCTGTAGGTGCCTCATTGTTATCACATAAAGGTATCTGCTTCAAGGAACCTCAGAGTACGGAAGGGGGGCACAATTTATAATTTATGTATGACTGACAAGAGTGACTGAGACTAGGCTATGAAAGCAGCGAGAACATGTTAACTTAGATGTTTGGCATTTGCAAGATCTATATATGTCATGAATTAGCTTCATGGAGAGTAAGCTAAGAGAAGATCTGAATAAAATCAAAACAGGTTTCAAGTTGAAGGGGTTCATTAAAGAGAGCTGCTCATCAAGCCAAGCTGTTGGTGGCATGAAGTGCAATAGTATGTCTTCTAGAACCTGGAGAAGGGCCAAGCAGTGTAGGACTCTCTCTGAGGAGCTTCCTATCAGAGGGAGGGACCCAAGTGGAGTCTGTATTTTGTACCCATTCCATACTTCCTGTTACCTGTGACTTTATGGCAAAGGGAGATAGTTTCCGGTAAAGTTTTTTTAAAAAGCAATGGATTTGTTGAGATTGTTAAGCATCATGTTATTAAGTGTTGTTCACACATTAGAGTGGCGTGAATATGCCGGTTCACCATTTCTCTCAATTCTTTGCATCCTTCAAGGAAATTGAAGGGGATTTTGCAGAGGTTGCCCCTGTTCAATCCTTGGTAGTTGTGGCACTAGCAGCAGGTAATGCCTAGAGAAGGTTGTGTTAAATTCAAGCAATAGCAACAATTTGAAAGTAAATAACAAAGCACAATTTCCAAACCAGTTTAGAAAAATGGAGAACAAAATGTGTCAACAAGACATCGCATGGCTGGTACATGGATGTTCCCACTCTACTATCTATTACCAATGCTGGACAGTGCTTTGTGCCAAAAAGTACACCTCTTGAAGGCAGCCACAAAGAAGGAGAACTTGTTTTATTTCTCAAATTTTTCAAACTGCATTGTACAGCACGCATACTGGGTGGAGAACATTTTAAAGTTAGTCTAAGCATAGTGTTTTGTACTGGAAAGGTGTCATTTCAGTACCAAACAGATGAAGAAGAAGACTTCTTCCAGCAGGGCTTCCTTCATGCAGAGTTCTCCCAGGTCCAGGATTGTTCTGAGGAAGTGGCGGTTGAGGTGCTTGTTTTATCCAGTAATAAGTCAGTGATTCAAGTAATTCTGCCAATACTAACTGTATTCTCACAGTTCCCTATAAACGTTTGCAGCATGCCCTCTTGTTCCCCTGTTTCAATATGGCAGAACAGTTCTACCACCAAGCAGGTCTGTCTTTGTCTACTAAGTTGCTCCCCTATTTAGATGCCCTCTCCTCCATCTGCCAAGTTCCAAACTGGTTCTCTACTTTACTGTGCCTGGGACTTGGCTGTCTAGGAGAGTCCTAGGAATGATTAAGATACGACCTCCTTGCCATCCCCAAGTTAAAATAGCTAGTGCTAAAGCTGCCCTTTGTTCTGCAGCTGTTCCTGACACTCCCAGTTAGCTAATCCCTTTTAAGTGGTCAGCAGTTAACAAAACCCTTTCTTTCCAGAGTTCAGATTCTGGCCATTGTCTTCTGAGCCTGGTCGTTATTTCTTCCGGTCAAAGATGTATATTCCAGCTCTAGAGGTGTGATCAGTGGCAGAACTGGTATAAAGTCATTTCTGGCTCAGGAGAGGAGCTTAAAAGTACATTTCACCATTACATAAGATTTTAAAAATTGAGTAGAAATTAACTTTGAATGATTCTAGTAGCACTTTCCCTGGCAGATATATAGACTATTTTAATCCCACATAGGCCTCTCCTATTGAAAATGTTGCTGAACCTACACAGTGAAAAAGCTTTTAGGCCTTCAGCGCCTGTGAGGACACACTTTATAAATATATAGAATTACATTTTTTACATATTAGACACCTGCCTTGTCGACCTAAAAGGTACACTTTAGGCGTGACTTATTAATACATGCAATAGATTTTCCTACATGACAAGACACTTTGTAGGTGGTGCAAATACACACTGCAGTCCACAGTTAAAATTGATCTCCCACCCATGCCAGTGGTCATTTTTTGTGTCAACTAACATAGTCTTAGAGGAAAGTTAAATAGACCAATTGGGTTAACCCAATTTTAGCAATACCATCTTAGGGCCAGAGCACAATCACTGTGGCACTGCATAGCAGTGTCAAAGTGCACAGCAAAAACAGTGTCCAGAAAAAGGAGAAAAATCTGGGGTGACCATGTAGAAAAGTCGAATTTGCTACAGACATGATATCAACATAAGATAAGTTTGCATAAAATTAATTTGAAAGGAACTCCATTTATAGAGGCCTTGGTTGTCAAGAATATCTGGCAATGATCAGCCTCTCATTGACCTACATTGGGCACACCTTTAAACCATAGATGTTTGCTTTATATGAAAATATATGAAAACTATAAAACATATTACGTGCAAAATAAAAGAGGTAGGCCTTTCATTAGAAGTGGATACATGTTGGTTTTTGAACATCTCAGTAAAACAAAGTTTTGCTTTCATATAAACTATTTGGCTCTTGATGAAAAAAGTGTGGTATGAATAAAATGGTGGGCCTATGTTTCTATGCAAGACAAAATCATTAATTGCTGGTGAATAACATTTTGAATAATATCTACTGAATGCAGATACTTTATCAAGAAAGATGTGTACGTTCTAGAGCACTGGGATCCTTGCTGCATTAATAATCTATGGGAGTCATTTAGACCCCGGTGGACGATTCACTGGTCCACCAAGGTGGGGCCACCGCCACACTAGTGGAGAACGGTCTGCCCTATTTAGATATTCCCTCCTACCTGTCAAAGATCTGTGCGTGTGAAAGAAGCCATCGCTGCTCTCCTCACAGCACTGTAGGGGTTTCCGAGCTAGCATGATGTTTTAAGCGCCTGCTCAGCAGATGTTTTTATTTGGAGAAAATAAACTCCCAAAGTGTGAGTTTGTTTTCTTTCAACACAACACAAATGCCCCTGGGAACAAAGAGAGTTTCCTCTCTAGACGTTGGGCCATTCTCCATTTTCTCTGTCTGTGTCCATTAAGACCCACTGATCTTGTGGTGGACCGACAGGTCAGGGCTTGCTTTAGGCTGAGATTCCGCCAGCAGTTTCCCACTCGTGTCGCTACCTCCAAATTTGGTGCTGCAACTGCTGGTTTTGCGAGGGGAGGGCGAGAGGGGTACAGCTGCTTTACAATGGTCCTCCTGGTCCGCCAAAATTTGAGTGGCACAGGTTAAGGTTAGCTATGCAATTATAACTACCTCCCAATGCAGTGGCCATGATTTCACATCCAGCAAATAAGATAACATCACATATGGCACCACTGATGACATCGTATAAGACAAAAACCGATAACATCACAGGTGAGTCATAGAACACATATGTAACTTAGCTATGGGGCAGCACATCTGTTTCTTGCATGGACCACTGGTAATGTCGTTGGTGGTGTCGTATGTGAGATGATACATTAAATTAAAGTAAAACAGTTAGATAACACACTATATAGAATCCATCTCAAGGCGCTACTATCATCAGTAATGTCACTGATTAGACCATTAGTGATGACTTCTGTTATGTCATGTGTGGGGTCAAGAGCAGTGAATTCGGAAGGCGTTAGTGTTATACGGCTAACCAAAACTGCTGAAATCAAATTGTTCGTGAGACTTTGCATCGTCACATTAATGGATCTTCAACTTTATTTTTGGGAGGGAATTTGTAAGGTTTATTCATGAAAGCAGGTTATTGTATGATCTTAGTAGGGAACATTATCATCCCATTAAAAGATGTTTCACTGAATGTCTTGAGCTTGACCGCTGTCCATGGTCTTTTCAGGGCAGACCAGGTCCTGAGAGGAGTACAACTGCCAGCAGGCTATAGTCAGCAGCCATGTCCACAGGGTTTGCACACTTCAGGCCATCCTCCCTAAAACTAGATGGTCTAAACTTTGGGCCTAGAGCTTAGAGTTTGGCGGAGAGGGTACTCCATCGCAAAGGGGACAGATTACCCTCACCGCCATACTGAAAGTTAGCCTGCATCATTTAGAGTCCTGTACAGCTCCGTCAAGTTGACAGAGCCGTTCATCAGACTTTCAATGCATTGACAGGAACTGCTTGCAGATCCTGCCAATGCAAGATATGTCTGCTGGTCTGAAAGACATCTCAAAATTTGCCAGGCGGGTACTACCTCGGTGTGATGGAGTACTCCACTCGGTCACCCTGATGGAGTAAATCTCGTCCGCCAAACTCTAAATCAGGCCCTTTGTCTTTTGTTCTTTAAACCATGCCAGCAGAAGGACTTTACAAATAAACTGCAACTGCATTTTGACAAAGGATTGTTACACAAATCAGTGGTGTGTTCTTGTTCTCCCTAGATGTTGAATGACCCGCTAACACCACCAACATACCATTTTTTAAAAAGAAATTGCTGCCTTCAATTGGATTGCACAAGCAAAATCTTCAGCTCCTGGTAGTCCACACCCGTATGGTACTCCACACCCGTATACACCAAACCAAAAAGCTTGAATTACACAGACTGGTATCAATTTGTTTTGTCTATCAAGCAGTTTTGATCTTTTATTGACAAAAAGTTGCGTACAGGAGTTCGTATGGAAAATTAAACTTATGGGGACACCCCACCCATAACTCGACCCAATCTGAATCAGGTTTTCTTGGATCAAATTTAGATGAACAAATACATCCTTTAATAATTTCTGCAGATTTGTTAAGATGGGCCAAAGGTTACATAATCAGAGGTTATCAAGAATATCTGGCATTGATCAGCCTCTCCTTGACCTACGTTGGACACACCTTTACACCATAGATGTTTGCTTTATAGGTGCATGAAAACATAAGAAAAATATAAAAGTATTCGGAAAATAAAAGAGGTAGCTTTTTATTAGAAGTGTCTACTTGTAGGTTCTTGTACATCTCAGTAAAACAAAGTTTATCCAATCCAAAAACATGTTTTCTTTACCCATGGTATATCGTAGCTCGAGAGCTGCTATTCCCATCTTTGTGATACATGAAATATATACGTTCAAAGCCAGCAGTTGCAACCCTGTAGTTATAATTCACCTATGTAATTAGATTAGTCCTTAAGAAAAGTCTTTTTAGGTGTAGCCTACCAGGCAACAGAAGCTATCTAGTTTGCGGAAAGACCTATTGCCAGCTTACTGTGGGCTTAGAGCCCACCCATTGCTTAGCATTAGTTGACTTTATTGTCATTTTCATGTAATTGCTTTTCAGGTCTCGCCTGGCGTGGCAGCGCATGCACTGCTCGCCCGGCGAGATATATTGTAAACGAGAACTTTGAGAAGGGGGCTTGAAGCCCCGCCCCTCATTTCCATTGGCTGGCGTCACCGTTTATGCTAAACGGTGGCCTGCCATTGGAAATGAGGGTTTTCTGTAGACGCCCTTTCGCCTCCGAGCCGGACTCGGTGGCCTGCTTTGCGTCTGTCGCAAAGCACTTTCTTATCTTTATGGGGCCATGTGTTTCTAATTTGAAGCACATGGCCCCATAAAGACAAGAGATCGAGGCTTGTTATTTTTACATCGCTGAAAGCGCGATGCAAAAATAAACAGCGGGAATGGCGAGCGCTTGTTTAAGTATTGCAAGAAATGCGTGAGCTAAGTAATTAAACATTCATCCTTTATGTTTATGTTGACAAGAATGTCTGCCAAGGAAAAGTTAGGATATTAGCTGAAATTCGTCTACACAGTGTTTTTTTCACAAAAAGGTGTACTGGGAAGAAAACAGACAAGAAACTAGTGGAGTCTCAATAATTTGGGAGCGTTTCTGTTTGTTCTACACGTCTTTTTAACTGATAACGAAGCGGAAGCCTAAAGTGCTGTTAAAAAGTAGTTCAATTGGCACTGAAAGAAATGGAGGTGATTTACACTCTAAGTTGGTTTTTGCCCAACACCCTAATTTGAGTGTTAGAGAGAACTTAGAGGCAGCGGGCATAGAAAGAGTCAGCAGAAGGGTGATGGAAACTTTAAAAACTCAGGCCGATTTCCGCAACATCGCTTCTAAAAAAGAAGTGTAGAGGGTTTTAAAAATCATGGAAAGCGGCGAAGAAGTTGGTTAAGTGGTCTCTCTTGATATCAGCGGTGACCTCCAGGGTATACGTTTGATACCCTGAAGTACCTACCAAGAGAGCCTTTCTTTCTCTCGGGTTCGTTGCATCGAGGACAGGTAAACCAAATAATACTTACAGCTGCCGTTTAAAGCACGATGAAACAGAAGCAACTGAGGGAACATGCAGTTTATAAAAGCGCATTTAATTCCTGACGCAAATTGAGATAAAGGCAATTAACTTAATGTCCCAGTGTCAGGCTTTTCACCTATCATTCCAGTAACTGGGGTAAGTTGTGTAGTATGAAAAGAGAGAGACTGCACGTGGTCTCCCATAAACAGAACACAAATTGGGGCAGGCTTGGGAGAAGGTGGCTGGAGGGCGGGGGCACCATGAAAAAGTGGGGGCAGCACAGACAATTGGGGGCAGCGTGGAAAAGTGAGATCAGCGCGGATGAAGGGAGGGTCAGCGTGTTTGAAGAGGAGCTAGCATGAATGAAGAGAACTAGGAGGGGGCGAATATGTCGATGGAAGAGACAGTTGATCATACGGAGGGAGGGATAAATGGAGGTACGGAGAGCAAGGGGGTGGTCAGTGAGTTAGTCAGCTGTGGAGACTGCAATTATAACCTACGCATAACATAGCATAAAAGAATAGCTGTTTCTGCAGTTTTGTGATATAGAAGCCATTTTGTTGTTGTGCATGTCGTTTTTAGTTTGCCTCATCTGAAACTGTGGCTTCTAAAAATTTAGATATGTACCTAATTTTTGTTTTCTTTTTAGCTATAAGCTTCTGACTCTAAGGTAATAAATTAGTCTGGTCCCCTGAAATGTCAAATGCAGCAGAAAGCGCTAAACAAGCATTTGCAATGCAATAGGTCTCGCATGTATGCTGAGTTTAAGCTATTGGCATTGTAAATGACAATGGCTTTTATTTATGTTTTAAGAACCAAAACATAAATAAAAGGCATTGTTATTTACAATGCCAATAGCTCAAACTGCGTAAATGCGAGACCTATTGCATTGCAAATGCTTGTTATTCATTACACACAAGGGCTTTCTTTCCTCTTCTTGTATTTGTTCCTCCTCTGGAGCATGACCATATTACTTGTGTCACTGCTTACTTTTAAGCACTACTTTTTTTTCTTTTTCGTTAAGCACTCCATGAGAGTGTGTGTGTCTTCTAGCAATCTACCTGTATCAGACCCTCTCTCCCAACATTTGACCCCACCTAGGATGTTTTATGATAGTTTGAAAACATTTAGCTGCAAGTCAATGCAAGTCCATCAATGGGGAATGTTTTTCCACTTTGGAATTAAGCACGACTCTTTCTGTGAGGAGTATACTAGTTTTAAAAGGAGATGGGAGAAGAGTAAGCAGTGGAATAGAGATAGGACACGGACAGTGGGCTTAACTCGTGTACGTTGCCAAATGCAGTCAATGTACTTTGTTCAGAAATCTAGAGTCCCCACTTTAGTCCTGTGGCACAGTTGGTGCTCTTATGCTGCGTGGGTTACGAGCAATGAGGAATCCAATGAAAAGTGCCCCAATATACAACTAGCACAGCCATTGAGATACAAGCGCACCTTACCGTAATGCCTCACCACTTGATTCTCTAATAAACAATACATGCTATGCCGGGGTGCTATTGGCCAGCTCTGGCCAGCACGCAGAGCTCGTGTGTGATGGGTAGACGAATCCTCTGCAGGTTAGACTCTGGCCTGTTTGCAGACCTGCCAACTCACACGGTACCATTGTGGGTCACACGTTGTCAACTTCATTCACACCGTCTTCCAGGGAAGAGCTGATATCATGTGGTGAAACACAATATGAGCTGGAAAACTCTACAGATGGTGTGTCTCCAGTGCATGTTAGGAGCTTCTGCTCCACCAATGTCTGTCAGGGTTTTTTTTAGCCTTCAGGGCTATCGGCAACTTCAGAAGCCTTTATTTGTATTTTTGGGGAAGGGTAGGAAGGTTAACTGAGGATGGGCTGGGCTCTAAGCTCCGTCACCTTTCCATGGCCCCGCCCCTTTCAAGGCCCTTCTGCAGTTTAAGGGCAGTAAAGGGCTCAAAACCCCACCCCTGCTCCAGACCTCACCCCCTCACAGGGGGGAAATATTTTCATGTTTGCTGTACTCTCCCATTATATATGTTAGTCAATTTAAATCACAGATAACATATATGCCAACGTGTTTGAACAGGAAAGTGGGAGATTCGGATCAGAAAATTGGGGGAATTCATTTTACCCTTTGACTTCTATTGAAACAGAGGCAACATTAGTCGGTGACAGCAAAAATAAAGCCATTCGGGAGTCTTCCCCTTGAATAGGGTGTAATGCCATGTATTATTAGATAATAAATGGGACCGAGGTTTGTTGGTCCTTTTGATCCTCAAGAAGTTCGTTACAATTCAGCTGTAATCGTTTATATTGCCAGTAGGTGGCGCGCTATGCCCAACTATTAGAAAGCATCTTTTGCAGTAATGGATAAACCAGTATATTATATTGTAAATTTGCGGAGATTTAATGCATAACAAGTAGTGACCTTAAGACCATAATTCATGGCGCTGATGTCATACATGTAAATTCGTGGAAATTACAGAATTCTGGTGAATTATTGTTTTTATCCAGACAGAGGTTGATAGTTTGTCTTATTTCCTTACCACCATTGCTAATCTTCACAAATTCCCTTTTTTCAACCTCGTCCTCTTCATGAAAGGTGAACAAACCCTGGTCTTGCTAATTGTGATCAGGGTCTGTTTTCAGCTGCGCATTCCAGAGAGCATGTTCAAAACCCTCAGACAGAATGCGCTTCTTGGTCCAGAAAGAAACTTTGCACGAAAATATCATGTTCTAAACATCATAATTAAACATTTTCCTCTTCATTTGACCAAATAGTGATGTCCAGTGTTTCGAGGACTGTTCTGAATAAACATTGTTTTGTGTTTTTGAAAAACGCATTATATGGCAACTACACTCATATAAAGATGCAAAATATAAAGATATATAACATGTTATGGCCTGAAATAGCTACCTCCGGATTCCGGTTAGCACAGATCCCCAGAATAGTGTCTTTCTCTCTCTCTTTAACGGTAATGGATTTTTATATAGTGAGGATTGTGATACTAGCTTTTTACGTGAATACAATTGATGCATTCATAGATTAAAAACTGCCATTTGCATTGCCCAAATAACATCTGATGTGTGTTTTTAAAGAGAGTGATTTAATGTTAATGTGTAGGTCTCCTGCTGTTGTTTATTAGTCAGAAAACGCCTCCCTAGGCCGAGTCTAGACATTATCACCTCATTAACCCCCGAATGCAGCAATGCGTGTGTAAATGCTGGATAGTTCCCTCTGCAAGCGACAGCTTCAGCAACACCCTTCTTTAAGGTCGTTCTGAGTTAGAGGATGCTGTGGCGTTGTGGGGACAGGGCTACCACTTCCATCTGGCGGGTCCCGCAGCAGCCTTTGGGTGCCACCCAGTGGTGGCCCCAAGTAGAAGCAGGGAACTACCTTTTGCTGGGACCCTGATAATCCAATCCTGCCTGGGTTTAAGAAAATACACATTGGGGCTGATTTCATAAACACTTTTATAACAACAGGAAGTAGCACTACAAGAATTCTCTTTTATATACTTCTCCACAGCTTTGTAATTGGCTCTGAAACGTGCAACTTCCTATTAGTAGAAGTGCTCAATCTTTTCTGCACCTTTTATATATTTATGTTCCCTGAATATTCACATTTTATTCACATTTTAGATGTTTTGGAACCAATTCACAAAGTTATGTAAAAGAATGCTACAGGCTTAATACTTGCCTTTGTAAATAGGCCCCCACATGAGGCCATGTTGCACGTGTATGAGAGAGCATGTAATGAATGCCCTAGTGTAAAGTCATGGAGGTGGGCCACAGAGTAACACAGTGATTACACTCACACTGAGACACCACACTCAATCCAGAGCTAACAAGAAGAGGTGGACGGGCCACAAAATGAACAGGGAGAGCCAAGCCAGAACCAAGCCAATGATCTGGCTTGACTCTCAGAGCCCGTGCAGAGCCGAGCCCTAAAATGTTTACTATGTAAATCATACAACAAACATCACGTAAAACATAATAAAGTCTCTACAAATTCAAATAAAGTGTATTTATTTAACACGTGGAAGCTTTGACATTAACATATCACATTGTAGCACTGCACTGAGAAGCACTCACTAAAATGATAGTTTTTAAACATAAACTTAGAACCATTCCCGCTCCCGTACTCACACTGCGGACCGTGCCATTAGTAAACCAAGAGGCAAGACAGTTATTATGTGAATCTGTATGTGGCCCAGGTTATTATAGAGCGACATTATATTCTATTAAATCAAACACAATAGGTTTTTGTGCAGCTGGAATTCTGAACTCATGTATTTAAAAATGTTTTCATACGCAAATATAAAGAAAAAGGAATTTTAGTGAAATAAAATATCTGCCTAAGATTACACAATTGAAGCCGAGAAGCCTCGATTTATCTGGTTTTCTGGTTTCATTTTGCACAAATCAACCACTAAATGGGTATCTTTTTCTCTCCGTTTTATGTTAATGCTTTGTTTTTACCTCTTTGTACATTTTTCTGCAGTTTTTATATAGCCCTAATTGAACCCAAAGGTACAGAGCGGTTTACATGAACATCAGTTTCCAGTGGCAGCTGCCATGGAATAGTACGGGTGGGACGGGGTAGAAAAAAAAGAAAAATGCACTTACCTGCCAGCCGCTGCTTCTCCTCCGTCCTCTCCGGTCGACGCACAAAAGCACACAGGCTCCCAGACTCCCCTAAGCCAATCACGATGCTGCTGTCATGCTGGTAATATTATAACCAGCATGAAAGCAGCTTCATGATTGGTCTGAGCGGCCTGGATCGCCGCTCAGACAGGGACTGGGAGCCTGGTACTGGTTTTCACCCGGCTGTGCAACACAGCCGGGTGGAGAAATGCTAAGTGCGCATGTCTGTTTGGCCAGCCCAAGACGGCCCGCCAAACTGTCATGTGCACTTAGAGAGTGCCCACCACTCCTCCCTTTGCCCTGGACAGCCCAGCCCCGCCCGCGCCTAAAATGAAAACAAACTGAGTCAGTACAGAAAAATAAAATGATAATAACGTTGTGTTATTATCATTTTATTTGGGTGGGCGGCTCTCCTCCACCTTAGTGGAGGAGCTGCCGCTGCCAGTTTCATTACACAAGGTCACATTCATTTTTTTTTCAGACAAGGAAAGATTAAGTGATTTGCCTAGAATAACATGATGTAGAGCTGACGCCGAGTCTCGAATCCGGTTCCCCAGTTCCAAAGTTGGCAGCTCAGACCCTAATGCCACATCAACCTGGGTAGGGGACGAGTGGCAGGTAGAAGCCAGATGAAAGCTCGGCTCGTTATGGACTTGAGGGTCCAACAGGACCTTGAGCTGAGTCAGAGCCAGGCTTCAAGCTCGAGCCTGGCTCGAGATTTCAGTGTTTCACCCACCTCTACTAACAGGATAGAGTCCCCTATCTAAGAAGTGAGGAGGGACACTCTCCGTTCACGGTACCCTCGATTGGTGCCTACTTTATCCAGCATGAGATGAAAGAATTACCATAGTTGAAGACAGCAAATCATTGAGAGGTGTAATTGCTTACTTACGGTGGAGAATAATTCTCTACAAGTCAAATTTGTGGCACAATGTAGGAGCAGTAGGTTGTTGTAATTTTCCCTGAGGAAATATAATTTTCCATGAAGTAAATACGTTTCGTCTGCTATCCCTTCTGTATGCATATGTGAGCAAAGCGCGATCAGCGCTACCAGACAACTATGTCATGGTCTTTTATGTACCAATTTAATGCATTTTGATCGCAATTGCATTTATCACAATAATGTACAGTATCATTATAATGCACAAAGAACACCAAGGACTGAACACATGGCACTCCAGTCACACAAGAACAGTCACCCTACCAGAGGCGGGAGAAGTTTACATGTAGGTGGTGTCTCATGGGTAGAGGACTGAGGCATTTGCGTCCATACCAGTAAAATAACAAATGGCTTCTGAAGCTCCTGCTATTTCAGTGTGACAGTTGTTTCAAAGTACAATGTCAATTCTATCTGTTGAATTTATTTGGCTATTTTTACAGTACAAACCTAGGACAGAGAGCAGTGCAGCATTCACATGCAGGGTGCAGATGTCAGGTCAAGATTATCAAGAGCAGTGAGCAATTACACCAAGATTTTTGGTTACATAAAATGTGTTATCAGGGCTTAATTTGAGCAGGGGGTTTACGGTGCTCTGTGCCAGGCTTAATTGTCAACACCTGGACTTATGAGACTTTGCCACATGGTGGCACTGTGTGTCTAATTTAGAGATGAGCACAACAACAGTTGTTTATTAATTAAATATACATTAAAAATGTCTAGTACCTGCCACCCAGTCATTCTTATAGATTTGGGGAGCCTGGAATTGTCACACTTGTAAGAGTGTGATGTCAGTAGTTATGTTGGTACAGTTATTGGTTATTGGTAGGGCTGGCAGGTGTTATGGATGGTGCGAGCTGCAGATGCCTCCTGACAGGGCCCGTACGTATTTTTTTTTTTACAAATTAAGCACTGGGTGTTATACAAAATGGACCTAGAGATAAATAGATTCAGCGTTGATTTTAGAATACAGAATTGTACAGGAGGCGTGGACAGCAGAGGCTGGGAGCCAACTAGGACAAACCAAGGGGGGCTAGTCGCATTCTGATTGGAAGTCAGCATGGAAGGCAGGAAGGAAGTTGACTGGAGTTTGGAGGTGAGAAGTTCTTTGGAGACCGGGTTGGCGTCTTCAGGAAGGAACACTGTCAGGTGGAATGAGATGGTTGATTTCAGAGCGATGGTGAGAGGCGAGCAAGAGGAAAGGACAAGGAGGTGGACTGGAGAAAAGAGTAACAGGGCAAGTGTTAGGCGGGAGACATGACACAAGGGAAGAAGCGGAATGGACACAGAAACATAAGGCAGGGTGCTGGGGTGGGGAGGGGGTGACGGGAAATGGAGGTCAGGACGTACAAGGGAGAAACGCCACAGCGTCACTGAGGGCTTGGATCAGTAGGTGGGCAGACAAAAGAGAAAAATTCAGTGACTGGCGGAAGCTGGAAGTAAATGCAAGCAAGGGAAGAGAAGGACAGGAAACGGTCATGGGCCATGCGAAAGGAGCCGGGCCATGGAGCTAGTCACAAACTGGGGCAGGCACAAGGAGTGGGAGGGCAAATGAGAAGGAAAAGAACAACAACAAGCAAGACGGGGTCTGCCCTGTGAAACGGGGGTTCATGGGCCTTCCCCATGAAAAAGAGGCAACGAAAACAGCAAGAGACACCAATGTAAGGTTTCTGTGAATTCAATACTAGTTACAAGCCGGATGAGCCCAGAACCAGAATATTTCATGCCACCCTCCCTTAAAACAGTGTCTTTTTCCCCACACACACTGCCTTCCCCATCACAGGGTGAGGCAGCTGCACACAGCATCACCAGAGGCCATCACAAGTGGACTTTACACAAGTCAGTGGTTTAAGGGCAGCAGGCTTTCTCAAGGAAGCAGCTTGTTGGGTATTCAAGAAAATAGTATGATGCATACTTTTTTCTTTTATAAATCATATCCAGGGCTACTGGAATTATGCCGCAGACGAAGACAGAATTATGCAGCAGGATTGACTAAATTATGCAGGAAGAATAGCCAAATTGGGGGGATTATTGGAGCATATTTTGTGATATTATTACTTCATTGTTTTGTCCTTTTTACATAGTGTAAAACTGGGCAAAGGTTTCTCTTCATAAGAACCAGTTTAACAACCAAATACAGCAATAAGCAGCAGAAAGGGAACCAGTCAACCTTTCCAAGCCATGGCTTACAAAGCGCAGCAACACGTCTCACGGCGTTTGGTAACTTTTGATACATCTGAGCTAGAAACAAAATTTATTTTTTTGTTAAAATCTGCAGATTATGCTGCAGATGATGGATTCTGTAGCAAATGTGGCAAATCAATAATCACACCAAAAGCTCTGCAGCCGCAAAATCCCACAATTCCAGTGACTCTGGTCATATCCTCTGTAACATCAGGAACAGGAAGTAGGATAGACAAAGGAATATCATGGTCGTATGCAAGAATCCTTTTATACTGGTATTATTTTAATTATTGTAATTATCAGCATTATATTTATTGAGCGCATGCTCACCAAAACACCTTGGAACTAGGAACAGACAATAAAACAGAAGAATCAGGAAAACAAGTAAGATTCAAGAGGGCGTTTAAACAAGATAAAATTGGGAAAGCTAGGATGTGGGAGGTTGTACCAGAGCTCTGGATCCTAATCTCCATATTTAAAATGGAGGACCCAGCAGGAGCAGAGAGGACCTGGCGGGCGAAGGTCAGCCTTGCCTGTGGGGGCGGCGGGAGGGTTACCTTGCATGATGGAAAGGCAAGTCCGGTGCTGTAGAAGGCTCCGTATATCAGAGAGAGGACTTTGAACTGAATTCTCTATTTAACTCGCAGACCCTTGAGGGACCCCGTATGGTGTTCCCATGTTAGCACAGTGCAACGAGGGAAGCAACACTCCATGTGACCAGTTTCATTGGAAAACAAACATGAAAGGGGCAGCCATTTTATATATAATGGAAATATATATCATGAAATGTTAAACGCAGTCTTCTCTAGTCTGGACACATCAGTGGCCCCACCTATTTCTTTGTTCTGTCAGAATAATGCTTGCTTCCAAGGTCTTCCAGCCGAAGGTGTGGTGTTGTAAGGGTTAAGGACAAGTCATTTTCCCACTGTCAGCTACACAATTGTCCAGGTAAGTTATACTTAGCAGTGCCTTGGAAAGACGGCCAGCTAGTCCTGCCCCTGTGGTGAAACCTGCTTCCTTCTTCCCCCAGATAGCGAGAGGTTAGGTTGGTTAGGAGTGACACATGACCAGGAAGGCGCCATATTTACCACCCACTGCCTTCTTCTTTGTAGTTGAGAAGGTCCTAGATGACATTCAGTCTCTGTCTTGGATAATGATGGCTCCTGCGTGCTGAGGGCTGGATGGGGCAAGGGTGTTAGCCATTAGGACAGATAACCAGTCCCAAATGCCTGCCCCTTCAGTCACTGTACAGGTCTGAAGGGCGCTGAAAGCTACAAAATGCATCTATCCCATTGATCAATTGCCTCAATAAAAATCTGGAATGGGCTCGACATACTAAGTCCATGCTCTGTCTGATACACTGCAATGAGTCTGCCCTGTCAGCAGGAGGCGCAGTAGAAAAGCAACCCTTCAATTTTTTTGCTTTTCTCTCCTAAGTTTTTTTTTTACTGGTCTCGCTGTTGAGTTGCAACCCAGCCTCCAGCTTCGCTAAACCGTGTGATTCCAGGAAAATCACTTTATCTGCCAATATTCCCTTATCTGCCTATATGCCTTTGTCTGCCAGAACAGTGAGGGTTGAGAAACAGGCTAACTCATTGTCAAGAGAGATATCTCTCCTGCCACCTGTCTTCCTTACTAGCATGAGCACTGGGAGATGCTCAGTTTCACTCAGTGTGCTCTATCAGTGTGCACTCTTACACAACACACACTCACCTGCTGATGCCTTTGTAGACCGTGGCGTATGACCCTTCGCCCAGCTTCTCCAAATTCAGGTATGAGGAGGCGGTCCCGAAGGGCAGCCCCTTCCTCTGCTGTGCAGGGATAAGAAAACAGGCGATCAGACATGCAAAGCCTTGATGGTGCCCACACACTCTTCCAACCCCCAGGATATATATAATCTTGTAATGAGGCCCTATTGGAGTTAGAATTCAAAACCCAGGAGTGTGCTGTCTAATTAAAGCATGGGGCAAATACATGTAATATAACATTGAACATCCTTTTGTAGTATTTCTTATATTTTGGGGGATATTTAAAGTGGCAGTAGCAGTGTTTTTATTTACTTGGCTGTGTTTTTTTTACAAGTTGAGTGCAGGAGGCTCGGACCTACCCACTGGAATCCTTTTGTGACTTCCCTCTCCTGCAGAGGGTCGCTGTGCCTTCGTGCCCGCTTTGGCCGGACCCTGTGCACCTGCATGGTGTGATACCAGTTGGGCTGAGGCGAATTCACTTGATCCGGTACCTCCTTGAGATCCGTAACCTGGAGATACATTAACACAGATGGAGTGAAGCTAGCGCGTGAAGCTATGGATACAGATTTCAGGCAACTGTAACCTGCTGAAGAAAGAGCGGCCAATCAGAGATAAGAAGACAGGAGAATTATCCTACAGTGACGTCTGATTGGCATGTTCCTCTAACCAATCACAGTACTGCTCCTCCAAATGTTTCTGAAAGTAGAGCTAGGACTTCTATAATCAGAAGTAGATGGAGCTTTCCTGCGTCACTCCATTCACCTCACGCCCGAATGTTACAAATTGCACTTATTTGGATTTTCCACAGTTCTTGCAAAAGCCCCTTCCAAACTTACAATATTTTATTTAAAAAAACTCTTTTTATATGTATTATGAATGAACAACTGGCAGACGTAACTGACACACATATCATTGTTATAGGAATCAGGCACTTTGTGTTGGCTCCATCAAATCAAGGAATCATGGCAAGACCAGAGACAATCAGACAGTAAATATGCAAAAAATATCCCAGCAAGGCTCCCAAATCTAATTGAGTTTATGACAGCATCCCCTGGACCAGTTCATTGGTTCTTCGATTTTTGAGCACCGTTCCCATAGCCATTCATTGTGCAGCGGAGCACCCTCAAACCTCCAATATTTAGCAATATCTCTCTTGACCAGAAGTGCACTCATGGTCAAGGTCATAGTCAGTTCCCCTCCAGAGCCCCCAAATTCATCCAACACTCCCAGTAGCAATACTTTAGGCGAAAGATCAATGTGCATTAATAGTACCGTAGACACTGTTTGGATAACCTTGCACTAATGCAGTTTATTCATTGGGCATGTCCATGTCATATAGAAAAGGTCCCCAGTGTCTGCCTGGCATGTTTCTCCAGCTTTGAAGAAATTACACTAGCTACCTGTGGGGGTGTGAATCTCAAATTTCCCAACTAGAAAAGCAGTGGGCTGCATGGTGGAGGGGTGAGAAGACCACAGATCGGACTGGAACGTTTCCATGAGGAACAGGTTCAGTACGGATTTGCATTAGGTGGGCGTCTGACTAGAGCGGCACACTTATGAAGTGACTGACAATCCAATGTACTAAGCCCGAGAGCCAAATAGAGGAGGGCTTGCAGGCAAGTTAATAGGGCAAGCCGAGCCAGAGCTAAGCCATGGGTCTGGCTTGGCTTTAAGAGTCCGTGCACAAGCCGAGCCATGAAAACATTTGCCATGTATATCGAGCAACAAACATGTAAATATATGATACAACCTCTTCAAAATTCAAAAAAGTGTATTTCTTTAACAGGTGGAAGCCCTTCACCTTAGTACATCAGATATATCATTGCACAGGCAGATATTGATTAAAAGAGATAATTTTTAGTAACTTTCATGGCTCACCCCTCAGTGACAATGCCTTTGGTGAACTTAGAGTCACATCAGTAATGTAAACCCTAAACGGAGCATAGATTCTTATTATTGATAGAGCAACATTATAGTATAGTAAGTCAAACATAAATAATGCTTGTATAGCTCATATCCTAGACTCATGTTTTTAAAAGTGCACTCAAATGTAAACATGTATGAAAAATGGAGCTATGTGAAAGAAAATAGTTGCTTAGGATCACACAATTTGGACAAGCAGGGAAGCTGGTATTTAGTTCAGGTTATCTGGTTTCACATTTTGAAATTCAGCTACCAGATGGCTATCTCTGTCTCTCTCTTCCCCGTTTATATCAAACGTCTCAGTTTTGTCTTTTATTCTTGGCTCAGTGCGAGAAAAACCGAAAGAAATATAGCAGAGTCAACTCAGGGCCCCCATACCCAATTTAAAAGCCAACGATGCATATATTTCAGGTGTGTCACACCCCAAACTGCCCCCCTCAAGCCACGCCCCTGATGAAAGGTCTCTATACAAAATATCTTCAAGTTTCAGAGACTTCAGGCCTATCAGCCATCTAGACCCTTTAGATAACCCCTGAACGCCATTCCCCACCAATCAAGAGCATGTTAGCCATCAATCAAACCAGGCTTTGATGTCTTAGCTAGAAAAAGCTATTTCCCTTTCGCTAGCCCAACCAGAGAAAACCTTCTATTGTGATCACACTTTAAAACCCAGCCCCTCCCATTATATCTTCGACCTCAGCTACGAGCTACCAGAATTTCCTGTGATCATGCCAAGAAGCTACAGTTATAGGCTGTGCTCTCTAAACTATTTATTACATAACAATATTGTGATGTAGTATAAATATTATCGCACACGCAGACTATATAACTGGAGAGGCCTCATTTAGAGGGCAAGTAATCAGTGCAGATGCTCTCGTTGGCTAGATTAGACAGGCACGCTAGAGGGACGGCATGCATGTAGGTTTGTTTGCCCTTGCTACGAAGGACGGCTGACATCGGCAGGGCCTGCCTACCAGTTTATAAAGAGCAAGAGAGTGTTTGATTGGTTGGTTGGTTGGTTGGAAGGATGGGTGTGCCTGAGGCTGTCTCAGCCAGAATATTCTGCAAGGTTGAGTCAGTGTGTTAGGAAAACACCAGCAGCAAAGGAAGCCTCCAAGTAAGATCATGTTTTGTATCTTCGGAAGTGTTTCCCTGATGTCAATATCGGGAAGACATCTCTGTACCATCTCTGCTACATTACCTATGAGATTACCCAAGAGTGAGGCAGACGGGAACTAATTTTTGTTTTCATGTGGCAGCCTGGTCCCCATCAGTTTCGATGGATGAACCAGCCCACACCTTTCGACAGCACACCTTAGATTTGGGGCGAGTTCTCAAGCATTCAAGGGCCTCAATCATGTGGGTGGAGATGGGCACGGGACAGTTCCCTACCTAGTTCTGGCTGGGTGTTGACCTCTAGTCTTGGTTACATACAGTCTGTACCAAAATATGAAAAAGAGTGGAACCAGATGTTGTCGTATAAGGATCTCTTTGAAAAATTCTCTTTGAAAAATTACAGCTATTTTTTATCAATGGTATATTTTCCCACTGACGTACTAATAACCGATAGCGTCATCTCCGGATCTTTACCTCCACCAGGAGTTAGTTTTTCAAGACAAAGAGACAATGTGGGAGCCGTGTCAAAGAAATGTGATCTAAAATTACCTCCTAACCCAAAACAACAGAAATGTATTAAAACTTGGGTAGGGGTAAGAATAAAAACAGGGAAGAGATGTGTCCAGGGAAATATAAGGGGTCCCTCACATCAAAAATACATTAACGGGTTAATTCATAACAGGTAAAAATGTTTCAGTCATACTTGTGCCCTAGCGGGTCGATGGCTTTCATCAGGACCAATAGAATAGATAGATCCCGTTCATCTGGGGAGTCGAGTACAGACCTGCCTACAGTGATGCCTGGGACTGCCAATGAAATCATCTGACGCAGCTATTTTGCCGGTACAGTGGCGATGGATGATTGCTGCAGCTTACCCAGTGGGCAACCTGTGGGGTGGGGGGGAGAATACCTTAACCCCCTGAGCCAGGAGCTTCTTCCTTTCCTTTTGATGCTGGGTGGGGGGACCCTGGTGTGTCGCACAGGACAGTGCCTAAACCCTTAGTTAGAGTTGCATGTGGGTTCACCCGCGAGCGGGTGTGGTTTGATTGAATGTTTGGATGGGGGGTCGTTGCCTACTTGTCCTGGGGAGTGGGAGTTGGGATGACTGTTGTTTGTTAACTGGGAAAGCACGAGTCGTGACCCATTGGCTTACTTATCCCTGCCTCAGATTGGATGACAGTGCCATTTTGAACTGTCAGAGTCAGAGGATAGTTGCACTTGCTGGACTGTAACTTTGTGAGATGGCGAATCCCCTGACTTATAAGTTCCTATTCTGGAACATTAGGGGCATGGTGGGATGCACACAATGGCAAAGCGTTATAAAGTATTTTTCTATCTAAACAGAAGGGGAATCCACATTACAGTTTTGCAAGAGACACACCTAACAGCCAAGGAGGGGACAGCATTGCAGAGGAGATGGAGAGGCCAGGTCTACTACACAACTTATTCAGCCTATTCAAGGGGAACATTGATTTGGATACATGCAGGGGTTCCATTTCAACACACGGGAACCCCGATTGACCAAGCAGGACCCTTGGCCCCTTACTTGGTATACTCGACCATCTTAGGGGGCGATATTGATTGTGTAGCAGACCCTAATGTTGACTGCTCCCACCCTCCACTGAGAAATTCACCAGTGACCCGGATGGCCCATTTCTTCGCGGACTGGCAGACTAGATGGGCACTAATAGACACCTGGTGCCAGATGCACCCATATGCGCGGGACTATTCTTTTTTCTAGAGTTTACACAAATTACATATATGCCTGGACACGTTCCTCTGCACCCCTGACATTCAAAGCTTAGGGCCTGATTCACAGAACTAACTTACGTCAAAATCCTAAACTTACAACAATTTTGGTATTCACAGAATGAACTTACACATTTGGGTATTCACAGAATGAACTTACACATTTGGGTATTCACAGAATGAACTTACAACAATTTTGGTATTCACAGAATGAACTTACACATTTGGGTATTCACAGAATGAACTTACAACAATTTTGGTATTCACAGAATGAATTTACACATTTGGGTATTCACAGAATGAACTTACAACAATTTTGGTATTCACAGAATTAACTTACTCATTTTGGTATTCACAGAAGGCACTTACTCATCAATGAGTAAGTGCCTTCTGTGAATACCAAAATGTGTAAGTTACACAAAATGTGTAAGTTACACAAAATGTGTAAGTTACACAAAATTAGTAAGTTACACAAAATGTGTAAGTTACACAAAATGTGTAAGTGTCTTCTGTGAATACCAAAATGAGTAAGTTTATTCTGTGAATACCAAAATGAGTAAGTTCATTCTGTGAATACCAAAATGGTAGTAAGTTTAGGATTTTGTCGTAAGTTAGTTCTGTGAATCGGGCCCTTACTACATTAGATAGAATACTTGGCTAGAACGTGGAGACAGAAACCTGAATCATTAGAAGATCTGATGTATCGAGTGATTGGGGACAATATGAGGCAATACTTTGAGGACAACAGCGGCACAGGATCCTCCCCCCAGATAGAGTGGGATGCCTTTAAGGCGGTGCTCAGGGGGAAGTGCATCGCTGAATCGGTGGGGGTCAGACGAACCTTACTACAGGAAGTCCTGGCTATGGAGAAGGAATTGAGGGAGATGGAGAGATGTAGGCCAGGTCGCCCAGACTTCCAGCAAGCCTTTTTGGACACTAAAAAGAGATTGGTGAGGCAGTTCGAGAGGCTCAGATGTTTCGATTATAGAACATATATGGTGCGGGTTCACCCAGAGACCGATCACACTGGCTCCCTCTTGGCTTAGCTTGCTAACCCGGCCAAGCGAGGCTCAATTATATTGGAGCTCGAGACTGAGGGAGGGACCTGGATGTATAGGCAAGGGGATATTAATCAACACTTCAGCCACTATTACTCCTGCTTGTACACAAGTGTTTCCACACACAATGAAGGGGCAATAAATACTTTCCTATCACTATTACTTCTCCCGGAGTTCACAATCAAAAAGGCTGAGGAACTGGGCGGGGACGTAACCCTGCAGGAGATACGAGTGGCAGTAAAGAACTTAGCACGAGGCAAAACACCAGGGACAGACAGGGTTGCACGTATGTTGCAGAACCAGCCCCCAAGCTGGTACACCTGTATAAAACACCTAAAGACTAGGGTTGCCTCCCGAATTCCACCCTGGAGGCATTGGTGGTGCCACTGTTTAAACCAGGGAGACCTGCTCACTACTGCAAAGCCTATTGACCATTGTCAATGCTCAGTATCGACTACAATATCCTTAGCAGGGTTTTGGCTCCAGACTCCTTCCACTCATGACCAAGCTCATCCACCCTGATCGAGCAGAGTTTATCCCCGGCCGCAACACAGCGCTCAATATTAGGCATCTCCTGACTTTGATAGAGGCTGACACATATGACCATAGGGAGGCAGCGGTATTTGTTGTCAATAGAGAAAAGGCCTTCGGCAGCTTGGAGTGGGATTTTAATTATATTGTATAATGGAGCACCTACTGTTAGGGCATGGATTCTTGGCCTGGACGAGGCTGCTATACAAAGACCCCACAGCCAGAGTCCGCACAGACCAGGCCATATCAGAGAGCTATAATGTAGGTCGCAGGACCAAGCAGGGGTGCCCCCTCTCTCCCTTACTTTTTCCACTGGCCAGGAAACCTCTGGCCAGCTATGCAAGGACAGGAGACAAATATCAGGGCATACAGATTGGCGACCATCACCACTGCATTGCTTTGTATGCGGACAATATCTTAATCTTCCTTCGGAACATGACGACGGACTTGGAGTGTGCCAGAGCCCCGCTTGAGGAGTTTGGCCTGCTATCTGGACTGAAGGTCAATTGGCAAAAATCAAGGCTGTTCCTGATGGTGGCAACCCACCTGAGGGTTTAGAGATGTTTGAGCCTTGATGCCTTTCATACCTGGGTGTCAGAATCTTTCACCACCAAGCTGATCTCCTGGACGGAAATGTAGGGATGACCATTAGGTCTCTTAAAACGAGCACTGATTGCTGGAAGACGCTTTCCTTATCCGTAGCGAGGCAAGTAGCACTGCTTAAGATGGTCATGTTCCCTCGATTGCTATATTTCTTTGCGGTACTACCGGTGCGGGTTCCCCGTGCACCGTTGCGGTAACTAGACTCGTTGATCGCTGCATTCATATGGGAATCGGCCCGCAGGGAGGAATGGCTGTACCTGAGTTCGAGTCATACTACCTTGCAGCACAACTCCAGTGGCTCACACAGTGGCTTGCAGGCAGGTAAACCCTGGACCGTGCAATGGGGCCATTTGTACCAGGGCTTCATATATTATCAGAGGTGTTGCTGAGAACGGTAGATAGTGATACCCAACAATTTCAAGTAATGCATTGCTGTTGGATTAGATGTCTACAGAATACACGAATACGAGTTCCGTATTCACCCAACATACCCATGACTGTGCTCTACCCCATGGCGGTAACTGGGGAAGGTTGGCGGAATGGTCGATTCATTTGCACTTTGGAGGACCATTTCCAAAATGGAACAAATAGATCCTAAAACAGTCTGCAAATAAATTTCAAGCATGTTAGAAATCTAGTACTTAGTGTGATAGGACCCTACAGAGAGACACACATTTTGAAAATACAAACATAACATGTCTAAAAAAATCCATCCTGAATAATAGCAAGTGTAAAACTTACCACTAGACTTCATGCTTCCATAAAGTAAAGGGACGATGTACGAAGGTGGAGTTGCAAATCAGCATGGGCCTGATTCACAAATTGCAATTTGTAGTATGTAAAGTAGTATTACAGTAGTACAACTTACTAATTAGAAAATGCAGTTGTCAAACCTACCAGTGTAAATCTCCACCTTCACCTCTTATCTTTTCTATGGAGAGATCCACACACATGACGCACTGAAGCACACAAAAAAGTGATGGATGGAATGCTTGAATTAATTTCTGCAACCGGCATTCCAGTCCATTGTCATTTTGACCACCATGCCTCCTTTGTTTGGGCCCAGCCATATGCAAATCAGGCTTCACCCTGTTCTAATAGGAGGAGTCCTGCCCGAACTGACAGTCCAGGTCTTCCCTGAACCTGAACACATGCAACCCCTTAGTGGGACTGGTATGCCCAGACATGGGTCTGGTGCACACTGTACCCCTGGAACCAAACTATACCTGATTGATGAGCCCTACTAAGAGTGAAACCGTTCTTGGGTTGCTTGTGTTCCACCTTCAGGGAGGACTGGGCCTTGCACTTCGGGCTCGACTGTTCCTCGTCAAGAATGATTTGCATATGGCTGGGTCCAATCTGGAAAGGCATGTTAGGAAAAATAAAAATCGACTGGGATGCAACCCAGAGTAATTACCAGTGGCTGAGATTAATCTGAGCATTCCACTAATCACTTTTTCTGTGAACTAAAAATCCTGAAAACCTGGCATTGATGAAGCTCTCTAGAACACTTTCGGCCTCAAGTTCTGCAAATAATGACAATCATGTTTGCAACCACCAGTACCATTTCATGATCCAACCGGTCTACTATACTCACTAAACAACGGAATTCATATGACTGTATGTACACATCTGTTGTGTGTCCCAAGATGGGAATCTTATGGAAAAACGCTAACACCAAGAGTCATACCTGACAGTATCATGATCTGACAGGCTCAATTTGATTCTATTTTTTGGGACCAATGAGTGTCATTTTAAGAATTTGGGGGGCCCTGGGCAAGACATATTTGGGGGGCACCTGTAATGAAGGACTTTACATCTTATTACCCATTTTTTGCTAATTGATGCCAAACAATACTTAATTACATGTCAAACGTATAGTAATCAGGTTACACAAAAACAGTTAAATTATGTCCAGCTTAGGGATGACAAAGTCTGAAGATAACAATGGGTAGAGAGAGATAGAAGTAGAGACAGGCTGAGAAGAGAAATTGAGATGGAGAAAGAGGTGAAATAGAGAGAAAGTTCACTTTCCCAGAGGAGGCCCTTGGAATTGGGGGGCCCTGGGCAATTTCCCATTTTGCTCATGCCTTAAAACGTCTCTGGGACTAACCAGACAGCAAACAGAGTATATGCCATGTACAGTAAGTGATTATGCTGCAACTAATGTAGTAGAAACAATTATTGCCCAATAATGGAAACAAGGTAAACCTACATTACCCGCCAGTGCATACTTGCAAATCACAACGTTAACATCAAAGGCAAAAGACTGCTTTCTGCTTGCCTGCTTGCTGTTATCTCTGAAGCAGTGATCTGATACCAAAATCCTGCTGTTGCTCTCAATATCCCAGCTGTACTAGTCTGTTTATTCATCTTATTATTTGTCTCTCTGCTCCTGTTTCTTAAATCACACACCTTGTTTTTTTTATTTTATTTGATACCTGTCTGCCATTAGTTTGATGCTTGTGTGTGAAAAACAAGCATTTGCAAAGACAATAGGTCAGGCTTTAATGTTCTAACACATACAAACAAAAGGATGTACAAATGCTGTTTGCTTGCACAAATGCGGTGCAGCATGCTTAAGCCAGATCCAGTGTCTTTATGAATGCTGGAGAAAAAAGAAATACACAAGAATTGCTTTCTGTATAGAATATATATAAGAGATAATGAATTGAATATAACAGTGTGAAGCCTGAATGTACTTTTCATATAAATTGTGCCTCATGAATTTCAGTGGAAACACTTTGTAGAGGGAGTAATTATACACAAAACAGCCAATAGCAGGAGGTGAGAGAGAAATACTCCGTTGAGTGAATCCATAGCCTACTTTATGCATTTTTAAGAATATAGGTGCCAACAAGAAGGTAAGTACAAGACGAAGATAGGCGAATGTAGGTAACTCTAGTCTTGTTTCCAAGGATCACATTCTTCGAAATCTGTTGCTCAGTTTGGCCTCTGTATTTGGCCGAATCAGTGCGGCCAATACATACTCTGTATGTTGCAGATTCCGCCATGGTCACCATGTTTCACTGTAAGTATTCCTGGCTTTGCCTCTTACCATTTATCGGGGAGTCCCGTGCAAAATGTTGAGCAGGGTTTGAGCGGACATTGTCTCTGTGCTGGCTTTGAAGGTACTCAACCTATTTGTGGCAGTTTAGGTATATCAGAACTAGTAATTGTAAGCCCAGATCCTCTTTTAGTTCAGTCATTTTCCATGTCAGATATTACCTTGGAGAAAACTTATTATATATTTCTAAAAGGTAACTCCCAATCCATCATGGAGGAAAATCACTTCCTGTTGTTTTCCTGTTTCATATTATCTCTCCATGAGCATATATAAGGAGAATGATCAGTTTCTATGGAGTCTTAACTTTGCTCTTGGAGGGTTGCTCGCTACAAAAGGCTCTTAGTTTGCTTCCTCCTTTAGCTACAAGGATCCCTTTTGCTGCCCTTGATCTGCTTGTATTCTTAGAAGGTTTTTATTCATGGCTTTTTTTCCTCTAGGAATTAAAGTTTTCTTCAATCTGCCACCATTTATATTTTTCCTCCCGCCTCTATTCTTGACTCAGAAGTGGACAGTGGAGGTAACAGGCTTTATCTGTGCACGAGAAGGTGTACATCAGAATGTTTAGAAAACCAGTTCTGGACAAGTATATTTTAAGCAATTGGTAACAACAGGTCATGGAGCAGCTGCATTGTCAAGCTAGACCTAATGATACATCTTGGTAGGATGTGCTACGAAGGAACTTTGAGATGTTCTTTGACAAAGATCGCATTAGACTTATCCTTGACTTCATCCAGTCATTAATTGATCATCATTAATGGAGAATGACTACTGTTGACGACTGCGCTAAAAGAGGGCACAGAATAGGGAGTACTGCTATTATAAATGAGAGTGAGCATTTATATAACACTCACTACAATACATTTTCGGTTGCCACTTAAATAATAGATCATTTTATTATTCAATTAATGGGACTTTTTTTTACTTCACAATGATGAAAGACTGGGATTGCCCTACCGGCACTCAAACCCTTGTCCTACATGTTAAACACAAGTTCCTGCCGCAGCATCTAAAAAATAAATTAAGCTATCTGCAGGCAGGATCCTTCTAATGTTCTTCAGCTTTGTTCAGCTGTGAGTCAGGTTTTCTGATGGTAGGAGAACAAATTTATAGACTGATCCAAGACATCTCTTGCAGGTACTGACAGATTGTTGTCGTGTATTTCCTATATTACCTATACAGGATCTGCGCATTTGGATAACATAAACTGTGGGATTGGTGGCGGACGGATTCCAAGCACCCCCACCGGATACGTTAGCCTGTCTGTATTACCTAGCTCACAGTGCCACTATATTCTCCTCTTATCACGGAGAGAATAGATTCTGGCAACCTCAGAACATGACAACCCTGATCCCCCAGGATAGTGGAAGCAATATACTATTTTTCGCTCAGTCACTCGTGCTCACTTAGTTTGTCTCAGAGAGATACACAGAATAAACAGTCTAAGCATTTCAATAAGTATTTATTGAATAGTTGTTATTCTGGTGTAGAA